>CM027473.1:29028807-29560264 GCA_015776775.1 Magallana hongkongensis | reverse complement strand
ATTATAGAATGAATGAAGAATCTGATTATTAATGTAACATAATGCAATTTATTGCACCGAGTCAAGATATCAATTGCAATTAGTGAAGTTTTTTAGTCTCCTACCGTTGAAACCGGAAGGGGGAGAGACAATTGTCTTTATCTGCATGAAAGTTAGGAGGAGTGATTAAGAAGGTTACGACGATTGGTAAAACAGCAACCACAACGTTACGAAGTCCCTCATGATTTATTCAGAGTTAAAAAGAATTACGTGTCTATATAAAGAGATACGGACACTCTATCGATCAACATCTTTATTCAGTCTAGGTATGATTTGTTAAGAAGTGTAAAGTTACACTAGTGAAGTAGCCAAAAGCAACAAGGTATGATCTAACCCATAAATATACGATATCTTAAAAAGGTTTCATATTTATTTCGTGTTTTTAGTTGCATGTTATGGCTTCATAGTGTATAAATGATCAAATTTTTTAAACGAAAATGTTTCATAGAAATGTTTCCAAAGTATAATATTACAGTCATGATAAGTTTACCAAATGAAGATTCATTCTTATATTTTAATATCAAAATAGTCCTAACATTTAATTTTCATTAATTTATTATTTTAAATCATTTAAACATAAAGTGGAATTTCCTTAGAAGTATCATAAAAGATTGCATGTGAATATGTTTATGCAATAGTTAAGGTGAATTTCTAATAATGTTCTGTTTCGTCTAAATTAGATTGGCAATATTGCAATAAGATAAAGAGTGTTACATGATGTCTTCTTTTTTATTCCAATCCATGATCAGTCCATTTGGTCCTCGGTAATTGAAAGCAAAATTGACTGGTTAGAAAAGGTCTAACTTGACTTTGATGGACTTTAACATGATCGAAAACTCATCATTCGTGGGATCAGTTATTATTTCAAAATAAGTTTAAGCAGATTTTATTACTTATTCAATTTAATCTTACTAAATAGGTGATACCACTATTTCAATACGTAATTTTACCTTTTTCAATTCGTGACATCTATTCTAATACAGTAGGTGATAGCACACATTTACGTTAAATGGTCAATATCACCTTTTTCAACAGGTGAATACAATTATTCGAAAAAGTGATCGGCCCATTACCCATTTAAAAAAGGTGGTGTCACCAAGTGCTATCGTCGTCCATTCGAATGATATCGCATTTTAAGAAAACGTGATTTCACTATTTTTTTTTAATTTTACCGAAGATGCAAAGTTTCATGATTATGATCATCATCTAATATTTTAGTCATATCTAAAAAATAATTGGTGACCTTTTATTAATACGTAATCAAAGGAATAAGACCTGTGGCCATTTTTTCTCCTAAATGATTTTGGTTGATTTAATATATTATAATCGAATGCAAGACTCCTGAAACTATATCTATTACGAGTCAATACACCTTTAAGCAACGTCTCTCAAAAAAGCCCAATCTTGTAATATTTTAAAAGGTGTAATATTCTTGCATGTGTAAAATTTAATTATTACTTGGAAGAAATCGTAATTTTGTATATATAAGTCCTTACAAACAAAGAATTTGATATAAAACCTTCGCAATATAACTGAATTTCAATTTTGTGGCATAGTGTTATAAAAGTGTAGGTCACAAAATTTAAACATTTTCACGTGTTTTATTTCAAAAGTTTACTAAAATCACTTAGTCCCACATTTTAGCTTTTTTTATGTGTTATTACATATGCTTATATCATTTTATATAAGTATCATTAGTTAAGAGAGAAATCATGTGCATTCACATGAATTCACTTAGGATATAATTGCACTTGTTTCTATATTTCGGAAAATGAAGTACCCTATTTAAGTATCCTTAATATTTATCTCGGATATTTTCTAAATCAATCAAATTCGTTCTGCTCACAGAACTGGTGAGGATATCATATAAAAAATGCCAAAAATTAAAAAACAGTCGGAAAATCTTCTGGAGCATTCCAATTCTGCCAGTGACAACAAAAGTAAACGAAAATATGGATTTCCATACAGAAAAGGGTTAAACTTCTGTTGTTTTCAAAAGAGTGTCCAATCTTTTACATCACAACCAGGTAAGATGTATGTTAAAATGATTTTTCATGCTTAAATGGTTTTTATGGAGAGCAGTTTAATTTATATGAGATACCGTGTATAAATAGTTAAAAAATATGTATTTGAACCTACAATTGAATTTTATTTTCTCTTTGAATAATTTAAGCTAGCTGCAGGTCTGTATATCCCGGTCTGAAAAAAAATCAAATGTACGATCGACCTGGGAGCTACAGTTCCGTAAATGAGTCGCAATTTACGGCGCACAAATAATTGCACTAGTTTTGACTGATTAATCATGTTTCCGGACACATTCTTTACAAGTATTTGATTCCAAAAATTTGCTCGGACATTTTACTACAGGTTTCGACACTTTATTTGCCTCTGACATCCGTTTAAACTCCACCACAAATCCCGTAAAGTAAAGCAGAAAAGTTTGTTTACATGTAAAAAAAAAAAAAAGAAAAAAAAAAGACGACTCTCGATCTGCATGTGAATTTAACCATACTTTATATTCCGAGGTCGGATAGCATGTTTTAAAAGAGAAAAACTGAGACTACTAAAGGGACGATATCACTGGTAAATTGCCTAAAAATTTAATAGAACTATCTTTTTCCAACACAATTTGTGTGAAAATAAGAAAAATCAGTTCAAACTAGTTCAATTTTTAGTTCATCATATATTGAAACTTTTTGAAACATGTGGTGAACTGTTGCTCCCAGGTCGTCCATTAATTTTTTTTACAGACCGGGAGCAACAGACCTGCAGCTAGATTAAAGCGTTCATTCTAATTCAAATAATTACTTTTCTTTTTCTTTCCTGGCATCCTGCAAACAATAGTATAACCACAATTTTGATGTTTGATTCTCGTTTGTGAAAAAAACCCCTAAATTTAGATGAGATAGATGAAGGTATTTATCGACATGTATAAGATGGTTTTTAATTTCACATTTATCCGTAGCAGAGAAACCCACTTTTGCTGAAGACACAGAGTGCTCTATAAAACTGTTTCCACATCTTATACATGTTCGTGACTTGACCAAGGACTTCATAGATCGGGCTTCTGGTGTTATCCAGATCCCCAAGGATCAGTCTATCAATGAATTGATGAAAAAAGATCGGATTAAAGTTCGTGGGTTGGATACCTTATCTTCTCAGTCGCTGCTTGGCAGTGAAGGTCTGTACATGAATGGAAGTGTAATGTTTTTTTTAATTTTTTGATAGTTGATTTTATGGCACTATTGTTCATATGATGATTTTTGTTGAATTTTATATTATTTTTGAATAATATTATTTCAACAGGGAATTCATTTATATAATTGGTCATTCTTTTAGAATTTTGCGAACCGAGAAGATGGCCATTTATTCCAACTATCTGTGTCAGTAAAATAGAGCATGCGAAAATAAATAATGAGGTGGGTATAATTTAATACATGTTATAAAACAATAATATATTAAATAAATAGCTGATATGATCAATATAAATACTGTACATTGAAAATTCCTTGATTCCTTAGGTTCTTTTAATGGACGAACATAAATACAAGAAAACCAAAAAAATGTTAGAAAATAGATGTGTGAACACAAAAGAGATACGATCTGCCATAACTCACCCCGATGTTCGAGAAGTGCATGAGGCTTTGACGGAGCTGTTGGAGACTCCAATCTGGAAACTACTTCTTAAAATCAAGCAAAATATGGACATAGCAGGTGCATCTAATCAATTGGAAATGCTTTCCATGGAATTAGACATCCTTTTGAATACAGTTAAACACCCTGGTTGCAGTGACACTGTAAAAACTACAACTGAAGAAAACGAAGTTTGTTCGATTATTCCCGAAGAATTGAAAAACTATTTGTTCAGGTACTTTTTATAAGAAAATCCCAATTATTATTTTAGTACAATGGCCGACAGGGGCCGTAACTTGTACAAAATCTCAGTCTGTTTGGTGTTTAATCGCTTGAAAAAAAAAGCAATTCTATATAATTATACTTGCATTAGTATTTAACTGACTATTTTCACAATTGAAAAAAACCCATTCAATATATATCGGCTGCCGTTTTGTTAACTTTAATTGTCTTCAGTGGTTTATTAGTTTTTGGAGCTTGCTTGTAGTGTTGTTATGAATAAAATCAATGATCCCTCAATGATAGTTCATGAATGATTTAATTTGGATAAAGACAAAATTTGATCTGCATTTTTGATTTTGTAGAAAACGGGAAGTTTCTGGGTTTGGACTTTGGAACACCGAAGAGTTTCGAGTTTTTGTAAATCAGGAAACCAAGGGGAGGCATATACGGGAAAATTTGCTGAAAGTTTTTGCTAGCTTTTTCAAAATCAAACGATTAAATGTCATTAATTGTGAACCTTCCTTTCATCCTAATTTTCAACCTGGAGATAAAATATTTCCAACCAATTCAGCACTAGCAAAGACAGAGGAAAGGGGTTCACTTGCAAGGGATGAGAAAGGTTATGGCACTTTAGGGGGATTTGTAACAGACAAGAACTCGAATATCTATGCTCTGACATGTGCGCATGTCTGCAAGAAAGATCACTATGTCTTTGCAGCATATGGGGACTCAGAAAGAGAGAAAATTGGCGAATGTGTATTTTCAAACTATCTCGAAGCTAAACATATCCCAATTCTTCCTGATGTTGCTCTTGTTAAGATCGATGACGAAGTAAAAGATAGATGCAATCGGACAATGTTAAGTGACATTTTTCACTTGTCAAAATTTAAAATTTTCTCTGACAACTTGGAAAACTTAGTAAACAGAGCCTTTGTTTACAAAGTCGGAGCACAGACGCGATTGACGAAAGGATATATACTGTCTCCAGCGTTGTACATCACCGGTAGAGATGACACTTTTCTAGTTTCTGGTTTTGGTGATGTCCATTTTGCCGAACCAGGCGACAGTGGATCTGTAGTTTTCATGAACGAGAATAGTTCAGCACTTGATACCATTAATGTCATTGGAATGTTTTTCGGAAGTTGTACATTGAATGTAGAAGACTGTAAGGAAAAAAGTGCCTGTTTAAGAATGGACTCTGCTTTCGAGTTTCTGAATCAAAATGGCTGGGATATTTGGTTTGAAAATCAAATTTGAAACACATTTTATTTTATTTCTACTATTGGAAAATTATATTTGTGAAAAGAGATACTATATTTGTAAAGATAACACATTTGAGACTTATCTGAAAAAGACATGAAATATATAGATGCAATGTCTTCCCCCCCCCCCCCCCCCCCGTTATTTTCTTAATGACACATGGAACGTCTACCTGAAATGAATGCAAGGGCCATTTTGAGAAATCTACCACAAGGTCAATCACTCCGTGTCGACGTTTGCGTATTATCAGAACAATTTATAGAAACAAGACCCACTCATTGAACATATTGGTCAGTTAAACGTTAGGCATGGTCAATTGGAAATTGTGACCTGCGAATGGACGCTTTTTATGGAATATTTTGTGCCTGGTGTGAAACATGTCTTAAAAGCAATTATGACGACACTTAGAATTGTACCAGAGTGTGTTTGGTTTGGTTTTATATGCATTATATTCTTATATACCAACGCCCACAAAAGCCTTAGAAAGAGTTTATGATTTCTTGTTAGCTCGTACTTATCTATCCTAATACAATAATTGTAAAATTCGTGATTAATTATTTGTTAGCATGATCAAAAATGACCTATAGGTCCCATGGACCGGGTTCTTCCTCTTTATTTTTCAGCAAGGGTTTATATTTTTATTCTATGGCACACATAAATTGCACATGTTACTATAATAAATCCCTTTACTAATTTACTTGCTAGTAATCCTTCAATATTGTTCTGAAAAACTTTGTTTGCCGTAGTTTGTCTAAATTGATATATTGAGGTCAAATTCACTTAAGAATCATAAAAATGTGTCCGTGGTTCAACCAACGGAGATACTCTGGTTACGGTAGAGTTGAAGAAGGAATCTGAGAGTTAAAAAATTTATTTAGATTTTGCAAATCTGCATAAAATGCTCTTTGTTATATCTAAGCTTGCACAATGTGTCTTGATTTTCACCCCAATACATTTATGTTAGAAAAGATGGAGGTAAATTCAGACATTGAAATTCGCCCAGTCTTAAATACGCCCACTGACAATGAACCATTAGCAAGAGCTAATGGTTCATTGTTGACCACTTAGCCTACTGTATACAGGTTTGTTTTGCCTCGTGTTATTTTCTCCCTCCTACACTAGCAAACGGCTTCGCCCAGTCTTGATTTTCACTCCAATACATTTATGTTAGAAAAGATGGAGGTAAATTCAGACATTGAAATTCGCCCAGTCTTAAATACGCCCACTGACAACGAGAGCGAAAGGGGCGAAAATAAAACAATATTTCCCTGCAGACTGTATTTGAATGTTTAGCTAAGTTGGTATATTGCTCCATCTTAATTGTTCGATGCAGCGTTGATTTTTGGGGTCCTTTTATTTGTTTGGGTTTTTGTTGTGTTTTTGTTTTTAATTTGATATTTTTTCTGGAAAAGTAGGTGCAATTTTAACTGACATTGGCATATTACAAAATTATCAGCATGAATAACGGTATGCAGCACACGGTCACCTATGCAACAAACCTATGCAACAAACCTAAAAGATTATATTTTTATTAAATGATATGCCTAACTCATTTATCACATGTCCTTTAAAAAATCATCAACGATTTCAGAAAATTCACTTGTTATTTCCTCATGTGTAGAAAACTTAAATTGTGAAACTGCAATCAATCTATTAATCTATTTCCGCGATACAGTATGTTTAAATATCCTCATGAATTTACCGTAACTTAACTGGTATTTGAAAAATATTAGCCACTTTTATCGAATGGATACAATTCATGTAATTTAATTTGATAAGTCAGAAGTACAACGACTATGTATAATTGTGTTTAAGAGTTTCACACAACAATCATTTTGATGTCCTTTAGAATGTACGTACACATCTTGCTCTGAAACCTCATGACAGGATTTTTGAAGTGGCTATTATGCACACTTTATTTAAGTATTTATTTTGAATAGGATGTAAATGCAATGTCCTTATGATTTATAGATTTAAAAAAAAATGAAGCTTGGAGAGGTAAACTCGTGCAATAGTTTTAACCCACACTCGTCTTAAAAATGAATGTAAACCATATTTATTCATCACCCCCATACAGCATTACATCCACAAAACAGCTCCGGGGGGGAGGGGGTGTTTATGATGAAATCATGATCGGTCAAATAAGTTCAAACAGGCAAATGAAAGAAAGACACAATACAATGACATATAATTAGCGAAATAGGAAAGTTTATATAAAACAGAGAAAATACAATTTTATTATGTCTATCTATTGAGTTAAAGGAAAATTTACGATTAATTTTGCAAAAAAGTAGCTTATTAAGTTTACATACAAGACATTTCGCTTAACTTAAATTTTGGCAATGTAGTTTATTATGTATTTTTTCTTATAACAAAGTTGTTACTGTTATCGATCATTCAAAAAGGACAGTTGATTTTTACATTAAATTTTCACCAGAAAAAATAGTGTTATTCTTTATCCTTTATAATTAATCAATTTATTATTAAATACGTGTATATTGAAAATGAAACAGGATATTTATTTTAACAATATAACACGTACAGTTATACACACACATTAAAAAAATTATTTTCATTGTAACTATAAGGTGTTTTAAAGAGACTGTGTTCAAGTCTCTACTGCCAATTCAATGTCAGTTTTGCTGATAAATTATATAATCACCAAGATACTTGTATCCCGTTCGTAAAAATAACATCAAGAAATAATTTAATTCTTATTCCCATTTTTGAAGAAAGGACCCAATGTTCCATTCGTTGATAAATCTAGGGAATGTGATATCTTGAGTTCTCTTGTCCGAACGTTCTTTTATAACAAGAGAGTTTTGACTTTCAGTGTATATTGATATTAATAATGATAACTTGTCAGTAAAAAGGGGAGATGATTAGAAAAAGTTTAATCGTCACGGCTGTAGAACACTGTTAAGCTATTTGTTCGGTTAACTTTTTAAATCATCGGTAGAGCAAGGGTTTTTTGGGGAATAATAAAAATCAACTCATTTTATGTGGATGAAGACCATATTGTTTGACTGACACGACTGGCCTTCATGTTTATCGGAGAATCTTCAAACAATTGTAATGATATAGAATCTTAATTATTGAGATCATATTGGATTTGAAATTCTACTTTATTTTGAAATACGTCATTATGTTATCAGATAATTGGTAACAGCCAATAATAAAGTGAGTCATAAATGACTGGAAAGGTAGTTATCTTTAAGCGGAAAGTGTACTGTAATGTCTGAAGCAAATATGTCTTTTCAACTATCCAATATGTAAATATTAATTATTAAATTATCAATTAGTTAATAAATCATTTTTTTCTGCGGCTTAACAAAATTACCAAACTTTTCAAACGTTTTCAGTAAGTTTTAAAATGTATTCTGACCATCGTGGTTAGGGTAAGAAAGAGTTCCGGTGGGGATATTTATAAATTATTGTATTACATATTATAAGGAGCCCAGTGACGTCTAAAATCTCTATTCATAGACATTTTTTCTTTAGAGGGCTCGATGGCCATGGCCATTTTTACACTGTATTGATCTCCTTCAGAAGAAAAGCTCTGTATGAAATATAGAAAAATACCAAAATTCAAAAGGTAAAATATATGGATTTATTCTAACAAAATAATTTAAAGCTCAATAAATCTTATCTAAAAAAATTTGGTAAATCTGATGGCTAATTTGTTCACCATCCAGTCTCCTTAAGGGAAGCTCTCCCCCCCCCCCCCCCCAAAAAAAAAAAACCAAAAAAAACCCAAAAACCCACCTCAAATGTTTTTAATCACCAAAGGTAAGAATTTTGTATAAACGGGATCGTTTAGTTTGAATCATTGCCTACACAGAGTTACAAAGTAGTACATTTCAATAAAATCGATGCTTTAATTTGCCCAGTTTAAGTATTAAGCTCCAAATTCAAAAGAAAAGTTTTTCCCTTTTTGTTATTCAATCATTGTGACAAGAGAAAAGCTGTCAATTTGGCAGCTAACCGGGTTTCCTTTTGTGTTAAATGTATCCATATCCCATTTGTCAACACTGAATAGATAGACACTACCTATCTAGATGGGGTATTCTAACTGCAATATTTTGGCCAAAAAAATTACTAAGTTCAACAGCAGGTATTTTTTCACTAATTATAAAAAATCAAAATCCAAGTAATATGCAAATCTATGAAATATGTACAATCGATCTGTAAAACAACACCTTTCTATTTTGAAAAATCTATGAGGAGTTATCCGTACAATAGAAGTACCCTTTTGAGTATGCAGTCAGACTCATTTATAGGTCTAATATCTGACGTTATTTTGCGCTTGTCATTAGACCGAAGAAGCTGCAATTATCAGTAAAATAACTCGAAGTACATGAAAGTAGGTGAGAGATAGTAATCTATTATACCATTATAGCATTTTGATGTATAATAACATTTTTATATTTAAAAAGTGCCAAAATTATTACACAGTTGAAACAATTTCTGAACCATTCCCATTCTGGCAATAGCCACAAAAGTAAACAAAGATGGTTTTCCATTAAAAAAAACTGGCTTCTTTTCAAAGCGTATCCAATCAATTACAAGATACCCTGTATTATCAGTTAAAAAATATGTGTTCAAATCTACAAATAGATATTGTTTTCTTACTCAGTGATTAATAAAAGCATCCATTTAAATTAAATCCGTTCAAAGTTGGTGTCAGATATATTTAAAAAACCATTTTCTCTGTTCCTTTCATGCAAACAATTGTATAACCTTACGCAGTTTTAAAGCTCATTCACTTATTAAATATATTTTGTTTATGAAAAAAAAGAACAAATTCAGATGAAGGTGTGAGCCGGTTTTTAATTTATCAGTGGCTGAGAAGTCTAATCTTACAGAAGACATAGATTGTTTCCACGTCTCGCCCATGTTCTCGACTAGACCAAGGACGTCATAGAACGGGATGTTAGTGTTTCCTAGATTCATAAGGATCGGTTTTTCCATTAATTTACGAAAAAAAAAGTTAGAATCAAAGTTCATTTCCTAGATTCCTAAGGATCGGTTCTTCCATGAGTTTACGAAAAAACGTCCATTGGTCGGACACCTTATCTTCTAAATCAATATTTTGCAGTCAATAACTATAAATAAATGGAAGTGTAATTTAAAAAAAAATGTAAGTACTATATTTTCTCTTTAATCTTTACTAAACAATAGTTTATGGCTTATAAAATCATTTCTAAAATTTTTAAGAGAATTTTTTTAACATCCGGCCTCCTTAAACGCTTAGATTAGCCTTCATAGTCTCGTTTCTCCTTGTTAGTTGTTAGATGTAGCGTTTTGATTTGGTTTTTTCTATGTTTGCTTGTTTGGGGTATTGTTTTTTTTAATTGTTTTTAGCGTCTGTAATGTCTCTTTTCTGGAGCCACATGCCGATTTGAATTGATATTAACACAATTCATCTTTGGGTTCTACCACAAAAACAACAGCTCACTGTCTGTATGCGACAAACCAGTAAGATGAATTTGTATTGAATGATATACAGAACGCATTTATTTATGATAATATTAATCATATGTCATTAAAATATCTACGGTTTTTGAAAATCGATTTGCTATTTCATTGAATGTATAAAACTTAAATTCCTTATCTACTAGTATTTCCGCGATACGTGAAATAGCTATCAATCTATCGTTCAATTTCCGCAAATACAGTCTCTGTTTAAATATCATTATAAAACACGATGAATTATTAAATCTCAATGTAACTGGTATTTGAAAAATATAACTAACGTGTATTGAAAGTGTTTAATACATGTGATTAAATTTGTTTACATGTACTCGGAAATACCATGTGAAAATCAATTGTGTTTAATAGTCTCACGCAAGTCCTCTTATTATCCTTTAAAATGCACATGCACATCTTGCTCTGAAAACACATGACAGGATTTTTCCAAGTGGCTATTATAGACGCTTTGTTTAAGAAGGAAAGACTAATAATAAACATATGATTTGTAAATAATACGCAATATTGTTCAATCCAAGCCCGTCTAAATAATGAGGGTAAACAATACTAGTATCGAACCATCGTCCCAGACTTACATCCACTTAATTGACACGGGGAAACTAAATGATTAAGTCATGATTAGCCATGATAAGTTCAAAAAGCACACGAGAGAGCAACAATAAAATAAAATCATTATAAGCAAAATAGGAAAGAAAATCTAAAGGGAGAAAGAGAGAATACTATTTTGTTATGTCTATTTACTGAGTAAAAGGAAAATTTACGAGTTGCAATTGAGATAACAAACGACATTTTGATTAACTTAAATGTTGGCAATGTAATTCATTACGTCTTCTATTTGGGTAGAATTTGTCTTAATAAATACGGAATACTGTTGTTACAATTCACTTATAACAATAAAAAAGTTGTTGCTGTAAGCGGTCATTAAAAAAGTTCTGAATGTTCTTAAAGGCATTTGGTCTTGACATTTAAAAGTATTGTTATTTTTCTTAATTTTATTTAGAAATATATTGAGAATGAAACAGGGTATTCATTTTTACAGTACTACATGTACAGTTTTAGAAAAAAAAACGTACTTCTTTCACTCTTACAGTTAAAAAAAAAAATTGTCATACAATACGTGTTTTTAAAGAGACTGTGTTAAAAAATTCATGTCTCTACTGCCACTTCAATGTCAGCTTTGAATGATGAATCATATAATCATTAAGATTCATGTTCATAAAAATAACAACATCAAGAAGTAATTTAATTTTTATTTCCATTTTTGAATAAAGGGCTCAATGTTCCATTCGTTGATAAATCTAGAGAATGTGATATCTTGAGTTCTCTTGTCCGAACGTTCTTTCCTTCCTACAAAAGAGTTTATACTTTATTTGTACATGTATATTGATAATATTAATCATAACTTTATCTGTAAAAGGTAAGAAGATTAATTGTCACGGTCATAAAACACTTTTATGCTGTTTGTTTGGTTAACATTTTCATTTTGGGGGGGAATCATAAACATCAACTCATTTTATGTGGATGAAGACAATTTGGTTTGGCTAACACAACTCGTCTTGATGTTTATCGGAGAATCTTTAAAAAATTGTAATGGTATTGACTCTACCTTATTAAGAACACTCCTACTTTTTTTTAAATACTTCATTATGTTGTCAGATAATACATTAAACTTTAAACTTTGAGACAACGTATGATTGGTAACAACTTATAATAAAGTGAGTCGAAAATGACTGACAGGTGACTTATCATTTAGCGGAAAGTGTACAGGAATGTCTAAAGCCTATCTGCCTTTTCAACTCTCTATATACATGTATTATGTTAGAGTCACGGTGAAAATATATCGCTCTTTATACAGATTGATTTAAAACGCAAGCATTTAAACAATCAAAACATTTTTTTATGAAATCTTGGCGGTTGTCACAATTCTACCCCATTTGTCGACCATTAAATTTATGCATATCCTTCCAAAAAACCAAGAACATAATACAATACTGTTTTTTTTCCTTTTCATATAATTATCAGACACTGATATAATTGATGTTTGATACATGTAAGATTCTACACCTTTCAACACACTTTTTGAAAAGTAATTTTTGAAGGACTTGCCAAATCTTCTCCATTTAGCGTTGTCTGGACCGCAATGGACCGATGATGACTGCTGCTGGACCGACTTTTCATTTTACCTGTAACGGTCGGCAAACTGTCCCGTCGCCTTATCTCGATCTTCATATAGACAGCGTAAAACTGGAACCGTAAATGGAAAACACAAGGATAATGACTTAGTACTGATTAATGTGCATGTACATCTGAGGCATGGTGTATTTTAGCGATGATGCAATATTTAACCAAAAATTTTTTGTAGGATTGAGATTTTTCCAATATTTTAGAATGCTACAAAGTAAAGTTCAGATACATAATTTGATGTATATATGCGCACAATTAAAAAAAGATAAAAAAAGAATCTCTGAATTTTTTTCTCTTTTTATTTGATTTTTATTTTGAATGAATTTTTCATTACCTTGGGAACAAAAATCAGCACTAATGTCATTGTGACAACAACTTGACAATTCAAGAAGGTCATGGAATAAATCAGATCGGGGCCGACTGTTTCTGCAGTAAAGTAGCTGAAATAGTTTTTAAAATGATAGCATAGCATAGTTTAGCACGATATACATGTAGTTATGCATGGTGGAATAATAATACTAATTATTTCAAATGAATATGTAGACATCTAATTAGAATTGCTTTTTTGGCCAAAAAGTTAACCAACGGTTCTCCTTTATAAACTATAGTTAAATGGTTAAAAACAATCGAACTGAGCAAAATTTATCCGGGAGAAGGAGTTTTATGTAGATGAATACGACTATGTTTAATGAAATTTTTAGGTTCACTTTGTTTTTCTGTAAATACTCTATTGTGTAAATGTCCAACTGTATAACAATCATTTAGCAACCCATTATCTGTGTGCTTTATAAGTACTCACAAAAATATGCACTAGAAAATTGGAGTAGAAGTATATAAATTAAGATTGGATTTTTATAAAGTAGCAAACGCTATCAGAATGCAAATACATGTACATAGAATGAATGGACTGGAAACTGGCCGGCTCGTTAAGCATCAAGTAGATCATATCATACTTCAAGAATTAGTCGACTCATTAACAAATACCGATAAACAGATGCTATGGCTGGCCATTGATGATTAAGAAAACCTAGATACACATCAAACGTATTTAAAAGGCTTATTCGAGAAATTCTTTGCCAATAGTCCTCGATGGAAACACAAGATGCCGTATCGCTTGCTGTCTTCCAAAACTACAGGTCCGAAATCGATTTATACCAGTCTCATAAGTCCAGTAAAGATAGCCTTCCTACATGTACATGCAAGACAACAACAATACAAGCAAAGATTTCAAGAAATGGTGTCACTACTTGCCCATTAGTGCCAGAGCTAAAAGGGCGCTTGTCCGAAGCAAAAAGCAAACACTACCCGTTTTGAATGGAAAAGTTCCAATCGACGTTGGATTGATCATAATTTAGGAAGCGTCTTTAGTGATCTTAACTGTTATGTTTTTATTTTTATATATTTACATTTTCCAATGTCTTTGCCTGTGATAACACTACGTATCCATTTTATACTATATATTAACCCATAACTTCAATTGACGCCAAATTGAGGCACCAGCAGGGTTTGCTTTTTTATATTTAAATATTCAATCGTACGATGGCTTAAAATTATATCAATATAAGTAATAAGGAATCATTCTTTGAATATTATGAGGTGATAATTTCGGTCGGGGCGTGATCAAATCTATCAGAAGAAATTTGATCACGCCCCGACCAAAATTATCACCTCATAATACTCAAAGAATGATTCCTTATTCCTTATTTAGTTGCAGAAAGTCAAAGCTTTAACATTGCCTATTGACTCATTAAATCTAAATATAAACACATTTAGAATATCACTCGTTAAAAACAAGTAAGAAGCATCTTCCGTGGATTCAGATTTATGATGATATGAAGTAGCTTTTACCGTAACTTGAACAATTATTGAGAGAAAAGGAGCAAGAAATAGAGGCTAGGCTCATCAATAAATCGTATTGAATTCGTAATATTTCAATTAAATTACAGTATTGTTTTAAAATATTTATTCTTAATTATGCAACATCATACTTTTGTGAATTTTAAAGATTACTCATTTGGTGATGTTTAAGTTAAAGCAAATGAACAGTCCATGTGTTTATGAACTTTTCTCCCTCCCCCCTAAGAAAAAACAAATTTTGTAAAATTGTTTCGTTCTGTAAAGAAAAATGAATCTTTGTCATGATAAAGGGAAGCATGATATGACTGGAATAACATCATCAGAAAACCGGACGGATAAAACGTGTTGTCGCTTCATGTGCAGAAAAGCATGAAAAGGATTAAGTAAGTAATACCATAATAAAACGCACTAACTTGACAATCAAAATGAAAGTACTGAGGAGGATGGCGTTGTAAATGGACCACGTGATGTGTTTACTTTCGTTGAACGTGGCTGGGGCCTTGCGCACCGTAAAACAAAGATATACCCCGAACAGCAACATTACTATTTCCACTGAAATTTGAAAAAGAAAGACATTTAAATATTAAAATGTTTAACTTTTTAAAAAGAAGGAAGATATTCTTGGTGAAGTTACTCAATAAAATATAAATACGAGAAAGTCTTCAACACGAAATAGTAATCTCTGTTGAATTATACAGTAGAATTACTAGTAGTACTTATTTTAGTAGAAAAAAATGAGTTTGGTTGGTAAATCGAGTACTAAATTTTGCATGTAAAAGCCTAATTGACTTAAGCTAACTTTATATTGTGTTAATAATCATTGCATTTTTATATTATTTACTTACTTCCGTACGCGGAGTAAGACCACCAGTTATCTTTGCACATTACAAATTTCAACCCAGATGATGTCTTTTTCATTTGAGAAAAATCGTTGTTGGCAGCTGTCCAAGCTACTAGATACCCGAATGCAACGGCCATGATCACTGCCATATGACGTAATAAAGTTCTGTCAGGTAGGTGTACTTTTTTTAACTGTCCTTTTCGAAATATTATTGATATTCTATAAAAAAATATACATGGGAAAAGTTAATGACAAGATTAAATTAGGCATGTAATTATTCAAAGCATAAAAAATGAAAAAAATTAATTGAACAGGTCTGATGAACCGGGAAATCATATTACATGTAATTGATTGCCAAAACAAACCTCCAGGTTTTCAACAGGAGGGCCCCATACATCAATACGAAACCTAAATGGTAAGGCCACGGCAGCAACATGCACAGCAGTTCATTAGCATCGGGAAACATCACAAATAACTGCAATATTCATGTAATATTAAGTTGAGTTTTATTTCATTGCAAATATACTAGTATCAATATTTTGATGTTGTGTAAACTAAAAAGTTGTTATGAAGGCAGTTGTGACAAAGGAAAAAGATCTGACCGGGTGTAAGTAAGTGCAAACTTCACACGGTGGTTGACAATAAGATTAAATAAAGGCAA
The DNA here is from genome assembly GCA_015776775.1 of Magallana hongkongensis. Classification (NCBI taxonomy): domain Eukaryota; kingdom Metazoa; phylum Mollusca; class Bivalvia; order Ostreida; family Ostreidae; genus Magallana; species Magallana hongkongensis. Next base: position 29,544,077 of record CM027473.1, on the reverse strand, counting down.
TATACTTTGCCCCGTCACCAGGGCCATAAAGTTAGATGAGTTTACTTTTGTTTTCGGTCTTGCATGTCTTCTACTATTAAACTTTCCATCTTTTGTAAAAGTGGGACTGAGAGCAAGTGTAAACTCGATCGTCGAAGCAACTTTTATGCCACAGGGCATCATGACAGTACATGTACTACGTTATATATTTTATAAAGAAAGATTCAACGCAAGTAGATCATCTATTTTGGAAGAAAAAACATACGCACATATTATCATCAGCTATGATTATATATAACAAAATTTTAAATATAGGTTCATGTATGTATCGTCGCCGACTTCCTCTCTAAGAACAAGCTGGACACTATAAATTGGTTGCTAGGGACGTCCGTTGCCATGGTAACAGAGCGTAAGAGGAAATATTTCAAATCCTTTCTACTTTGATGACGCACAAGAAGGTTATACTCTTACAATATGCAAATTAATCTTTGCTAAATTGTTTATTTTCGGTTTAATTTAAAAAAAAAAATGGTGGTGCCACTATGGAAACCGCTGACAAAATATCTCTCTCTCTCTCTCTCTCTCTCTCTCTCTCTCTCTCTCTCTCTCTCTCATATATCAGCCTGAGTGGGTATCATACACCCCTGGTATTGTTTTTATGACACGCTATTTATAGATAAGACTCGAGCACCCGTTGTTTCAAAGGAAATTAAAGATATTTATTAGAAGTGGCTACTAAATGTATTTGATTAACATTTCATTAATGTTTTAAATGTGGTTTGTCAAAATCAATTCTTTTTAAAATCTAATCAATTATGCTTTGTATGAAACTAAAAAGTACTGTTACCGTGTAACGGCATATTTTGTTGGCAAAAACTAAGTTTCATTCTATTAATTGGAACGTTAAAACATAGTTGGTCTTCTTTATCAATTAATTCTAATTATCATTTTACATGTATTTATTTGTACGATTCTAGTCAAAATTACTTCAACATATTTAAATGTCCCTAATTTTCACTACAGCGACTGTTTTCAATTTTCTTACACAGTATCTCTCATGTACAGCCAATAAAGTGGACCAAAACCCACGATGATATATTAAGCTTTTTATTTTCAATTAAAAGAAGAAATTGTTACTACAATTAAGTAAAATATTTAACATTATGCTTGGTAATGCTTTTTTTTTAAATATCGGTAATTACTATAGGATATTTTTAAAAATGAAATTCGAAGATTTTTTTCAATTATATATTTTATCCAGGAAAACCCAAAATGTTACCAACGTCCATAATGAGTCCTTAAACTTGCTATAAATATTTTTCTATCTGCAGCTTGTTGTCATGACAACAGGGCCGCATAGCAACAATTCAAGTTTTTGCCTCTTTGCCTATCAAAGTCTGTAAGAACAAAAATTGCTGGCTATCCGTGACCACCGAATCTCAATATATACACGTAATTTAGTTATGATATTTGTCAATATAATACAGCAAGAATCATGTCATTTAACGTCTAATAATTAAGTTCGTTATGATGCGTTTCTTCAGCGTCGCTTATCAAAATTTCTTACCCTTGAAATGTAGATCATTGCTTATCACCATGCTAGCATAAAAGAAGCAAGGACTTTTTGCACAAAAGCTGCATTATCATAATGTCCTTGTCACCTTTCTTTCTATCACATTAAGTTTAAGAATTCAAACAAATTTAATAAGATCTAGATATTATAGCATTATACTGGTAGCAAATGTTTTCATGTAGTTTCAACGATTTTACAGAATGGAGTATGAGTTGGAAAAACCGATGTCAGTAGAAGTCAAATGAGGTCATTACTATATGCAGAGAGGGCATCTTTTAAGTAGAACAGTATTTTTCCGTAAACTATATATAAATAAATATGTAATTATCGTTTACTTATCTAATTATACCATTTCTTTAATTAATAATTGACCAAGTTTAAGATCTTTATTTCCCTAAAGAACTCATAATCACTTGGTGAATATAAAGATGAAAAATAAATCAATGCATAATTGTTAAATAGCTGTTAGGCAATTACCTGCAAGCACATTAATATCCCTCCAAAGGACATCAATAGGAGAAATATAGGACTTCCACTCTTTATCGCCTGGAAAATAAGGAATTTGAATATGTTATATTTAATCCCGATGTATTGAAGCATTCAAACAAATAATCGCACTGCGTGTTGATTTTACGATTAACCCGAAGAAAATTCTCAATATAACCTAGTTTCAAAAACTTAGTTTAGAGCATTATAGAACATATAGGTATACATTATTTAACAAAACCATGGCAATTTGTTTGGTACACAGGCAAGTTAACTGTAGTTCTGTTTAATAACAAAAACGTTGGTAAGATAAACAGATGAGAGCTTAGCATTATCGGTAGAGCAATCGAGTGACCGGATGAACAATACAGTAAAACACGCTCATAACGAAGTGCCAAGGACGGGCGAATTCGCTTCGTTATAAACATAATTCGTTATATCTCTCAAATTTACATCATGTTAATAAGGTCACGGGGAATAAAAATCACTTTGTTATAAGTGTTAATTAATTATAAGCGTGTTCGTTATAACTGTGTTTTACTGTATGACGAAAATTTTGACGACACTTTGTAAAATATTTACATTAGTAAATATGTTTCTTCAAATGAACCTATAGAATATCGAAAACGCTTGTTGCTTGGATTATTGTAAACATTGGTAATTGTTACAATTCTGAACAAATTGCCTTATAAGTAATAAACAGCAAAGTTAAAAAGTTCACAGCGATATGAACTTAATTTGTCCCGTGATCAAATTTTCTGAGAAGCCATTCGGACTTCACCGGTTTTGATCACGTGACCAACCAAGTTCATATCCCGCCATTCCCAGTGAACTTCTTAACTTGCTGTTTATTTCTTAAGTGATATAAAAATGATTTCTGTTACCTTACTTTCTTTCAAGCGGAAAATGATACCCGATGCTATAATGATGAAGAAGATGACGATGATTGTTAAGATCAGAATAAGCACTTTGATAACAACATTTCTTGTGAACAGACAGGGCGACATATCAATGCAAACATCACAGCCCGGGGCACATCGGGTGCAACTGTACTTGTAGAGTGACGTCATGTTGTTGAGAGCGGAGTCTACATCTGCCTCGATATCATAACCTTTGTAAGATTTCTCCTCTGCGTTGCTGTTCGGAAAGAAGTATCCTTTCGCGCATTTACAAATGTAGGCTCCACGACGAAAACCGGCACCAGGCGTAAAGTCACACTAAAAAAATAAATAAACATATATACATGTATAGGATGAGAAAATAAGATGACACAAATCATGAAATGTCCTATGGTTTAATGGAAATTAAAATTTTCAAATTTCATTTTTTTTCCATTTAATTTTTTTATATATATAATAAATTAATTCTCTCTGTGGTCGGTCAAAGTTTTAAGCCGAAGGAAAAAACTATGTTGCTTAATGTTTTGGTTGTATCGACTCTTAATCTAAAAAGACCGTGTGTCCTGTTGCTCTTAATATGTAGTCATTTCAGTCGCAACACAGTTCGTCATTTGAGGGGCATGGTCACGATTTTGGTCCTATTCTATTTTTAGGAATGCATTTCTAATGATCAAATGAAATTTGAGAGTCATTCGTAGAGTTATAAGCAAGATACAGGGCTCGCAATTCTTTGTCATGTAAACAAGGCTCGTGTCCTGTTTTTGTTTACATAGGGTAAACATACCACTTAAAAATCTTTTTCAAGCTGATTTGTCTATCTCCTGATTCATTTTAAGGATAATTAAACAGTTTCTAGCGTTAAACACATTCATTTAATTCCATGAATTGGAATTTTTACTCCAACTTTCAGAATGTGATCAAAAGCTTTGTTTACAAATAAAAATTGCAAGCTCTGTAGCTCGCTTATAACTCAAATTTTTGTTGCCTGTAAAAAATGCCTTACTAAAGCATTGTAAACATTCAAATCGGAAAAATAAATTTTGACCAAATTCGTGATCATGCCCCTTTAAATGCTACAGGCGACCTTGGCCACGAGTTTACGGACTTTAATTATTTTTCTAAAATTAAAAGCTCAACTGTTGGGATACAAAATGATATTTCTAATGTATAGTGGGTCATCACTCCAGGTTTTTGTACATAGAAATTGATTTGTTGTCTATAAGACCTGAATTAGAAAATGAAGACAAAAATATGGAGCTCAGATCCATTTCATAATATAAAGCGCCTTAAAGTTCTCAAAAGATGACACTATTTGAAGATTTTTGGTACAAACAGACCAGTTCAAATCAATATCTTTCAAATATTGAACCTATTTAAAAGCAACAAACCGATGCTATGTTAAAAATACTTCGTTTCGAACGAATTTTTGAAAGAAATATAAGATATCTTGATATATTTATTTTTCAGATCCTTTTTCATTCTAATATAGGCATTTATACGCCTGATTTCCCCATCTTCTTTTAGCATAAATTAAAAATAGAGTTATTCAATATATGATTTAGCCAATAAATTAAATTGTCCTCAAGAAATTTTCTTTTGGTGGAACGTTGGTTTTCGGATCCCTATGGTGAAGATGGTATGGGAAACCTCCATGTTGTGACGTATTATTTATCGAAATAAACAATAAATTTAAGTGTCATTTAATAAATATTTTCTTTCTTAATATTGTCACATATCAGGGTGGCGCAGTGGGTTTAAGGGATTCACTACGAATCTGGGAGTAATGAGGTTTTTTCTTTAAAGATTTTTAAATTTTATTTTTCCAACAATTTAAAAAACTTATTTTTTTTTGGTTAAAATTATTGTAGAATTTAAAAATTCTAAACCGGTGAACAATTTTAATTATGATGTACTATAAATCCTCATTATTATCCACAGATGTCCGATACCACCTTAAAACCGTAATTACACAATGGCATTTATAAGCCATCACCGATTCATTTTTCCAAGTTAAGAGCTTCTGATCCGATGTCGTTATGAACTACTGGTTTGAAAAAATGCCTTTGTTAGCACGAAGGACAAATGAAGAACCAAAAAAGGGAGAAAATGGAGGGAAAAAAATCCCAGAAATGAGGCTTTGAACGCTTTGTTCAGACAGTACGGATATAAAACGGAAGTTATTGTCAGTTACAAGCCACTTGGAACAAATGGACTTACCTCCGTGGACGGCTGGCAGAGATGGGTGCCCCTGAAGACATCGAATGTAGCTCTCTCTTTTGGTAGTTGTGCTCAGATCGCACTGGTTGATATCAATGCTGGTCAGCTCGATGTCAATTGTTGCCACACCCCTTAATATAGATAATGCAGAGACATTAACATTTTTCATTATACATTGTACATTATTTTACATACGGGAAACATAATGCGCCGACAAAGAGATTTAATATCTTATTTTAAACTATAATCATGAATGTAATGTTGGGTTTTTTTCCCCAGTGTTTACTTGTATGAAAGTTGCGGCTTTTGTAGCTAAAGAAAAAAAAACCATTAGCTCAAACAAATTGATTTCGAGCAACCCGTTTTCATTTACATAATGTAAACATAGGTACATGTAAAAAAAGATTACAAAGCTCACAGAGACGAGGCAATACCCTCACAAGACCATTTTTTTTCTTAGATAATGATGTTCAATAAAATATTGGACACTGAGGTTTGGTTGGGCACAATGTCATATGAAATTATTAAATACAAAATTGTAAAATAATCATATTATATGCAAATTTCATAATGTATTGTATGATACAGTACTACATAATGCAATACTGTCTCATGAAATACTTCACAAAATGTTTGTCTAGTTATCTATTACATAATTAAACAGTACTGTTTTATATCATACCGTACAATATCATAGTAATCATGATATAACATATAACAACCAACACATCTATCAGGCAAGTTTGAGTGAGGAAGGACAAGGTTTTCTAAGCATCCTTGATGTCGGGGCTTGTCTAATGTTTCAAATTTAAAATTACATGAACCATGAAAGTTAGTCAGGAAAGCATTTTTTTTTTCAACATTCAAACCTGCATTTAACAACTCAAAAACTTACATAATCTCCAGTGTCAAGATAATCAAGATCAAGCCTTGTATATGAAGCTACCTCTATTTACACATCCAAAGTTATACTAACTGTTTTAGTCTGACTAGGTATGAGCAACATATACTTCCTTTAATTACCAGCTCCACGAGCAAAACAAAGTTTAAGTTTTTTTTAGAATCATCTAGATAATCAAGAACAATCTCTGTATCTGAAACTACCCCTGTGATTCAGTTATGTAGTTAAAATCAATCACACCCCTTTAATTAGTACTATTATCTATATAAACATTGGCCAGCTCCAAAAAAACAAAATCTCCTCCAGCATTCGAAACCTATGGTTCAGATTCAGCATCCACGCCAGTCAAATGCATTATTATCATAAGACGCACAATCCAATCAAGTTTTGTGAAGTTAGGACCTGTAATAACTTAAATATAGTCATCAAAGGACACCTACTCCAAAAACCTTGACCCCTTTCAGCATATGAAATTTATGGCCCACATTCAGCATCCTAGCCTTCAAAGTCCATAAGTAGGTTCAGATGCACCAAGTTTGGTGTAGATGGGATAAGTACTAACTAAGACACGGGGCCTGCAACAAAAACTTTAACCAGGTTCGGACGAAGACACCAGGGGTATAGCATAAGCTCCCCCCGACTTCGTCTTGGTGAGCCAAAAATGAAGTAAAAGAGTTTTAGAATAAAAAGTTTATTTCAAATATATTTTAGATTTTATAATGCATCGTATAAACTTTCAAACTAAACTTAAGAATTTTTTTTTTTTAGATCAAATACCTGAAAATTACTGTCTTCTGGTCCTGCTCCAGTCCGAATATTGGAGAGGAGTACGTCACCATCCAGATGTTCCCCCCTCCGCAGTCAAAGTACGGCTTGGTCCAGTGACCATCGTCAATGTCCGCCACAGGCTGAGCGATGTCTACCGCAGGCAGGAGTGCGTCTCCAGACCTGTCACAATTTAACCGTTTATCTATCATTGAGTCTAAGCATTACCAACTATATACCATATTTGCGGTCCATTGGACGATATTTTTTCTAAGCAAAGCATCCGACTTTTTGTCCAGATCTACTTATCTAAGGCTTGAAGTCGGAAAATTTTTGAAAAATAGCATACTAGTACCACAGCACTTTTTTTCTAATCTACGTGTTATATGGACAGAGGTAGTAATATTTGAATAATCGCAAATTCCCATAGCCAGCATGTTGTTTAACTTGATTTTGGATTACTTTTCTCACATTACAAAGCGTGCCGTAGTACAGCATGCTTGCACGCCATGTAGCGCTTACACATCGAAATCGATCGTGACGGCGCGACTGCGAGTTGTGTTATAGCATGATGTTGTGTGGCGTGACAGCGAGACAGCGAGTTATGCGAAGTTGTATTAGCGCTACCCCGTGTTGTGTTACGATACATGTACTTTTCTCTGAGCGCGCTGTTTGAGCTTTTACAACTGCTCTATCCAGGGACTATTGAATCTATGCAGACACCATTGTCCGGATACAAGACCATTGTAAAAGCCCAACAGTGCTAACCATTGCTGGAAGAGTAGATTTTCGAGGACTACAACTCAAACTCTCGGGGCGGAAATTAAGGTCCAATTACTATAACGGTGAATTTCTTCATGCTTTGTATACTATAGTATCAAGTATGCTTTCGTGTACAGACTAAAAACTTTCTCGTATTCTCGGCTATTTATTCAAGCTCCTATTTATATCAGGAAAAAAATTGGTCATCATCCCTTTTACTGCTAATGCTTCTCTAATCATTTCATTATTTCACACATCCAGATTATTAGAAACGAATAAAGCAAGATCTGATTGATAAAGTACACCGAGACACGCGATTCCCACGTTACCGGTTTGGTCGTTAGAAAATTACGTCTTTGTTATGACTCACCTGAAATATACTTTATCCGTAACGATGGAGATGTTGCTGAAGTCCTTATACCTTAGTACCTGATAGTACTCGGTACTAGGGTCCGTGTAGTTGTACTCCACGGCGAGATCTTTGGTGAGTACTTTCGTCTTATTCTCGTTCCTGTATGCGTAAGGACAAAAGAGCGGATAGCGCAAGGACGGATGGGGTTCGAATGGAATTCCGGAACCGAATATGAAGGACTTCAAGTGGACGTTGTTCCGAACCAGAGCAAAAAGAACTTCGTCTGAGAGAGAAGCAAGGCTGTTGTTGTTCGTGGTGATGATTTTAGTGATGAAGTTGGCTAGGCGCACGGCAGCTAGCGCGTAGGAATTCCAAACGATGTGGTCGTAAATCAGGTCCAGGGACTCCCCCGTTCCTAGACTGCAGTTTCCAAGGTTCTCAATTTTAGCCACGTAATCTAAAGCCTGGCGGGCGGCCCGTCTTTGCACTGAATGATGATAATAAAATATTGCCATCAATCATAATGTTTAGCCAGACGACATAGATAGAAAGGGCGTTTGTTTAATATTCTTGTTTCGCTGACTTGGATTTCAAATCAGCGCCGCGGTTGGGTTTTTTTTTTCAAGTTAATATGTACTTTCCAGATAATGTTGCTTTACATTGACTATTTATGAAACTTCTTTATTTTGTAAATCTTGTGACGATAAATTTACACAAATCCATTCGCCATATAGGTAGGAAAATTAAGTCTGGAAATCCCCTATCCCAGTCTTGGTCCCTTTAATATTGCATGCATATTGTACGAGCAGATCAAAGAATACTCGCATGATTTCTGGATTTTCAAATTGTGCGGAATATATATTTATCAATATCAATGCAGTAAGAAGGTCCTTAAGAGATCATATCTTGCGAGCAGGAAGAAGACGAATAATTATCGAGAATCATCAGATACCAAGTAATGCGAATTTAATGTCCGTACGCCTTTGATACTTTTACGCGAAGCAATAGAATCCAAGATATCATTACGATGCATCCTGCGGACATTGTGATATTTTATCACCTTGAAGCCTAATCATTGTTCAATAACGGCAACAGGATATTGTAGAGCCAATGAATATTAATGATGAGGTTGCTTCAGTTTTGCGAGAACGGGTTAATTGTTTATGGTCATATCTTTTTAATTATAGCGGTTGTAAAAACTTACGCCAAGATTTTTGCAAGGAATTTTTAATTCTGTCCTACTACTGTAAAAACCCTTTGATTCCGTAGTACCCTTTGATTCCGTAGTCAATATTTGAGAGAGAGAGAGAGAGAGAGAGAGAGAGAGAGAGAGAGAGAGAGAGAGGGGGGGTCAATGAGTAATAATTCTTTGTTTTCCTTTACGTACATTTTTATTAAAGTCACTTTAAGATAATGTTACTTTGATGATTTAGTTTTTAAAATAACCTATTAGTTTAAAATGCAAATCAAGTTAAACTTTAAAAATACATCTACAAGACTTATTAACAGTTTCTTTTAAATATTGTCTTCAATTTCCAACTTTCAGATCTCTAATTTATATTATGAATTTATTATATATAAATACAGATAACTTTACGAATTGCTTAACCACAATTTTGCTTAAGTGTTTTCGTCTGTTTATTTTCTGGAGTTATTGAGTATCTCCGTAAAATAAAGTTTATGTTCTGAAAGTCAAATTTAGTTTGTAACTTGTTTTAATTGATGACAGTCGAGAATAGATGTATTATTAATATCAAAATGATAAAACTGTTCATAACGATATCGGCAAAGGAGTTCTTAATTAATTGAGATCGATTTAAGATCGAGAAATGCGTTGTTGGAGAAAAAGAAACATCTTGCACTTGTAAATGCATAATAAAATGGAATGTTGCAATGTTACGATACTAAGCATTTTAAAGAAATTCAAATTTGTAAATACATATAGTCAAGAAGATTCATTCTCTACCAATTAACATACATTTTTTTTTTATAAATACCAATTATTTGAGTAAAGTTTTCATTCGCTTAATTGTTTCATTCATTATCAAAACCCTGAATGAATGTTATAATGTTTCACCTGTAGTAATTTACCAAAATACCTGTCAAAATCTTCATTTTTTTAAAAGTTCAATAAGATAAAATAAAACATTTTACTTACCAGTAAAGGAATGAACCTTTAAAGAAGAGTCCAAATAAAAGAAGACCATGCACATTGGGAGCAATCTTGCTCGCATCATCTTCAAATCTTATAAACTCGTGAAGCTATTGTGACACATCCAGCAGGAGACAACCCGCAATTAGAAAGACCACCAGAAAATCATTTTTATCGAGCTAAATCAATTAATACACGGGAATAAATCAGAAAACGATCCAATGGGAACAATTCATCGGAAACAACCCAGCACATCGTTATATATTGCGCATGAGGACAACCTAGAGATGACACCTCTAGCACTAATGAAGAATGGTTTTAACGAACTAGGTTTTCAAAGAAATAGTTTTAAGTGCTAAGCATGTATGCCATTTTTTTTTAATAGAAAATTAAGACAACTACATGCAAAAGAGGTTTAAATGTGGGTTGGGCGTTCTTCCTAGCTAGAAAATCCTCCAAGATGTAAAGATGTCAACAATACACAGTCAAGCTGTGCCTTGTCAAGCATACCAGTGTGTTTTCGTTGTCTAATAAAGATTTCCTCGTAAAAGGACTGAATGCCATTGTTCTAGATATATGGTAAATATCGAATTTAATATCAATAAACAGGGGACATTTTATTATTCTTCGCACTCGGACGTGTCAAAGAATAGTTAATGATCTTTAAGAATTTGCAGTTCCCTAAATGGATAATGCGTCTTCTTTCATATTTTACGGAAAGCAGAAATCAATATTGCGTCTTTGTGTATGGCCGTTTCTAACAATTTGGACGAATTAATATTTCAAGGCATATGATGACCACTCATATGTGACACTAGATTGGATTTAAAATAATTTTTTCTACAAGACTTCATCCCCTGTAGAGTTGAAATCAACAGCGCACAAGTGACACATTTAAAATACGTTTTTTTTTCTAAAATGCATCTCTCCTTTTTCTCCCAGAATAAGAAAAACAAAACTCCATATTAATATTGATTTGTCAACAAAATAGTTCTTTAATTGCGCAAGCTTCTTGATTAAACAGTACATTGCAATCAAATAAATATATACCCACCAGTTCATAAATTTGCATACATTTACATGTAAATATCATCAAAATTACATGTACAGTCCTCCTGGCAGATGTTCATTGATAGATTAATGTATGTCAGGCGGACCTTATGTGTATCAATAACAAGTGAGTTATAAGTATATAAAGTGCTTAAACTGCCAGCACACTGTTTATGTCTTGCATATACCATCGTGACTATAGCAATGAGTTATTAGTCCACTTTGCTCCTCTTATTAATAACCACGCTAGCTTAGTGTTTTGAAAACACCTTGGCTAGCAGAGATGTGTACATACATCTATCCAAATGTATTGAGCAAAAAATCAGAATGATATGCATTTTGTAAAAAAAAAAACCCCAAAAAACAAAACAATGATAAATCATTTCCTGTTCTATAACGGATGAACTTTTCCTAATGCACATGTACAAAAATATACAGGCAGTTTATACAAAATACCCTCTTATTTAATAAAAAAAAATTACATGAACACTCGGTATTGTTGAGAAAAGAAATCCAGAAAATATTGTGATTTATAATTTTGAGTTTCAAAATAATCTCATTTTTGTATTCTTGTCTTTCATAAATAATAAAACATATCAATTTATCACAGAATTCCAAAACAACAAGTACTGCATGCCAGATTTTTGGCATTTGTAAAAAAAAAAAAACCCAAAACTTATCAATAGTACAAGCAAGTAATAATTTTAAACAGGCTGGGTGGTCGACATATTACTCCCAAGATCTACCTTCAATATTTAGATAAGATTTTTTAAACTGAAAACTATCATTTTGAAATGGTAAGATCCATATATTTAATAAGCTTTGAAATTTGAATATTTCCCTATATCTTTAAACAGAACTCTTCTTCTAAAGGAGATCAAAATAGTCTAAAAATGTCAAAGACAACCCAACCCTCTTAGATATTCAAAAAAAAAAATGCAGAGGAAACAAATGAAGCAAAATCATATTCTTATTTTTTTTACATGATTGTTTCTTGTGTATTCAATAGCTAAAAATACTAGTTACTAGACAGAGAGCAATCAATATCTTGTACCAAAGTTTCATTCAAATGATTACACAGTTTTTTAATCATAATTTGTATTTTTTGGTAGGGTTTTTTTTGCCAACAGATAAAAGTTACAGCTAACATTTCTAAAAATTCAACACTTTTTAAACAAGCACAAAATATAATTATATAGATTTATGACACAATTTTTGAAAGAAAACAGCCACCTTTGAGCAGTTTATTTAAATTGATTGTAATAAACATTCAAACATTTAATTATGGACATGATTGCACAATTCTTCAATCTCAATACAATAAAAAAAATTTAAAACTTCAAAAATATTTTAAAATTCCTGCTAAGATATCACGCTTGAAATACTGACAGAAAATAATGAACACCAGGTTCTTACAATAAATTATCTGTAGCAGAAAGCCCCAATAGAAATTCAATACCACATATCAAAATCAAAGTGACAGAAGAACCTCAACATTTTACTTATAGTTAAACTGGAAACCTTGAAGCTTACAAACTTTATACAAATCTTATGTTCTTTTGGATTTGATTCTAATGGAAAACCTGCATTTATTTGGGTTTTTTTTTTACACTATATAAATTATACATGCATTAATTTAAAAATTTCTAATAAAAGATTCAAGATCCCTCAAGATCAACATTCAATACTTTTTACTTTGAGGTAAGTGCAAAATAAACTATATTTATGATTCTCAAAAATGTTGATATGAAAGAAAAAAAAATTAATGTCATATATTATATGATTTTATAATAAATACTGGTATGTAGATATACTGTAAAGCATCAATAATTCAACATCATTAATATGAAAACACAGCAAACCAATTCATTTGTTTGATTCAAACACTGATTGATGTGCTAATATACAAAGCAAAGCCTTTGAATCCATGCATGTACTAAATTGCTCTTTGCAACTTTTAAAATTTATTCTCAAACTGATATTAACTTTAACATCTTTAAGAGGCATATATAATATCACATGAACTGCATTTGCATATTAACTAAATCCCAAATCTCATGTAGAAGCTATTTGGGTAAACATAATGCAAATTAGAATTACCATATATTAGCATAGGAATAATAAACAACGACATAAAAATACTAGACTTTTAGACTCATCCAGTGTGTTTGGGAGTGTTCTCTTGTGTGTTGGCGTGTGTTTGAGATTTATACTGTGCCTTAGATATGTGTGACGCTTGTTGACTTTTAAAACACTGTTTTTTCAATTAGTATATAATTGGTGCATTTAATTTGTTGTGGAACTGTGGAACACTTGACGAGGGGTTTCACCCCCCATTTTAGACTCCAAGGAGTCTGATGTTTGTATTGTATTGTATGGATTGTTGTAAACTGATGGGCTGTATTGCCTAAGGTTAAATTTATGAATAAATAATATTAATATTTAGAAAATATCAATGATATTTCATTATCCAGTCATTTTTCAAAAATTTTAGTAAACTTGTTTGGTCTAACAACCAAAAATAATAACATATCCTAAAATCAAATTATGAAATGAACATAATATTGATATTATAATACATGTATAATGATAAAAATTTGACAAAAATTTCTACGGGCATGTTATATTTTATAAATGTAATGATTAAGCTTACATACCAACAGTACTATATGTATTCCAATCAAAGGTGCTAATTTAAGTCATATACATGTAAATTAGATTAAACTAATTCATGGTACTGCTTCGGTAATCACATTTTTCTCTTTGTATATATTTATTTTCTAATCTAAAAGCTTCAAATAAATTTCAAAGTATTTTCAAAAATATGTATGGATACCGGTATTTAATTATCATGTCCATTCCAAAATGGGCATAATATCTTATAATATCAATTCAATAAATTACTGGTAAACATGCAAAATGACAATTGAGACATATAACCCTCAAGCATTGAGAAGTGAACAGTATTAAGGTAAAAATATCCCTCAATTAAAACGATAATTCTCGCTGGGCTCAGTCAAAAATTGTAATGGATAAAGATATGTTGCACCTTAAACTGAAGTGTTTTTTGCCAGCTGTATGATGACAGAATAAAGACTGACAATACTACAGAGGATTCCTAGCATAATGATCACAGTATCCTTGAAACAGACGAGCCAGGGAAGGTCCCTGTGACACAGTTTCAGATGAAATAGACAAGGCAGGATGTAGGCAAGTAACGAGCTTCCTATGGCACCTGGTGAAGGAAAAAAAAAACCAATATCAGTAATAGGAAATGAAAAATTATAATTATCAAAAATTTTTCCTACATAAAGCTGTTGATAATTTTTGACTTTCCTCTGTTTCCAAAGCGTGAAAATAAGAGTAGCCATAGTTTAGCTGGCAAAGACATTTATTGGCATTGACTCATTAATTAAGATAAAACTCTTCTCAATTCAACAGAAATACTTTATAAATCGTTCTCTATTAAGATGATTTCTGACACTAATTAAAGTATATATACTTTAAGTTCTTTTTCAATCATGCTTTAAAAATTGAATTTTAACTTAAAAGCAATAAAATACTGTACCAAGGGTTATTTTCACTCTGTCTTTTTTTTCTCCCTTGTACATTTGAAAAACAATTTCACCCTGTATTGAATTTGCCCAGACAACGGAATGTATGATAGATCCTCTTTCTAATTGACTTAGTAATTAAAGACTTGTTTTGAATTTGCCCACTCATAAAATTTGCCCAATGACAAGTAGGGTGAAATAGGCAAAAAAAAAAATTGGGGGCAAACATTTCCCTAAATACAGTATAATGTGCAACTTTTAAATATTCAACAAATCAATGCATAAAATATTTCCCTTCACTGTGCGCTGATGAAATTTTTATCCATGCAATTAGCTGTGTGTTTCTGATTACTGTAAATGTGTTTTTGATTATTAACCTTCAAATCACTTTCCACGGAAGACAGTATTCAAAACATCTAACCTGTAAATGCTGCCACCAGGGCAAAACTATTTCTGAAGATGATGGCCAGTCCAGTGGATGACAGTACAATCAGCATCCGCAATATGTTTCTCTTCCAAGCTGGAACCTGTAAAACACGTACATTATAAAGAAATTAAAATTTTTAATTATGATCATTATTCACTGTATACGTAATGTTGATGAAATAATACATAAATTATTGCCGGTCAATTGTAATTGACACAAAGCTATAATGAATTTCATTAATTACCGCCATTTTGTTCACAGTACAATATACTATTATGCCATGTTCCTATGACAACATTGTATGAATTGTTAATTTTTTCAGGTGAGGAAGTAATTTCCTAAAATGGCTTTCCTGAACTAAAAGATATCATTACATAATTGTTGCACATTTAAATTTCTGAGTGAAAGGTACCAACAAAATTCACAAAAATTGTAACTTTTAGATTTCTAAATAAATGCTTCCACAGAGAAATAGCAGTATATGCAACTAAAATTGAAAGATTGAAATAAATAATAAAGAACTATCTTAAATTTTCAACCATGCAGTGTTATTCTAAAATGCCAAAAGCCACAGGTACATGAGGCATGACCCCCCCCCCGAAACCATGTACGCACATTAAACCTATTTCATAATATGTAAACGGTGTGACCGTTGGACCGAGCGCAGATTTAACACAGTGGAGTTTGATTTTTGTATTTTGAAACGCATACAGTAGGATCCGCCTGGTTGCCTACACATATCATTAACAATAGCCAAAGTTTAACTAAACGTCGCGTGCTCAGTCTACATTATGACGTCATATTTCAGACGTAAAATGTTCAAGTTTTGTCTTCGGAAATAGCCGAAGAGAGTTACGTGATTCCGAACTCTTTTTAATTTCTTCTTTCATTGTTCATCAATTAATATAGCATTGAATGATTTATTTTTGACGTCGTCGTGTCAATAACTGCCGTCAGGTGAGCAGACAAATTGAATAACGCGCGTTAGCGCGTTATGATAATTTGTCTGCTCACCTGACGGCAGTTATTGACACGACGACGTCAAAAATAAATCATTTAATGCTTATATTTACTACATTCCTTTACTGAAGAAATCAATTGTTTACTGAAATAAATCGATATAAAGTGAAGACCACGGAGGGAGTAAATTAGTAACAGCAAGAACAGCTGATTTGTAATACCGGTTTAAACTGGTTTTCACAGAGACCGTTGAGATGAGATCGACGAGCATGAAAATATAATCCATGAAAAATAACTATTGAAATGTTGCTTTTAACAATAAAGTCAACTGTTTTGTTGAATAATTATAAAACATGGTGTTTTGACAACATTTATGAAATACATTTTTTAACCGATTACATAGAAATCACTGTTTGAGAACTACTTATGTAAATTACATGTAAATTCATGCGCAGTGAATAGGTGTTGCATTTAGAGGCATTTAAACATCACGGAATTTAATGGAAAAACACAGTAGAATGTAAATATATTCATATGAATGCCGCTGTAATGAAATTAAATATTTTATTAAGTATCTAAAAGATCAGTTAATTCCTTGACGTTAATGTTTTTATTTTCCATCTGATAATTTGATAAGACATTCATAGAACAAGTCTTGTTTCTTGATTAAACCACTATTGAAACTTATCTGGTTTCCTTTTTAATTTCTTTTAATTCAAATTACCTTCTAATGAAACATTGGAACTTATTTAACCGAGTTCAGGGGCAATAAACATCGATAAGTACCAGTCAATCAATGATCGAACTAACTTTTAAAAACAAAATGGCTGCCAATATGGCGGCGCCCAGGGCTTGAAGAAATTTTTTTTGGCCTTAGTACCCCTGATTCAACTTTCATTTTTCACTGATTTTCATATATATACGTGTTACCATTAATCCTCGCTTCGCGAGGCGGGCTTGGCCCGCCTCTCGCTGCGCTCGGTAATATGTTCTACGGTGTGACCGTTGGGGCGAGCGCAGAAGGAGCCACACATCTGTCATCATTGTTAAATGCAACCCGTGGACTTAACCAAACCAAAAAACTTTGGCTTTGTCTCGAAAACTTATTTATTAATTACAAAATGACGTGGCTACACGTAGATCTAATAACGATTAGACTTTTCTTTTTTAAAAATTTTTTGTCACCTACCTAACGTATGCAATGATTGGATAAATATGCAATAAATTTAGCAAGAACTTGCATGTGCATTTACTGAGCAAAAAAAAAATCATCAAAACAAAACTAATCAGCCAAAGAGTCACCGTTAATAGCGAGCGCAGTATCCTACTGAGTACTTCCTACACGTTACATTCAGTACAGATGCTTGATCCACCTCTAAATGTATCGCGGGAATATAAAACGCGAGATCACTGTGACGTCATACTTAACGTTTTGCCCTCGACAGTTTTCGTAAATTGTCGGACAAATTCGGGGAAGGAAATGACGTCATAGGTACAGTTTTTTACGTAAGCATATGTGTTGTTTACTTTAATGATTTTAAAAGGATTTTTTATTGTTAAATGAAAATGATGTATGCGATTTACAGGTAAGAATTTTCCTTAGAAACGCTTCCTGTTCCGCCATGTTGCTATGCAGCGCAAAGGATCACTGGGATAGTAGAACGTTTTCACGTGGCCTCATAAAAATTTCTTTGAACAATGTGCAGATTTCAACTCGAATTTCCTCCGTTCGTACACGTTGTCTATGGAGCTCGCTAATATGTTTACGGTGTAACCGTTTGGAGGGCGAAGCCAGTATAAATGGGTATCGGGTGCGTTCGCCCTATCTACATGTTCGCCTTAGTCCGTTCGCTCTACGTCCGTTCGCTCTTATTACCGTTCGCCCAAATTCTCGTTCGCCTTAAACCTCGTTCGCTCCTTGTTTATAAATAAAGTATATTATAAGTTATTTTATTAACTTTTAACTTAAAACTTGTTAACTTTTATTAATTATTCGTATATTCTATGTTTTTCTTTCATCAAAAAAAAAGACGTAATTGGTAAAATTGTTAGATTTATTGCCGTAAATTGTCGATAACCGTCTTCTTGTTTTTATAATGATTCGCTTGGTGTTTTTTTAAACAATTAAAGAATTTGAGACTTTAATTGGGTCATTCAGAAGCTCAGCAGATGATTATCACCTATTCTATCTTTGAAGAATTTACATAACACAATCCTTTGATTTCTAAATGAGATATATACGGAGATGGAACATGAAACTGTATCAAACTACTGTCAACCATGGCAGAGGTCAACCCCCCGTGCATCTCATGTTGCAGAGAAGTAAGACCTAAACAACATGCTGTGATGCTTGTGAAGGTTGGCAGCACCGCCTATGCAATACTGGTATGTAAGAAATATAAAAGTAAATCAAAATTATTTGTGTAGGATTTATTACTTACCCCCCCCCCCCCAAAAAAAAAAAATAAAAATAAAACTAGACACGATCTCGTTGCGAGCAACGAGGAGGTCTTCCGTCTGATTTTTAGAAGAGGAAATGACCTTTCCTTTTATCTTCATCAACGAAACATATCAGGAAATGCAGATGTGATATTAAAGAGCGATGGATGAAGAATTATACACCCCGTTGGATCTCTAATTTGAAGGACTAGCCCCATTTTATTTCATTTTAGATAAGAGGTCTTTTGACCTAATAACACATCTAATAACCTGTAATAAAAAGAAACCGAAGAAAAAACCTTTGTAAACGGAAGACCCTAATAACAATAAGAATAGAAGGGTCTACCGCTAAAGACGGAAGACCCTAATTATAAAAGACTGTTTTTGTCTAAATCTTAATTGAAGAGTGTTTTTCAACTTGAACTTTAGTCCAACAACCCTTTTATGTTGAATATTTTAGTTAGAAAATTAAATAAAAAGGAGAGAAAGAAATAGAGAGAAAGAACAAATCTTGGCTCCGGCGAGATTAGAACACACAGCCTTTGCAGATGTCTCAAAACATGGTTGACGCAAAATAATTCCCGAATTTGTCTTTGAATTTGGGGCGTTTCCGCCCGGGAGAAGAGCTGAGTTTTTGTATGAGATGAAAAACAACGTGTGAGATGTCTGACTATTCAGGTTTGGTAACAGCGCGAGGTCATTTGAAATATTGATGCGTGTTTGTGTCTGGAGGGGGGTGAAAAGACCTGAGCTGGTTTTTCGTCGTAAATAAATCGAAAATAGAATTTTGAGGTGTGGATCTCGGATTCGGTCATTACATGTAGTACAGTAATCTAGAATTGAACTAGGTTGAAAATAAAGGTTCAAGATGAAAGATCCAGTAAAATCAGGCCAGAAAAACTAAATTATTTTGTGAATAGGAGGAGGGGGGGGGGGGGGGGGGGGGGGGGGGGTCAGTGCGTGTACTGTGTAAATTTAATTTCCCAGTATAGGCAATAAGCACCGTTTAATTTCAGGAATTTCGTCTTGATTGTTCAATTCGCTGCATATTTGGCAGAAAATGAGAATGGTGTCCGAGGTTCATTTTCACGAATTTTCATTAGGATTAAATGAAGGGCTTGGGAGTTATGATTTTTTTTGCAGTACATGTCAATCACGACAATTGAAACTCAAATGCCAAAAACTTCATAACTCTGTTAATAATGAACGAATTTGTCTGGTAATTAGTACAGTAATCTAGAATGGTACTTAGTTGAAATTAAAGGCCCAAGATGAAAGATCAAGGAAAATCAGGCCAGAAAAACTTAATGATTTTATGAATGGGGGGGGGGGGGGTGTCGGTCGGTGACTTCTATATTAAACGTAGAATATTAAATTCTTAATATCACAAATAACACAATTTCTAAACAAAATACATATGTTAGAACAATGTATAAGCGTTGTTTGAAAGATGTAACTATTGATTTTTTAACATCTGTTTATCTTAGGCTCAAACACTCATAAACGGCTGGTCAGTGTTCAAACCTTGTCGCAGTCACCCGTTCGTTTGTATAGTTACGTGTATACACTTTGGAGGTTTTTCTTAATCCCAGACGGGCAACAGATTTGTATCAGTATATAGACATGCACAAAAAAAGGAAAAAGTCCACCATCATTAATAAAAATGACTTTTTAGCGTTGACTTCCAATCAGTATGAAGACAAACATTAAACAATGAATTTCAAATTATTTGAATCCATAGACATTATCCCGTAACTTGAAATAAATACATGTATAATTTTTGGACGCCAATGTACATTTAGCCTCTATCCAGTTTAATGCATGATACCTGTACTAGTTCTTATTTAAATGCTAAAACATTTGTACTTTGAGAGAGAGAGAGAGAGAGAGAGAGAGAGAGAGAGAGAGAGAGATTTTTATAGTGTTTAGGGAATCAGTATATTAGCAACGTATGTCAATAAACACATTTATATACATGCATGCGTGTATCTATATAATTATGTGAATAAATACTAATCAGTCCTCCTTTTAAGGTAATGTTGAATACTTATTTAAACGTGGGTGCATTACTAAATATTGTGTGTTTCATTGAGATGGCGGCATTTCTTTGATGCCGGCAAAGCGACCCAGCGTACTGCAGGGGTACTTTGGCGGCACGTCTTTGATGACAGAAACAAGCTATCTATTTGTAATTAAAAAAAGCCGCTATTATTTCTATATATAATAAATATAAAACGGAAAACATTAAAATCCATCATTTTAAAGATAAAATCGTTAAACAAAACAAAATTAAGAAAAAACCAACATTCGGCATGTTTTTGATACCGGCAATGCGACGAGCGTCTAAATTTAGAGAGCTGCTGACAGAAAAGAGCTCCATATTTGTACTGAAAAAAGCCGATATTATTTTTAATTATGACAAAAATAAAACGAAGAACATTCAAATCCATCATTTTAAAGACGAAATCATTAATCAAAACACAAATAAGAGAGAAAAAACATTCGGCACTCAGGGACTGAACCCGGGTCGTCTGGGCACAAGTCCAACACTCTAACGACTGAGCTACGCGGACCTTCGCTTCAGAATTTTGGAGCCCAAAATCTCAAGAATGCGTGGATCGATTTTAAAACAAATTTCATATTTAGAAGTTTTGAGGGCGTCTCTATCGAATAAAATGATTAAAAAAATGCAAATCCCAAAAATTGAAAAATTAAGGTTTTTCATTTCCTTCCGGTGACGACCGGAAGTGACGGCGGACGTTCGGATATGCGTAGTACATTGCGGCTGGACACTTTCTATCATCACTGAAAATTTAAAAATTCTATCTTAAATACTTTTGGAGAAAACTCGTGAACAAGCTAAAACATAAAATCTTTAATATCTCGGGACCGGAAGTGACGACCAAAAAAATCCCATGTACTTTTCTTACAAATTTTGTCATTAACAAGATCTGAAAGTTTTATCAAAATCGGCTGAAGCGTTTTTGAGAAAACGTGGGAGAAAAAAAAAAAGAATAATAACTAGACACGATCTCGTTGCAAGCAACGAGGAGGTCTTCCGTCCGATTGTTAGAAGAGGAAATGACCTTGCCTTTTTCTTGATCAACGACACATACCAGGGAAATGCAGATTTGATCTAAAAGAGCGATGGATGAAGGATTATATATCCCGTTGGATCCCTAATTTGAAGGACCATCCCCATTTTATTTTTCATATTAAATAAGAGGTCTGTTGACCTAATAACAGGTCTAATGACCTGTAATTAAAAGAAACCGAAGAAAAAAAGGTCTTCCTTTGTAAACGGAAGACCCTAATAACAAAAAAGAATAGAAGGGTCTTCCGCTGAAGACGGAAGACCCTAATAAAAAAAGACTGTTTTTGTCTAAAGCTTAATTGAAGAGTGTTTTTCAACTTGTACTACAGTCCAACAACCCTTTTATGTTGAATATTTTAGTTAGAAAATTTAATAAAAAGAAAGAAAAAGAAAGAAAGAACAAATCTTTGCTCCGTCGAGATTAGAACACACACACCCCTGCAAATGTTATTGTCATTCAAATCTTAGACCACGTGGTTTTATTTGACCCTTTCAGTTTCGCAGTAAAAATCGTACCTCGTGTATAAAGTCTATTTCACAGTATTTACGTTCTTGTAGTCAAATATAAAATCTAGAAGTTTATTGATTTTAAACTTTATCTTCATTAATTGGTGAATTGAATGTGTTCTAGAAATAAATGTGACTATACAAAAATAAGTTTTTGTCTGCTGTTGCAACAACTAAGATCCCTCCTGAGGATTAATTTTTGATCCGCGCCTGACCTAGTAATAACATCAATAGTGAAACAGACTTTACCATTTTATGCAGAATGTTCCTTGAAAATGGCTCGATATACTAAGTTTTAATGCAAAACAGACACCCATTATTCTTTTTTAAAACATGGTATTGCACACCACAAGCATCAAACATGGTTATGATTTTATTAAGCAACCCAGTGTTTATATTTTCAACCACTCTACACGTGGTTGAACACGAACGATAACTCTGTTCTGAATATTATCGTTTAATATAAATAACTGGTAGATGGTGAAATAAGACATACATCTTGAAAGCTTTTCTCGCTTTAACATAAATCAAAGTAGGATATAATATGAAAAACGACCGGAACTTACGTATTTTGAGAATATTATCCGAACACTTATACTTCCGCTTGAAATTTCACAGGAACTAAACAAATCTCGGTGAGGTCTCGTGAACTTTCATTCGAGCACCTCTGGATTTATTTCTTACTTAGCAACGATAAAGAAAACATTCCGAACACATTCGCAGGGGTGACACAGCCTTTGCAGGTGTCTCAAAACATGGCTGACGCGAAATAATTCCCGAATTTGTCTTTGAATTTGGGGCGTTTCCGCCCGGGAGGGGAGCTGAGTTTTTGTATGAGATAAAAAACAACGTGTAAGATGTCTTGACTATTCAGGTTTGGTAACAGTGCAAGGTCATTTGAAATATTGATGCGTGTTTGTGTCTGGAGGGGGGGGGGGGGTAAAAAGACCCGAGCTTGATTTTCGTCGTAAATAAATCGAAAATAGAATTTTGGGGTGTAGATCTCGGATTCGTTTAACAATAATTAGAGGAAGTCTTTAAACAATGACTGATGCATTTTACCCAGAATTTTTTTTTCGTGTCGTTTACTATTATGTTTGACTGTTTTATTTCAGAAGGATTGATAAAATCTTGATAAATGTAGAAATAATGAAATCATTAACACGTAAATTTATTCGGTAAAAATTTGATGACAGTAATTTCCACAGTTCTAACATTCATAAGTAGTTCACACGCTATCTTAGATACAGACTAAACGGAAAACAAGAAATATACATGCAAAAATATTTCATGACTGCTTACATCCCTTGTACAGTGTAAATTTTAAGTCCCCGTACAGGCTATACTGCCGTTTGATCTCAGGAATTTCTTCTTAATTGTTTAATCCTCTGCGTATTTGGCAGACAATAAGAATGGGGTCCGAGGTACATTTACATAAAATTTCATTAGGATTGAGTAAGGGGCTCGGAAGTTAGAATTTTTTTCTACAGTACATGTCAAGCACGCCAATCGAAACTCAAATGCCAAATACTTCATAACTCTGTTAATAATGAACGAATTGGTCTGGTAATTATTACAGTAATCTAAAATGGTACTTAGTTGAAATTAAAGGCCAAAGATCAAAGATCAAGTAAAATCGGGCCAGAAAAACTAAATGATTTTATGAATTGGGAGGGGGGGGGGGGGCGTCGGTCGGTGACTTCTATATTAAACGTAGAATATTAAATTCTGAATATCACATATTACACAATTTCTAAATAAAATACACATGTTAGAACAATGTATAAGCGTTGAAAGATGTAACTAATGATTTTTTTTTTATATCTGTTTATTCTTAGGTTGAAACACTCATAAACGGGTGGTCAGTTTTCAAACCTTGTCGCAGAGAGAGAGAGAGAGAGAGAGAGAGAGAGAGAGAGAGAGAGAGAGAGAGATTTTCTAGTTTTTACAGTGTTTAGGGAATCAGTATATCAGCAACGTATGTCAATAAACACATTAATATACATGCATGCGTGTATCTATATATGTGAATAAATACTAATCATTCCTCCTTTTAAGGTCATGTAGAATACCTTTTTAAACGTGGGTGCATTGCTAAATATTGTGCGTGTCATTGAGATTGCGGCATTTCTTTGATGCCGGCAAAGCGACCCAGCGTACTGCAGGGGTATTTCGGCGGCACGTCTTTGATGCCTGCGATGCGACGAGAGTTTGAATTTAGCGAACTATGAAAAAAAAGCCGCTATTATTACGAGCGTCTAAATTTAGAGAGCTGCTGACAGAAAAGAGCTCCATATTTGTACTGAAAAAAAGCCGCTATTATTTTTAATTATGACAAAAATAAAACGGAAAGCATTCAAATCCATCATTTTAAAGACGAAATCATTAATCAAAACACAAATAAGAGAGAAAAAAGATTCGGCACTCAGGGACTGAACCCGGGTCGCCTGGGCACAAGTCCACCACTCTAACGACTGAGCTACGCGGACCCTCGCTTCAGGACATTGGAGTCCAAAATCTCAAGAATGCGTGGATCGATTTTAAAACAAATTTCACATTCAGATGTTTTGAGAACGTCTCTACCAAATGAAAATATAAAAAACATTCAAATCTCAAAAATTGAAAAATTAAGGTTTTTCATTTCCTTCCGGTGACGACCGGAAGTGACGGCAGACGTTCAAATATAAGTAGTACACTGCGGCTGGACACTTTCTACCATCCCAGAAAATTTTAAAGTTCTATCTTAAATTCTTTTGGAGAAAACTCGTGAACAAGCAAAAACATAAAATCTTTAATATCTCGGGACCGGAAGTGACGACCAAAAAAATCCCACGTACTTTTCTTACAAATTTTGTCATGAATAAGATCTGAAAGTTTCATAAAAATCGGCTGAAGCGTTTTTGAGAAAACGTGGGAGAAAAAAAAAATAATAATAATAATAGAGGAAAAGAAACAAAGCAAAAACAATAAGGTCTTCCGTTTCCAACGGAAGACCTTAATAATAGAGGAAAAGAAACAAAGCAATAACAATAAGGTCTTCCGTTGGAAACGGAAGACCTTAAAAAATAAGTGAAAAATCAATAAATACTGAGAGGAATTATTAAGTTTTGTTAATAGATACTAGTACCAGTATAAACTTATAAAGTGTTAAATCCACAATAAAATCCACTGTCTTATGTTATGCTCTAATTAAATACAGTTACATATTAATAATATACTATATTTATATTTGACTAAAATTCCTTGATAAATCGATAGGATAGGTATAACAAAAAAAATTAACATAGAGAAATTTAATTGTAGGAAAAGTTGTATTAAAAAAATTAAATAAGTTAGTATGTGAGTATTCACTTATTTATTTTATCCATTTATCTAGCCAGTGAAAGTTTAAAAGCAACTCTCCGTACCGTCTTGGAAAATTTCAGCGTTTTGAGTATTTGTCAAAGAATCATCCCCCCATAACAGTAAATGTTCATCTATTATGTGTACATAACGTAATGTCAATAGCTTATTCATTAGAGAATTCCGAGCTCTTGTATATTTTTTAGATCACTAAACGCTGAACCAGAGTTGCCGGACGACATCTTACTTCATAAATATGATATGGTTATATTATGAGGTAAATTTGAAAATAATTACAAAATAAACAGAAAATACAAACAGAGGAATATGAGATTGATCAACCCAATATATTTCCGTAGTGAGTCAGTAACTAACCTAATAAGTGTTTTGTTTTCCCGAGGACTATTAAGCGACATATTTATTCACAAATAGCGATGATCATGGCACAGCCATGTACAAGATGCCTAACATCTCGTCCAATTTAACTCATTTAAACTCTTCAAAAATTTCAATCTCACATTTCAAATACTTTTTTAAAAATCTTTGCTTCACCCATGTTTACTTACAATGTTTTGTTGCTATTCAATTTTAAATGTTTTCTCCCTTTTCTCTGCAGAGATTTGAGCATTTCGACGCTGCCATTTTGTTCTGCTCCAGACAAAACAATGTGACGTCAATATTCAAAGGGCAACTACTCTAATTTTAAAGAATTTCAAAGGGCAACTACTCCAAATACTTTAAGAACTTACGGCATGCGGTTTATGTATTAAATACTATGAAATGTCGAAATGTGTAAGCGAAGCGTCGACCAATGACGGCCATATTGCCTAATATTAATTCTCAAAGAACAAATATAGAGATATATGAGGCAATCATGTGCTATGTTTAAACCAATGAAAATGTGACGTTCAGTCCAAGGGAAAACAACATAAAATATAGTAACATTAAAAAAATAAAATAATTCAATTAACAAGTTTTCGTAACAATATAATGTCACCGTCAGTCAAATGATGATTATTATGTAGAAGTGGAAAGGGTGTCATCCATGTATCCAGGAAACAACGTCCCATAACCAACAACTACCTCCTCCATGGCCACACCCTCGAATCAGTCAACAGTGGAAAGTACCTAGGTGTAACCATAAACAACAGGCTGAACTGGACGGAACACATCAACAATGTCCGAGCCAAATCAAGCAAGACCCTAGGTTTTCTCCGTCGCAACATACAGGGATGTAGAGCCGACATTAAATCAGCTGCTTACAGTACAATCGTCAGGCCCACCCTGGAGTATGCAGCGACTGTCTGGGACCCATATCAGCAAGCCCAAATACAACTGTTGGAGGGTGTCCAGAGGAGAGCTTCAAGGTTTGTCAAGGGCAACTATTATGTAAGAACACCAGGCTGTGTAACATCTATGATGGAGGACCTACAATGGGAGCCCCTCGAAACACGCCGACTAAGATCACGGCTCATCATGATGTATAAGATCAGGAACGACCTCATCGACATCCCAGCAACATCATATCTAACACCAGGGGATACTCGCACAAGGGGCAGCAAATACCGTCAGCCACCAACATACAAAGACGTGTATAAGTTCTCCTTCTTCCCAAGAACCATCAGGGACTGGAACAGCCTGTCAGATGACGTTAAAGAAGCCAGTACCATCGATGGCTTCAAGAAGCAGCTAAACAACACCTTAGCTGTGTCCTATGACCCTTAAGTGACATGCAGACCATTGTTTTTACCCGATTTTAACTGTAAATAGGAGGCTTTTAGCTGTGTTCGATGCGTGCTATAACACTCGGAAACCGAGGCCAGCACATCATAGGAAGAAGAAGAAGAAGGGTGGTATTGTTTTCATTAATTATATATCTATCTTTCAAAATGTTTAAATTCACCAGAATACACAGAAATATATAAATAAATTAATCCTATATAAAATTAAGGCGAACGGACCCAGTGCGAACGGCGTCAAGGGCGAACGGGCGTAGGGCGAACGAAAACTAGGGCGAATGGCGTCAAGGGCGAACGCGTTTTAGGGCGAACGAACAGCCATAAATGGGACTATAGATCATGATCAGTAGATGCCCTTTCATCATCTCTGGCCTGTCATTTCATATATTGCTTTGTTTGGACTCTAATCTTATTGCTTGTTAAATTTGTTCAAGCCCCAATATGCTATAGACTATAGTCTGTCGAAAACTACTGTTTCCATCACATGTTGACGATTTTTATAGAAACATACAGAGCTAAAAGAAATACAATTGAAATCCTTAAAGCTGCTTGGTCCGATTTGTTTGTTATTACAGTATCAACATTTTTTCAATACAAATCATTTATCTTAGAAAGTTATGGACTTTCTCCTATTTTCACCAGCAGAATCAGTATCCTTTCTAAGTTAGAAATATTCAAAGTTAATAAAAATAATTTCTCTTTGGGCAAACGAAAAAACAAACCAAAATGCATCACGGGAATGTTAAGAAAAGGAAACCGCTTGGTTTCGTCCCCCACATGCTATGCATCGATTGTAAAGAAAGCAGTCTTCAGAAATATTAGTGAACAAAACGTACACATGTCTATTTGTAATTTATCTGATCATTTCGACCTTTATTTAAAGCGATGTCAAATTCGTAATACAACCATACCCTTCTCGTCGTCAGGGGTGAAATTTAACACGAGACGAAATAACGCGGTACCTTTTAATGTCGTTTTGTTTTGTTGGCAAATTTTGTACTTATTTTGTACTTATTTTTCTTCATTGAAATTTGGCATAATTGACGGGTAAAACTACTGCAATGTCTATTATTATACATATACTAAACATAGCCATCGTTTAAAAGCGTGCATAAAATTTGATATAAAATCGGACCAAGCAGCTTTAATTAAAACGTCATCGCTTTTTTTAACTCGGAGATTTTCACAGGAACGAAGAACAGATTTCTTATGAATTTTTTTTTTTTTCATTTGGAAGTTTCTTGGAAAGCCTCACACAATTTTCAAATGCTATCATATTTAGATCTTATATTATATCCATAGATTTTTATTTAACAGCCGCTCTTTATAGCCGAACAAGTCAGAGAGAGAGAGAGAGAAAGAGAGAGAGGAAATTCAAATACAAAAACTTCTAAATTAATTTTCATTCTGGTATGTAAATAAATATTGTTTAAACCCTGAAATATTTCATCTTCGTAAGCCAAGCTAGGTTTCTGATCCGCGCCGCTCCTGCAAGATCACACACCCTTGGCTAGCGAAGGTATCTATGAATAACTTATAATGAAGCAAAAAATCTTACGACAGATTTTAGCTGCATTTTTGTCCTTGTTATTTTGATTCTATCAATATGCATGTATATTATTTTAATGCCTTATTGTCTAATCTGAAGTAATTTATACATAATTAAATTGGATAATGCCTGGCTGCAGCTACATGTAGTATCTACATCGCAGATCTCTTGATAATTTCTCCACATGAAGTATAAAATCTTAACTTCTTACTCTCTTATTTTAAATGTATGGCAATTGCATAAAACATAAATTAAAGAGTATAAATGTATTTTTTTTTAAATAGGAAAATCAATTCGTCTTGAGAATATTTCACTTGTATGGACAGATAATGAGATTATTTTTGGTCCCTAAATTCACTAAAATTTGTCATCCAAACATTGAATTATTAAACATTCAATGATTGATTTGTGCATTAAAACTAGAGAATTGAGATACCCTTGCTAATTCACATCATAAGGTGTAAATTATGTCCTTCATTTAAATTGTACATACCTAAATTCACTAAAATTTGTCATCCAAACATTGAATTATTAAACATTCAAAGATTGATTTGTGCATTAAAACTAGAGAATTGAGATACCCTTGCTAATTCACATCATAAAGTGTAAATTATGTCCTTCATTTATATTGTACATACCGGGGTATATAATTTAATCTGAGTTTGTTTGACAAATGTCTAACATTTAGTGTGCAATGCATATCTATGATTGTGAATGCAGATCAGTACTTCCTATTATGCATAATTTTTTAAAGTATTTATAATGCATATTGCTCCAAATATTCTCCCTATTTGCTTTTTTTTCATGGCAGATTGGGGGTAATTTGAACATTTATTGTATTTTTTAATCATATACGAATGGTTTACACTTTTTTTTTGGGGGGGGGGGGGGATTAGAATGGGGAAATATTTTACAATGTGTCTGTCAAAGATTATGATGTCTACAAAATTACGTTTTGATTCATCTTTTGTTTTTATTGAAATAGTTATTGGTGGTTACTTATTTTTTTTTTTTGGATTTTGATAATTAATTTGAATTCTGGGTACAGAATGACCTGGGTATGAGTATGTCAGGCTACGATTTGAGATGACACCTAAAAAACGAAATTTCAAATTGAAAGTAGGAGAAAAAACGTCTTTCATTTTTTCAGAAAGTAATCAGAAAGCAAATTCAATTAAAATACATGATGTTATTTTAATAACAATGAAATAAAACCTATTCACTGTTGAAACCAATCGCAACTTCTCGGGCCTTTCCGGCAATTAAGCTCCGAAAAACATGAGCATGCCGAAAAGGCCCGAGAAGTTGCGATTGTGTTGAAACGGTTTTTTTTGTCCAATCAGATGCCATGAAATTCATTTGATCGGATTTAATGCAACTGTTGAAAGTTGTAGGAAAGGAAAATTTGTTTTCTTAATAAGGAATTAATTTTTTCAAGAACACTCACGTAAGTTCGAATGTATTTATCACTCATCAAACAAAGTTGTTAAATTATCACCAAACGTGAAGTTAGTACGAGATTCAAATTCAACATGGATGCTGGTGATGTCATTGCGCGTGAAGTTATTCTTTTTTCCTCCATCATGGAAAAGTTTTTCAACTTCATAGGTATAGAGTGTAATTTCTATTTTTAGACATATATACACATGTTGTCTATAGGGAGAGCTTCGCTCTCACGGGCCCTTCGGGCCCGTGAGAGGGCTTCGCCCTCTATTAATTTTGTTTTATTTAATTCTTAAAAATGTGAGGTTGATATACTTTCTTCCTATAACATTCTTGTTTGCATATTATCAAATAGAATATGAAACCATTTTGAATCTACAAGCTAATTTTTAAAAAATCATTTTTCGACCGACATATAAAAAGAAAGATTAAGGGCATGCAACTCTTTCCTTGATGTCTGTCTCCATCGCTTTAACTTCCCTTGATTGTATATTATCGGTAAAAGCATGAAATACAGTACATTAATTCCAATCCATGCCAACTTGTTCAAAACTAATTTCCAAATATCTGATACATGTCCAAATATAATATGTTTACAGGTAAATAAAGTAAAATAGTAACTAAAAGCTATCTCAGTATATTTCTGCTAATTTATATATTAGGCAATGTTTTTCAATTCACTCTTATAATCCTTTTGTTTCAGGTTCAATTTTCAATAATTTTAACTACTGTGTACTGATTTTTATTCCCTAAAATTATTATATTTACTCATAATCAGGTTATAATCTTGCATGCATGTATCAAGATAGTTCCAGCTGTTAAAACTGAATAAAATCAATAATAAGCCTTCGATCTGCATGACTTGACCATTGTTGGAGATATGCCAAAGGTCGAAGTATACTGGTTTATTATCTTAACATATGTCACATACCGGTACATTATACGTAAACAATATGATGCTAAATTTGTTCGTTATTTATAGAGAAATAACAATTATGATCATTGAAATAAAGTGATGACAAAGTATTCTTTCTGCTTCAAGCCTGCAACTGTAATATATACCTATATAAACCATTTTACCAACAAAGAGTAAGGGGTTCGACTGTTCGGAAAAAAAAAATTATCCTCTACTATGCAATTATAGTTTCTGATTCATCTTCCTGAGTATTTCAAAAAATGAATGGATACATGACACAATGCTTTCAAAGTCCTTCAAGCCAATGGTCATCTGAATGTTATAAACTTTTCATGTGATGTTCTATGGATAAATATTCACTTGTGCAGACTTATCCTTCATTTATTACTTAACATCAATATAGATAAACTAAATACTATAGGTAGAAAGCACTTCTATCTTTTGGATTGCCTAAATATGTTTAAACAAATGTACATGTATGTTGGAGCTGGGTTCTTTATATTACCTAAAATCAAAACTTTGATCACTGATTTTTAGTCATGTTCACATATGGTTAAATCAATTTAAGGTGGCTCACTACATCTTGAAATAGTTTCTCAAATCAGCAAAAATTTACTTGATTAGGATAGATAGCATGATAAATATGAAGTATTTTAAAGTCAAATAGGCAAAATATGCATTTTGGATAAAAAAGTTATAATTTTTCAAAAATATCATTCCATAAGTACCGGTATATATTAAACAAAAGTCCCAGGCAGAGTCAAATTCATGATTTGAGGTTCAGAAGCCCCCATTACTTTAACCACTGAGCTCTTATGATATTTAACCAAATCAATTGATACAAACTCTTCAAAAAAATAATAATAACCATCGTGATGTAGTGTCTTAAAAAAGTATAATTCTTTATGCAGTGAGTTACCTTAATATCAATCGTCGATAAAAATGAATGAGCATGCCATATTTTGTGTACATATCCTCTTTTAAAATCCCTCATGTACTACTTACCCATATAGCAAACTATGACCAAATGAACATAAATATGTCAATTAAAATTATGCAAATGTATATATCTTATGCTGGTGCTTGCCATGGACATCGAAATCAACCACTAATTAAATAAATACAAAAATATTTTTGAGAAGTAAAGTTAAAATTTGAAGAAAAATAAACAACAATGCATGCAGACTAATGAATATAACCTGTAAACATGAAGCCCTTGACAAAATTAGTATGGGGCTCTAAAGTTGGTTAAGTACTTGTATATTGTAAAATGCAAAGTTCAAACTAAATTAACAATGAATCAAATTCAATTGAAAAGGGAACAGATATACTACTTGAAATCACACTCGAGGTAAGAGAATTCTTAGCCACAGTAGATTGGTCCTCTCCATCCAGATCTCACAAGTCTTGATCTATATTTTAAAATGTCATATTAACTAACATAGAAGTTTTCTACCTTGTATCATTATGTTATCTTTTAAAAAAAAGTAAAATCGCAAAATATCTTCTTTCAGACCTAATGCTTGAGGCACATGTAAACAATTTAGCCATTCTACTTTCTTGCTACTATAACTATGAATTTAACCAGCAGATTTTGTAAATTATAAGTCTAAAAAAAAGAAAAGCTCTAAAACTACTTTCATGATTAAAAAAAATGACAACAATTTATCATAGTGAAGGATACAACAGCCAAGCTCAGGTGAGCTAATAAAATAGATGTCTTAGTAAAAAGCACACATTCAGAACTTACCGACTTAGGAATGTGTGCTGCTACAGATACTGGAAGAGCTGTATATGACTTGTCCGAGGCGTCTGGTAGGAGGGACTCTTTGCCTTCAGCCTCCTCCTCATCTTCCTCACTCAGCAGTGAAGAGGACCTCTTCTTTGGTCCACAGAGAGCACCTTCATCAAAGATAAAGATGCAATAGTTAATAAATTATCAATACATATGAAACTACATGTATATATTGTTTTTTTTCTTGGGATATACGTATAAAGGATGTCTTTGAAAAACACTGTGCCTTCCATTATCATAAAGTCCCATGATGCAAATACTGAAAACATATAATATTTTGGTGTGTACAATATTTGGCAGAAAATAGTTTTTGAACAAGTTAGCGTTGATTTGAATTGACTTATTCCTGAATGTACCGGTAACTATTCTTATACATATATGCATGGCATTTAGTGATGTACTTGATTTAGCGGAAGCCACATTCCGCCAAAAACGCTAAATAGGATACACAGCTAAATGTAATATGTTTACAGTACGTTCATTGACCTACATCAATGACCTTTGCAAATGACATTAACATCTAGCCTTGACCATTCACTTAGCCAAATACAGTAAAACACGGTTATAGCGAACACGCTTATAATGAATTGACGCTTACAGCGAAGTGAATTTCATTCCCTAAATCTCTATTTCATGTTGTAAACTTGACGGTTATAACGAATTACGCTTATAACGAAGTTAAATTGTCCGTCCCTGGGACTTCGTTATAAGCGTGTTTTGCTGTATGAAGTCTATTTATAACAAATACAAGAAATGTATGTTATATAGCCAAACAAGGACAAATAAATAGAAAAATTGATAGATATGCCAACAATAAAATATTTACCACAATTCTCTGTGAATCTTCAAAACATCATTTAGAATATGATAATAAAAACTATTTTTTACGGTATATGAAAATAAATCGCATATATTATCTCCATGAGTCCAAATAAGCATCACAGCACTAGAGATTCTAAGGATATAAAAATTATAACCTTAAAGCAATATGAGCTGCAATTTTCATGTTAAATATTTTTTTTTACGAAAAGGTGTTTTTCTTCTGAAATGACAACAAATTCGTGGTTTTGAATTTCTGTAAGCTGTATTTTTGTGGGAAAAGCCGTTAAGAAGCCTTTATTGGAGCAAAATTGAATTATTGTCGTCCTGTACAAAAATTGATTTGCTATATATACCTTATAAGAGAAATCTTTCTTCTGACAACAATAAATGAATTTTTCAAACTTTATTCACCATAAAAGTTTAAGTTACATGCAGACCTATCATACTAACAGGTTTCTGCAGCAAAATAAAATTCTAAAAAATACAGCTCATATTGCTTTAAAAAGAATAATTATACATACACATGCAATCACCCTATAACATATGAATGCATTACCTTCTGAGAAGAGGAAAATTTCACACATTTCTATCACAGGGTAAATTTGAAGTGGGAACGTCAACAGTACCCCTAGGATTGCACAGATATTTACGGCCACCGATACCCAGCTGGAGGCCGGAATGTTCGTGTTCAACATCTGGTTCAGTTCCTCTCCGAACCGGAGGTATCCCATCACACCGAATCCTCCAAGGATCACACCCAGAACACCTATTGCACCGTGAAGAAAGGCGGCAAAGTTGTGACGATTTCCCTCCATGCTGGATTCTACTGGAATGATCTAAATAAGAAAAATTAGAAACATTGATAGCCATGTGGAATTCAATTTATTTGAAACTCAATCTTCAAACTTTTTAAAAACTGTTTTCACCATATCATTCTCAAGAAGTGTCTTTGATGATCAAAATTTCATATGATTAAATGACAATTGTTGTTTAAATTGTCGTGATTTTATAAATGAATATAAACTATATGCTTTAAAATCATGACAATTTAGATTATATTACAGTAAGAAAATCATGCAATTTCTTGTTTTGTATATCGTAGTTGTTTATACTCAAAGGCACTTAGAACCTCTGTATATATACATTTAAACAATACATATGTGCACATATCTTCAACCTCTACATGTACATGTAATGGTACCAAATTAAAATTTTAAGATAATATCACATACCAAACCAATCCCTTCAAATGCAGCAGTCACCATACCAAAGAATATAGGAAGTCCTTCCCATTTCGTCCATATTATTGTGTCGTGAATTTGAAAGTCTGAAATTGTAATAACCTACTGTTGTAAGATGGACAAATGTCAATGCTTCATGATGATCTATAATTAAAGATCTGTTAATTATTGTACATTTGAAGTACTTGCATTCATTTTCTTTTTTTTTAATCAATAGAAAAAGTTTAAAATGTAGTGATTAACATGATTAGAAATTAAAGAGGATCAGTACATTAGTTTAAATCAGGCCACACCAATATAATTTCTTTTTCGTCGGACATCCTGTGTAAAAAAGTACAAGTGGGCAAGCGATTAAATAACTTAGTTATCATTTTTTGTGACAAAAATATTTAGGCGGTATATAAATAAATCTGTTCGGATGGTTATATTTTTTCTACTTGCTTCTGATTTATAAATTAAAACTATTTTATAAAATGCGAAAAATAGAGACTGAGTGGAATTAGAACAGAAAACAGCGCAGAATTTCCTAGATATGGGAAAGTAATAATAATATTGTTAGTATAGTTTTATTCAAATACGAGCGCACTGGATCCAATGAACAAGAAATAATATTGGTGTGAATATTGAAAAAAAAACCTTGCCAATCTGACAAAAGAAAATACACCACTAAAACAACATGATATTAAAAACTCTGTTTGGTAAAAGTGCATAGTTCTGACATGACTTTCAGTGGTGAAGATACATGTATACCAGTAATATTGGTGACTTCTTAGCTATATTCCGTACTCAAACGATAAATTCTAAAATAATGTACAGTGTATTTCAACACTAAACATGCTAAATCTGTAATAAAATCCACTTACCAAATATCAAGTAAAGGAAGACAGATGCACTGCCCAATAAAATGGACGCATTAGCTATTACACTAATAAATCCTAATTTTCTAACATTTCTGAAGAGTGCAAACAGTAGAAAGAAAGGAAGAGGAGCCAGCACTAATAGCTTCAAGTCAGGAGCAGTGGACTGGATTACTTCCCCTGTTATATTTGACATGGCCATGGATGTTGCATTTGCAAAAGGCATTTCTGTTGATGTGGAAATATTTTCAAAGAATGCACTTGTGACTGAGCCATTTAAATTTGTCAGAGGCATATCAGATATGTCTGTATCATTCTTTCCAGGTAGGACACCCAATAAAGAAGAATTCGTGAAATCAGTTCCAATGGATCTTTTTGTTGGCTTGATAATAGTACTGGGCACTAGTCCTAAATAACGAAGTTCACAATAAGGCTCTATTTTAGCTACATAGCTCACATTGTCCACATTTACAATGCCGTTATAACACACATTGGATGGAAATAGCGAATACACAGTATTTCCCAGGAAGATGGAGTAGTTCACACAGAAACAGAACTGTGTCATTGCAATACAGAAGTTCACAATGATTCTTCCCACTTTACCCATGCTGATCTGTCCTATGTCGCCATAGGACATGTGCTTCAGCATGTGCTGTTCTATCATTGACGCTTCATCCACATCATATATAACTATGTCATCATCTTCGTCATCAGAAAACAGTTCTGCATCATTGTCTCCGGCAGATGAAGAAGGACCATTTGAGGATTCTGTGGAAGCTTTGTATAATTCTATTACATGTCTGATGGCATGGTATTTTGTTTTAACTATTAGGTGGCAGCAGTGATCAGTCACCAAGGCAATCAAAAGCAGTCCACCAAATCCCAGCTGCAAAGAAAAAAGGCAGTTCATTATAGTTACAACTGTTGCAGATTTCATGTTACATACACATATTCAATATTCTTTATCTAATAATCAAGACATAAATATCTTTTATGGTCAACTATTAATAGAACAAAGATTGTGTAATACATGTATTTAAAAATAAATGCACAGATTTGTTCTTTGTAACATTTTTCATGTAACTTACCCCTAAACCACTTTGTAAAAATGCATAGGAAACGGTTAAGTAGTTGGAGCCAATAAAAGCCTTTAACATGTTTGCAAAATCTGCTACATAATTCTGCCATGCTGGTTTTGGCTTGCTGTAAATGTAAATATCATACTTATTCTTCAAAATCTCATATATTTCAAAATATGCTAAATCCATAAACAAAACTCTCTTGAATAAGTTATTCAACTCTGCATTATAAAATTGCATGTATTTTTACAATGGTATGTAATGGCCTGGTATAGTGTCTAAAAGTATTAATAATTCTAGAACATTTCCATGCTACATGTAGTGTTTATTGGTAATTCACCTATACAAACCAAGTCTGATAGTAAAGGGAATTTAAGTAAACAAATGACATGACTGACATTCATCAACTGATCAATATGAATGTAGAAGTACAACACATTAAAATATTTTCAAGAATAATAATTTAATCCAAAATAGTGGAGAAGAAAATGATTTCGAGAGATATTTACCAAAATTTGATACTGTACATCTTTTAAAACAAGATGTTATGCATTTGACAAGTATTTAAAAAACTCTTGAATTTTTTAATTATAATAATTTCAATATATTGTTCGTGAGTACAAGTTGACTATCATGAGTACAAGTTGACTATAGTGAAGTTGTAATCAAATGTTTAGTTCGAGTGGACCACAGAGTTTTGTGTATGACCGGACCATTCGATAACAAGTCAGTTTGGGTACGACTTCACTTGATTCCTTTTGAAAATATTGAGTGAATAGGACATTTCTAATTTTCTATTAATGCATTACAATTGTCATTACCGTTAAAAATAAGACTGCATTATTTTTATTCCATTAGGTCATTATCCTATAATTCATGTATCGTAGAACAAATATCGTATAAATAATGTTATATACTAACTAAAAAGAACCCAACCATAGCCTGTCACCGAAAAATAGACACGTTTCAAACTGTAAACATTTAGCACGAAGTGAAATTGTTATAGTGTCAGAATATCAACTGATGTTA
The DNA here is from genome assembly GCA_015776775.1 of Magallana hongkongensis. Taxonomy (NCBI): domain Eukaryota; kingdom Metazoa; phylum Mollusca; class Bivalvia; order Ostreida; family Ostreidae; genus Magallana; species Magallana hongkongensis. The sequence goes on along the minus strand of CM027473.1, from coordinate 29,506,148 downwards.
TACTCTGTCCCGAGTTTTTGCTTCCACCACTTTTTGCTTGATATTTCAATAATAGTAAATACCTTTGTGCTCAAACTACGTTCATCCACTAATATAAAAAATGTCCAGATTATCTGTTTTGAAACGCCCCCTCTACCGCTTCAGGTTTCAATACACATCCCGAAATTGAAAGTCTACGGAGATTTTGCATTGCAACAGCCATTAATAAGCCCGGATGATAACGTTAAAAAATTGCGCGATGTATTCCGAGTGTATTCCGAATGGAGAAAAGATGTAAACATTCCCCATTATAAATCTCCGTAAGGAATCTGTTTTCGTTCCTGTGAATTTTTCTGAGAGGAAAGGGATAATTGTTCAATGAAAATATCTTGGATATATTCCCTTTTAACGATTTCAACTGTATTTCTTTCACAGGTATGTGTAATTTTATTAAAAGTCATCAAAAAGCGATGGAAGCAATAACTTGGGACAGACTATAGATTCGGAGTAACGTTCATATTTGTCAACTCAAAGTGACATGTACCTCGTATTAGATGTCATTGTAAAATATGAATTAACCAGAGACAAATCATCAAAACAATCGGCTAGATTTCACCAGTTCAGTATGTTGCTGCAACCTGTCACATAGGAACTCTCCAATCACTGAAAATTTGTTTCGTCTAATCTATTCTTACAACAAATTCTATTGGATAATGGGACTCGACATTAACCAATCAATTTTGTCCTTTCATTCCTAGGCGCAAACTACAAACAGAGATTGATAGAAGCTGACACACAAACTATTTCAAGGTCTGTATTTTAGGGGCTTATAAACAATTAAACATTATATTGCATCAGTAAAGTTGATCATGCAAAGATAATTGTAGTTTCCTTTAATGGCCAGTGCATTAGAAGTTTTAACGAGACATATGTAGATTTTATAGAACCATTTTCACAAGACCTTGGACTTTCAGTAGGGTGTAGCCATCTATTCCTTGCGTCAAAACAATGTAAAAGTGACGCGGTTTCAAGCGAAATATACATCGATTGCGTAGTCTTAGCTCAAAAGCCAGACAAATCTTATTGATTTCAAAGAGCCATGGCTGAGTGGCCAGCAATGAAAAATACAGGCCTACATACGTCACAATGCTGTTTGAGTTTGACACATCTACCCAAAGTCCAAACTCTTGTTAAAATGGTTCTAAACGTCAAAAATAAGAACTGATGAACAACTGATTATAGTTTACTTAGTTTGTCCTTTAATCAATTAATGGCATTAACTCTACAACAACTTGTTCATTAGCACAGAATACATACTTTTACCTCTTTCCCCCACCTTCTCTGCTATTCATGTATATTGTTTATATTATTGTTATACATGCAAGTGTTGCCAAAGACTGTATAGATAGAATGTTCAATCAATAAAATGACAGATGTCCTACGGACCCGGTTTAGTGTAGTGTAGATCACGACAAGCCATGATTCTTTTTAAAAATGGTATACAGTAAAGTACTTTGGGGTTTGATTGTTGCACTGATTTTTTTTTCCTTTCATATAAGTTGATGAAAAGTTTGAATACGAAATGATGCAAAGTCAAGAAACCCAGCTATCTGAGCTGGTGAGCGTTGGGAAGGAATTAACTGCTGCCTTTGAAGGAACACAGGAGGCAGAGCTAACAGAAAAATGTGCACGCATAATTAGTGAAATACGTCATCTTCAGCAGAAACAAAGGGAGCAACTAAAACAGCAGATTCAGGGTAAATATACATGACAGCAGGGAAGATATATTAGTATATACATCCCTGATCACAGCTTGTCTATCATTTTTTGTCACAAAACTTTATCCTTGAACGAATATAATAAGTATTTATTTTTTAGAAAGGGTGAGATGCAAGTTTCAATCCTTATTTTAATTTTCATAATACACCTAAGTCCTTGGGCCTTGACACTTTATGCAGCGAAATAAAATTTTATAATTGAAATATTTATATAGATTTAATCAATCAAGAGGAGCTGGAGATGGAGAACGTGAAAGAAGATGGAGAAAAGACAGAGGCAATCAATCAAGTTAGAACTGTGCAGGAACAACTCAGATCTGAGAGAGAACATTTAGAAGAGGCCACTAAGAAATGTGAAGAACTTAAGAAGACTTTGGAGGAACAAAAAGAGGAGCAAGAAAGACTGACAAAAGAAGAACAGAAACTCAAGCATGACAATACTCATGCCATTCCCAAGATCAAGTAAGCGACTGACTGGATTCTGAGATTTTTCATTTTCAATACCAGCCCATGGAAAAAACCAGGGCATATAGGGTTTTTGATCCACTCCACTCTACCATATGTGGAGAGGAGAATACTAGTATATTTATATTATCCTAACAGTAACTTGATCCAAAGGGTCAGATCATTTCACATTGCCACAGCCCAGACACAGATTATCAGATCAAACCAGACTCTTTGCATCTCATATGATCTGATGATTGATGTGTTGATCTGCACCTGTCAACGAGACGTAATGCGACTCTTTGGATCAAGTTACTATTATGATGTCATTTAATGTCAAAATCCTTAGTTTATGATACATATATTTGATACACAAATAAAATTGATGTTTTTCATAAAGCTTGGTGATGCCTATATTGAAAAACATTTATTAATTATTAAACATGTATCAAAAACAAAAAAAAATCTTTAATACTACCATTAATGATTTTAATACACTCTAACATAGTGTGACATGCATCCAGTGCACCTATTGTCTCATGCGAAATGAGTAGCCATTAGTGTTTCTTCATTTCTCCATAATTTTTTTAAATTGAGCCATTTTACAATACTATTGCAGTAGCATTACTATTTGCATGATGAAACTCAAAAATGTACATCTAATAACACTAATTAATGTTACTGTAAGAACTGAAGTTTTAATACATCTTATGCACATCGTTAAATCTCTTTCCATGTGGTTGAGTTAATATCTTGCATTTTTTAAATACCTACATGTAATACAATTCAGTGTTTTTCATGAATTGCTCTCACTCTTTACAACAGAAATAAAGTTTACAGCTTCCATTTCTCTAATTCACAGGTATGATGTACAGCTCTATAATACTCTCACCTCCTTACAGTGGCAGTATGATTGTGAACCTGATGAAATCAAGGGATGTATCCTTTCAGGGCAAACTCTAGCCATTGTTTTCGGTTTGAAAAAATAAACTCTTCGATACAAAGTTTTATATTGGGCTTGAACTGAAAACCTCATATTTGTAAGTTAGTAACAATAAGTTTCCATTCAGTGTGATATACATATAAAATTGTATATACACATGTAACTAGAATACAAGTAAAATGTTTTGGTAAATGAAATGTTGCAATGTTTGATACATAAAATGTGTATTGCTATGTTCATTCAAAAATAACTAAAAATCTGGTTAATGAATAGTTCACTATTTTAGGTTTGATTATTTAACAAATCATATACCGGTTCTGCACTACATTTTTTTTTTGAGAAGAAATAATGAAAAAAAAAAAAAGAATTAAAAATATGTTCCTTGACTAATCTAGATATTTGCAACAAAAATGACATTAGGCCCTTTTCCTTGAGTGGGAAAAAGGTGTCCAAATTTTTCGTTGCAAATTATCTGTGGGATATGATGGAGGAAGACTGGTAAAGAGTGATGTTAAACCAATGGAAACCACAAGATTCTAAGTGAAGTTCAAAGAGACCAAGTTGGACATTCACAGAAAATGAACTTCAACAACATTGACATTTAGACTGTTATATCATGTATATGTTTATGTACTGGCAGATAAATCATACATTAAGAGCAGAGGTGTTGAAGAAAATGACTATAGTACAATTGAGTTATCTTTCGACAAAGTATGATGAACTAGGTTTAGGTCTTACAGATAAGGATTTTGTAGATAATGCAAGTGATTATTTTGAAAGACACCATGCTGAATACTACATGTATAATCAGGTCTCTTCACACCAGACCCAAAAATGAGGACTGGTAATGAAAAACATTCTTTGCCCTTTACTGTCAAATATAGTCAAATTTGCACACTTCCAACATGTGAACCATAAAAGGGTGTACCGCTCACAGTAATGTAAGATTGCCTTTGAATAGGGTTAGTTAATCTAGTGTTTTCATCAATATTTGTTAGATCATTTATGTAAATGTTGTCAGGGTCAATCCAGAAACTCAAAATGCTCATCAAAGTAAGAGCTCTATTACTATATTTGTTATTATTAGGACCATTGTCCATAAGCTAATGTCTCCTCGAAACTGTTCATTTTACATGATCCATGAAAATTGACGCCCATGCATATTAATGAAACCCCAGTTTTATAGAGCTGAAAATTAAGTTTTGATTTTTCATGTACATGTTTATGTACACATAGCAAGAAGTGAAATCATAAGTGAAATAAATGATTGGAAAAGCACTATGTTTTTTATTTTTAACAGAAACAATGAAGTAAACTGGCATTCTTTGCTAGGAGATATCTGTCCCAGGGATGTGGAAATCCGGTGTGTCAAAGATCAGCTCTCTGCGGGGTGGGGCGGGGTCAATCTTCTCAGCTGTTCACTTCATTAAGGAATGTCTTCAGTTATATAGGGTATACCAGTATATATGCATGTATATCATTCATGTAAAAAAAATGCTGTACAATGTAACTACAAGATTATCAGAGGGTTAAATTGAAAACAACCCCCCCCCCCCCTAAAAAAAAAAGATAAAAAATTTGAAAACCTCATGATATTAGATGTACCAAAACCTTGTATAAAACTGCTTTGCACATCAATTTGAGGGCTATTATAGTAAGTCAAGATTTCATTTTTTTTAACAACTGAAAAAAGTCTTAAGATCTCAGTCAAGGGGATTTAAAAGATTGCTGGTCTTTAAATAAATACACATACACTTGTTTCAGGGTACAAGTATATTAACTTGATATACAAAAACAAGAATAGAATTCCTGGGTCCCCCGCTGGTCAAGCAGTATACTAGTATCGAGTTTATCGACCAAGGCTGATTAAGGAACTTGACCAAGGTATTAGTGGTATAAACATTTGGTATAAATTTAATGAAAATCTGTCAAAATTTGTAGGCATGAGAGCACTTACAAGGTCAACTTTTGGATAAAACGGAGTCATTATTGTGGTCAAAGTCCCATAACTCCAACAAAAAGTATCGACCAATGCTGATTTTCGAACTTGACCAAAGTGTTAGTGGTATAAACATTTGATATAAATTTAATGAAAATCTGTCAAAATTTGTAGGCATGAGAGCGCTTACAAGGTCAATTTTTGGATTAAACGGAGTCATTATTGTGGTCAAAGTCCCATAACTCCCACAAAACGTATCGACCAATGCTGGTTTTTGAACTTGACCAAGGTATTAGTGGTATAAACATTTGGTATAAATTTAATGAAAATCCGTCAAAATTTGTAAGCATGAGAGCGCTTACAAGGTCAATTTTTGGATAAAACGGAGTCATTATTGTGGTCAAAGTCCCATAACTCTAACAAAAAGTATCGACCAATGCTGATTTTCAAACTTGACCAAGGTAATAGTGGTATAAACATTTGGTATAAATTTAATGAAAATCCGTCAAAATTTGTAGGCATGAGAGCGCTTACAAAAAAGTGTGACGCACGGACACACGGACCCACGGACGGACGCCCGGTATTTCTATGTCCCCGCACCGCGTTGCGGCGGGGGACAAAAATTCTGTAAAGGATATTTGTGGAGAAGTTTGAAGAGTCCTGTCCCAATTCCCATCGGAATGCCCATGATTATACATTCACTGACTCCTACAAACAAAAGAATTGGTCAGAATCTCTATATGTACATGTACATTGAACAATCATTTTGATATACACATGCATCCTTTAATAAAAAATACTTCTTAGTACATCTTATAGGCCTACCGTTAATAGTATCCCTTTGTCCATGATATGCAGCCTCAAACAGGTGATCAGCTGTCTTTTCAAACTGAAATAAACCATTTCAATAAATGATAGGAAAATTGTCTTACTGGTAAATAAGTTACATAATTTTCCCTTCATGTAAATACTGGTACAGGAATTTAAGATTAAGAATTATGAATTTCTTACCGATGCCAACATAAGAACACTTTCCTTCATCTTTGCCAGTCCAAAGCGTGTGATTCCTAACACTTCACCCTGTGAACAAAGAGCGGACTTTTAGTATCATTACAATGCTTTGTTTTATAAAACATTTAATACAGGCATTATGGTACATGTTCAGTACGTACATGCAATACAGGTATCATATTGTGTGCATAGTGTACATGAATAGATAAATCCATTCATTTACAAAGTAGCAGTAAACCAGATCTTTAGGACACTCCACTTAAAACTTACTGTGGGTAAACAGTAAATGGTTGATAATTTAAAACAATGGAATCTTCCATTATATGAACATATTTTTATTAAATAAATATTTTCCTGAAGAATTATTCCTGTCCTGAATGTAGACCATTCAAAGGTTTGTTCCCATTTTGCACACATTTGAAAATTAGGTATCGAAAAAATGTGTGCGAAACGGGAATTTGACCAGGTGAGATAATTGCTTAATTGCTATAGTCTATATCACTAGTTCCTGTAAGGGCAATTGACAATGAAATAAATAAAACATATCTACCTGGTACTCGCAACTGATATTTACATTTATTTTATGTTACAATATAACTTGCATAAAAACACATTTACATAATAATTGACATCCGTGTTCTTGAATTTAATTTTAAACATCGATTTTTCCCCTTTATCATATAATTATCCACTGAGTCAGCTTCCAATTGGCTTGGGACCATCAATTTTTCCTCAATTCATCGAGTTTTATATTTAAAGTAAATGGGCAAAAATGTAAAAGTCAAATCATCTCATCCTTATTTTTCTTATCAGGAGCAGAAATTTAAGACTAAAAATATTAATATGATCTTTATTTTATCGAATGAAAAAATGGTGATAGTTATTAGTGTATTAGACTAAAAGACAACAAAATATCTATATTCTTCTTGTTTCATGACGCTGATGAATGAATGATAAAACACAAGTTAAAATCCAGGTAAAATCTTTGACTGAAAGCAGACTATAATTGCTATCACAACACAATTCACACCTATTGTTCTATACCCAATTATCAAATGTGTGCAAACCGGGAACACACCTATTCAAAAAGGGGCAGATTTTTAGGTTGTCCTCATACCACTAACTAACAAGAAAAATTATTTTATGCTAATTTTGCTCATTTCTAATTAAACATGAACTTATCATTCTAGACTTGAATAACTACCATAGTACCTTAAATGTCATTAAATCGGCCAGCAACATGACATGACGTATGTCGATACTCATTCCGTGACTGGACATGGTGTAGTTGACTTCATTCATAATAGTTGTACGTGCTGCCTCGATTCCCAATGTCCTCTCCATGGCAAACGTGTTATTTGAAAAGGCATGTGTACCCTTGATACCTAAAACATACAGATTCAACCTCAAGCATTGTTTTTTATCTGTTATACATTTACCTTGCAATTTTATACTTACACATTTTGAATCAATAACTACTGTCAGTGGAATCATTTAAATTTGTGGGGGCCTAATTTTCATGTGTGTTGTGAAGTTTTTGCTTATTCATGGGGATGTATAATTCGTAGGTAAGAGTTACCCACTGAAAACCATGAAAACTTGAGCCACCATAAATTTTAATGATTCCTCAGTGATTATTATTTTTAAATTTAAAACCAACCTGGTGTTGCCATGACAGCCTAGTAAGTTGTCTCCCTCTACCAGAAGCTTGTAAGTTTCGCCCTTCTTCTCATCGATGTGAATGACTGCTCGTGTTACATTTTGAATTCCCTGATATAAGCATGTAAAATTAAATACATGTACTATCATATACATAGTATTCAATTCAGTATGGTCAGTACAGACCACTTCAATTTTAGTTTGTTTGATTTTTTTTCTCTCTAGAAAACTTTATATCTTAATCTTAAGTAATCAGTCCAAAAATCAAAAGAGCAGCTTACTCAATTTCAAGACTGCATGAAATAAATCTGAAGCTTGTAGCTGGTGTACCTTGATCATGACAGAAGGGAGCTCCTTCTTCAGCATCTGGAGGACATAATACAGGGAACTCTTGGAGGTTTCTCTCGGCCTCACACTCAGCACTGCCGAGCTGTGGATCTGGATGTCCTGCATCAGAGTCAAAACTTACCATAAACATCAAAGATTCTTTTAAAATCAAATACAAAGTCAATATTTCATACGTCAAGTATCTTAAAAACAGTTAGGATTTGAAACTTTTTAAAGATATGGAGTAATGAAAATTTCTTTGATGATAAACTGAAATGTTCAAGTTCTAATCCGGTGGCGGTCACATACCTGGGGTTTGACTCTCAGTTTGGATTTACAGAGGGACTCCCTAATGCTATCAACATTCACCTCAAGCTACATAAAATAAAGATCACACATACAAAATAAATGAATCTCTGCTGAGAAAATTTAGACAAAAGATGACACCTTTGTATTTTAATTTTTATCACCTACATATAATATGTCAGGCTGCGTAATTTTAAGTTTGGAATTACTCCTATTAATGCTCATACAATCATGGGTATTAAAATGTTTTCTTTGCACACACCTTTAGAAGTCGAATTCTGTCCATATCTAATTTCACAAGAATAAAGCAATCATCAGGCAGAAACACTTCTTCAATGTATTCCGATACCTGTGAATCAGTAAAATATAATTAAAATATCAGCATGTCGTATTCTAAGTTTACGTACATCAAAACTTCTCAAATTTTTATTACATATACCATCGTTTCAGTCAACTTGATCATAAATTTCCATTTTATTCAAATAAACAAGCACATGTAAAAAACAGATGTATAATAAACTGTATGTACCTCTCCTAAGGTTGTTTTCTCGATTCTCCCTTTAACTACTCTGGCAAATTCTGGGTCACTGTCCACCATAAGCTCAGCGGTTATAATGGGGGTGCTGATGTTCTTGGAGGCGTTAATAATCTCTTTGATTCTTGGTACACCCTGGGTGATGTCTTAACATTTTGTCAAGGATCAAAATCAAGCATTTGTACATCCACATATACCCATGTGAAAATGTTTTAAAAGAAATTCTTTCAAATTGCTATAAACCAAACTCTTCTGTCTTTACTTTGACCCCGTCAATTGACCTTCAAATGGATCTCGTACCAGAATCCCAAAACATTTTTTGATAGCAGAAGGCAGTTTCTGAGAAAATCATTTTTTATAGACAAGAGTAAATAAATAATTTTTACCCACAGGAAAAACATGTGATCAATGATAATAAGGGAATAAGCAGTAACATTTTTGAAGGATACTCATGGATGCCACTCCAGCAAAATGGAAGGTTTTGAGGGTCATCTGAGTTCCTGGTTCTCCAATACTTTGTGCACACACAGCACCTACTGCCGTTCCTAAACAATGAAACAAAACCCCTCCATTACTGTAGCAAGCTACAAAATACCATACAACTACAAACCTAGTGTGTATGGCTTAATGCACATATGTTGTACTGAATTAATGCCATTGTAGTCCAACCAAAAATTGGCCTTTAAATGAAAAATAAATCGAAGATCTCTATGTACTAGCTGGTATGTACAGAAATATATAGTCTATATAATTTGAATACCGTTAAGTCCTTTGCTTCTATTTAACATCATTGAATAAATAATACAAGTGATAAATAAATCTGCATTGATATACATGTACATGTAAGTGGTGTAGATAGACTTTATACTTTATTAGACTGTGTGTACCTGGTTCTATCTGCGACTTCATGAACTTGTCCCTGCAAATGTTCAGAAACTGCTTTGCTTGTGATGTTGTTATTCTGTTCAACTCAAAGAGGACTGCCAAAAAAAGAGCATTCGAATGAAAAGTTAAGCTGCCATGTAACTGAACATGACTTTATGGTCAAAAGATTTACATGAATTATATCATACATTGAACTCACCTGGGGGTAGTTCACTTCTCTGTGCATTCATAATGCCAAATTTCTGTCTTGTTTTATCAATCTCTGAGCTAACATCATCAATAAAATTTCTGAAAATGATCACCAAGTAAGTATATATGTACATGTGGATGATGATCTAAGACATATATGTATATTCCAAAAGATACACCTTTCATAATCACTTTTTCAAAATGAGACTTCCAATCTACTCTTTTCACATTCAATTTGTTAAACCACATGCAGAAATGTCAATGTTAACAGTACATGTATTTTGCAAAGATTTACATGTAATTAAACCATTCTGAAAGTAACTTGTATTTTGCAAAGATTAAAACCATTCTGGAAGTAACTAACATCAAGTCCTTTTTGAAGTCATCACTGAAGCTCTTGAAGAGGTTTTCCTGCAATGTGGTGTTGACAAACGCTCTAAGGTCGGCCCCAGATAGAGAAGGTTCTTCTCTGAAACTGCTCCTTGTGTTTGCCTACAAGAAATATATATATGTACAGTAAAACACGGTTATACAGCAAATTCGCTTATAATGAATTGACGCTTACAACGAAGTGATTTTCATTCCAGTTGACTTAATGATCGACATGTTGTAAACATGACGGATATAACGAATAACGCTTATAACAGAGCAAAATCGTCCGTCCTTGGCACTTCGTTATAAGCGTGTTTTACTGTACTGTATTTTATTATCAGCTGAAAGGAATGTTTCTTACATGGACAGCTAGCTGTTAGAACAAGCACAACAATTGTTCTATTCTCTGTTATTACAATTGATTACAATTCTGATTGACATACAATATTTATTAGCTTACAAAGGACAAAGTTTTTTTTCAATACATTTCCATGAAATACCAGAAGTTAGCCAAAGTGGAAAGGACTTAGATAGATTGAATGTTTGATAATGACTACAGATACCAGGCAAATTTTGATAAGAAAAGCTGATTTGTGTGGCCTGTTCAAGTGAACTAAAAAAACCCACCCTGGACTCACTTTGATATGATCGTACACTCGCTTGAAGTCAATTGGCTGGTCCTTGCCCTCCATGGAAGCAGGGTCAAGGCTGTCCCCACCGTACACAAACTGCACAATGTCATTGGTGGAACTGCGGACCGTGAGGTCATAGTGCGAGCACAAATCTTCTAAAGACTGAAAACGGTGGAAAAACATACTGTGGTTTCATTAATATTCAAGGGTATCAATTTTCGTGGATAAAGTGAAAATCACAGTTTCAAGGATACGTAAATTCGTGGCCAATGACCCTATCAATACAAAACATTAATTAGTAAAAATTGCAGTTCAATGAATATCTAATTTCAAGGATAAACTTAACAACGAAATCAACGAAAATTGGTATTCAACGAATATTGATGAAACCACAGTAGGTGAAAGGTTCAACTTGCATTAATTAAAAGCAGTGCATATATAAACATGTCCATGTAACTAAATATTTTCTCTCACTCTCTGCTTGGCTTTTTATTATCTTGATTCAAGTAGATTCTTGTCTCTCCATTTGACTAACTTTTCTTTCAGACAAAAATCGCTTCTTCCAAAAAGATAGTTACAATTCATTAAATTATTTCTCTGAATATAATTTTGTTTGCCCTCCCTAATCTCCACGTCTGTCCGTTCACCCAGAGCTTACCTTGACGAGCCGACGTTGCATGTACCCAGTCTCCGCCGTCTTCACTGCAGTGTCTACCAGCCCCTCCCTCCCCGCCATAGTGTGAAAGAAGAACTCTGTGGGGGTCAGACCACTGTAGAAACTGTTCTCCACAAAACCACGCGCTGCAGGATCTTTGGCTAAATATCACGAATAAGGTTCATACATATATTGAGTATAGGCAACCACAAAATTCAATAATGTTTGTGTTTCACAATGGCAATGAAACAAAAAGTAAATTACATTCAATTACTAAATCTTGATGATAAAAAAATTAGTAATTTTATATAAAAGAATAGCATGAAACTAGAAGAATTACAGAATTTCTCAAAGTGAGGCAGAGCTCGATCTTCGAATCCGTTGGGCGTTCTTTTGCCACTGATGGCCTGTTGTCCCACACATGCAATCATCTGAGAGATGTTGATGAAGGAACCTGAGTTATGATAAAAGACTCTTACTTACCGTATCTTTTCTCAGATATACAAATGTATGTACATTACAGTAGTTTTTATATTTAAATAACTACAGCATAATCATATATTACATGCTCTTAAAAATTTTTTTTTTTAATAATATTTGCATCTCCATTTCAAAACTCTTTTGCATTCATATATATGAAAAGTTTTGTACGAATCAATAATAAGCAGCCTTCTTTTTAACTTTTGGTACCTTTAGATCCACAAATGGCCATGTTCAGGGGGCTGTTACTCTTGTGTAACTCCCGGAGACAGGCTTTACCAGCGTGGTCACGGATAACAGAGAGTTCTCGCAGAATCATGGCCTATAATAAACAACACCTTGATGCAAACATTGAACAAATCACTTTGTACATATAGTCCACAATACATGAACATATGCATTTATTCAGTTGGTATTCGAAATATACATGTACTCAAATTTCCCCAAATTCATATTGTTACAAATTAATAATCTAATTAAGCAAGCAAAAATCATCTCATCACACTGTACGCACCAAACAAAGTTGAGACATTTTTTGTACCTTAAACTCATTAAAGATGCAAGTATATACATGTAGTGCATGAATATCCTGTATAAAAGTGCTATTTTTTATGCATTTGTCTCATATCACACTGGGGTTATGGTAGAGTTTCCTTTCATACATTTATATTGTACATGCAGTTCTGGTTGAGTTTTTCTTTACCTCTAAAGTTTCCTCCTCTGAACACCCTGGCTGTGTCTGGAGTTTGCCCTCTTCAAAGTCTCTGATAAAGCTATCACATTTAGTGTATCTGGAATCAAATGCATTAACATGAACTCCACTGTCATATTCATTTATAGTATACATGTAAATTCGTTCGCATTTATTATTTATTCCACAAATAATTTTTAAAAAGTTATCCCCTTATGCACTCATTATTCACTTGAAGTCTACAATATTTATTTTAAAAAACTGATTCGAGACATCAATATTTGTACCCATCCTCCAGGAGATTGTTTTTAGCTTTGATGAGCCCTGCACCAGGAGTTACGTCCCCTATGCCGATGGAAAATCCTCTGTGGCCTAATGTCAAAAAATGACTCATTCTAAGTAAGTAAATTTACACGTAAATAGGTGATAAAAAGTAGTACATGTACCAATGATAAAGACCTCTGTAAAATACATGTCCATTAAATAGTTTAATTTTTCTGTGTTTCTGAATGCACTGTCCAAATAATTTGTTATACTCTGCATTTAACTACATCAACTGCATTTATGGTATTTTTTTTTCAAACCATCCATAGCAGAAAACTCACTGAGATAGGCAGGACAAAGCCTGGCCAGTCTGGACAAGGCGTCTGCTGCCTCTTGCTCTCCAAAATCCCTGAGTATCACGTAAAAGATGTTGTTCTTCGATCCTCCTCCCAGGGTTCCTTTGTCCATGGCACCACACAAAAGTTCACTGTTCCGAATCACCACAACTAAAATCACACACAAATTAATATAATAAAAATTTTATGTACAAATTAAAAGGTAAATTTAACTATCTGGTAATAATATGAATTAAATTTAGCATAAAATGCAATGATATTTTTTCTTTCAGCAAATTGAATATGCCAGTACACAATAATATATTTAACTAGACACGATCTCGTTGCGAGCAACGAGGAGGTCTTCCGTCTGATTTTAGAACTTGAGATTTATGTTCGATCTTCATTTTGCTATAAAACAGCTAAAATGATTTAAAACAGGAAAGGAGGGTCTACAATTTAAGGGCCAGATACTATTTTGTTTTAGGTGTAAGAGCTTTGTTCAACAAGTGTTTAGAAATTCGTCACTGTTCTTGAGTTATCTGTGAAAAACGTTTAAGGAGCCGGTCCCTTATTTCCTAATTGGGGCCACTGAACCAAATTTTTAAGGTTGCATGTTGTTAAGTACATTATTTTGAGCATCTTTTCTTTTACACTGCAATTCAAAATACAGTGGAGCCTCAGTTATCCGGACGCTTTGGTTCCCAAGTCCAATCGTCCGGATAGGTGAAGCGTCCGGATATCTGAAATGTGTCTATTGTTGTCATGAATGATAATGTATTTGTATACAATGGCTCCCAGTGTTGATACTAGGTTTTATTTGCCTTTCATTCCTTATAGCAACACATGCTAGCATTGTCTGACGATATGAACGTTTTTAGATATAAAGAACTCTGCTTTATTTTATTATTTTGTCATGAAATATTGACCGGACAATAATGATAACCGAATCTAGCTAAATTCTTTGTGTCCAATTGTGATATGTGTGTTATACACTGTTGTTTGCAATTTTCCATGAAAGTGATTTGGGAAGTCAGTGTGTTTATACAAGCTACTCATGAGTATCTAGCACGTAGAAAAGGTGTGAAACTTAATTGACAGGGGTAATCTTTTGTACTGAGTAGGATATAATCATATTTTACCGTCCGGTTAAATGAAGCAGAATTAGTAGTAAATCAGTATTTTGTGGTAAAAACAGACCGTCCGGATCTGGAACGCGGAATTCCGGATAAATGAGACAAAATAACGTATAAAAAATCTGTTCCCAAATAAAATCGTCCGTAAACTGAAGCGTCCGGTTATCTGAGGCCCCACTGTATTTTCCTTTTTGAGATACATGTGAGACAAGTTAAGGACTTTTGACCCCTAAAATTCCCCAATTACGTAACACATGAGAATATCATTATACTGTTAAGCTACATAACTGTTAGATAGACATATTTGCTTCTATAATCGATTACGAAATATTCCTCGGTAAAGAGCTAAAGGAAAAAGACTTTAGAGCCCTCTAGGTCCCTAATATTAGGGACCAGCCCCTTTTTCTTGGTATCAAATGAAAGGTCATTTATTTAAAAAGACATTTTGTTCAACAATTGTTTAGAAATTCGTTACCATTCTTGAGATATCTGAGAAAGAATGTTTTAGGGGCCGGTCCCTTATCGCCTTATTGGGGCCGTTTAACGAAATTTTGAAGATTGCATATTATATAGGATACCATTTTGGGCATCTTTTCTTCTATACTGCATTTCAAAATATTTTTCCTTTTTGAGTTATGGGTGACTTTTGGCCCCTAAAAACCCTAAACAAGAGATGTTTGTGAAACATTTATGCCCCCCTCCCTTGGAAACATCCACAAAGAAAATTAACGTAAACTGCAAATAACTGGTATTTTTCTAAGTTCAAGGGCCATAACTCTGTCGAAAATTGCTCTATCATACCCAAAATCAAACTTGACCTTATTCCAGATATTATTTAGATAAATCTGTATATCAAATTTCATATCCATATGTGCACCATCTGCGAAGAAAATGAGCAGAAACTGCAAATAACTGGAATTTTCTATGTCCAAGAGACATAACTCTGTTTAAAATTGCTTGATCATACCCGATATCGAACTTGACCTAAATATTATCATGATAAATCTGCATACCAAATTTAATTTCAATATGTTCATCCTCTGCTAAGAAAATGAGCGGAAACTGCAAATAACTGGAATTTTTCTACGTCAAAGGGCCATAACTCTGTCCAAAATTGCTCGATCATACCCAATATCGAACTTGACCTAAATATTATCATGATAAACCTGCATACCAAATTTAATTTCAATATGTTCATCCTCTGCGAAGAAAATGAGCGGAAACTGCAAAAAACTAGAATTTTTCTTAGTCCAAGGGCCATAACTCTGTCGAAAACGGCTCGATTGTACCCAATATCGAACTTGACTTAGATATTATCATGATCAACCTGTATACCAAGTTTCATTTCAATATGTTCATCCTCTGCGAAGAAATTGAGCGGAAACTGCAAAAAACTAGAATTTTTCTAAGTCCAAGGGCCATAACTCTGTCGAAAATGGCTCATTTGTACCCAATATCGAACTTGACCTAGATATTATCATGATAAACCTGTATACCAAATTTCATCTCAATATGTTCATCCTCTGCAAAGAAAATGAGCGGAAACTGCAAAAAACTAGAATTTTTCTAAGTCCAAGGGCCATAACTCTGTCAAAAATTGCTCGATCATACCCAATATCAAACTTGACCTAAATATTATCATGATAAACCTGCATACCAAATTTAATTTCAATATGTTCATCCTCTGCGAAGAAAATGAGCGGAAACTGTTGGTGGACCGACAGACCGACCGACCGACAGACAGCAGCAAAGTAATATGCCCTCCCTTCTTCGAAGGGGGGCATAATTACATAACACAGGATGACATCATTACATTGCTTGGATACATAATTGTAAAATAAACATATTTGCTTCTATAACCTTTCACAAAATATCCCTCAAAAAAGGGCTACGGATGAAAGACTTAAGAGTCCCTTTGTTCCCTAATTTAAGAGGCCAGTCCCTTTTTCTTGATATCAAATGAAAGGTCATTTAATTCTTAACACATTTTACATAAAATGTTTTAACAAAATATTTTTCAGAAAAGAGATAAACAAAGAAAACCAGAAAAAATAACGACGTTTATTAAATCTCAATTTCCGGGTCCAGGCGAGCTTCAGAGCCTTTTGAGTCAGACAAAAATGAATGCCTAAAGACACATCTACAATCTTTCGACTACAATCCCTGAAAGTTTGAACTCAATATCTTCAATCGTTAAGGAGAAGATTCCAGGAACCCTCTGAAAATCGCTAAAACGTCAATATATCAAAAACGGAAATGACGTCATCAAAATAAAAAATTACGTATAAAGATTAGATCAGTATCTATCATATCTGAAAGTTTAATGAAAATCGGTTGAGTTGTTCTTGAGAAATCGCATGCACAAAATTTGTTGGAAAAAAAGAAAAATAGCGAAGAAAGAAACAGAACGAAAACAATAAGGTCTTCCGTTGGAAACGGAAGACCTTAATTAGTACTGGTACCTTTTAAGTCAAAATTACTGAAAAGCTCTACTTGATAAAATGAACCATCAATCCACTCACAGGAATCATTGATACACAGGTCCTCTCCTCCGGAGTAGTTCTTTCCCTTGGTCCATAAGTTGGCTCTGACAGGAGAGTTTTTATTGGGTCGAAGGAGAACACTGAAGATCTGCTTCCCTGTCCACAGTTTTATGGGCTGTCAACAAAAATCAACAGATGCATTAACTAGGTACATGTATATCAATACATGTATTATTTCAATTCTATCAATTCCATTTATTTGCTACAAAAATATATTGTTTCACAATTTGTGGAGGATGGAAAATTGTAGGTGAGGGTATCCATGCGAATTCGAAAAAATTAAGCAACCACTCTTTCTGATAATTCTACATTCTACACTTGCCTAGTGTACATCAACTTGTTTGTTTTATACCTGTATGTACCATATTCGCATTGTTTGAATATGCACCAAGTGTGTGCTTTTCTTGTGAAATACCTTAATGATGGCAGGCGGAGGTAGGTCGATCTTGAGAGTTCTCTCCCTGCCAGACAACATGGAGGCTATCAGCTGACAGGCCCGCGCCCTGTCCAGGAACACGTCCTTCTGCGTTATCAGGTATCCACCTGGAAACAATCAATTCACAGTCAGTAAAAAACCATCACAAAGTCAACATATGATTCCATTGCTGCATGTCACTTGATGATAAGGAGGATGTACCATGTATCACAAAAATAAGGTATTATTAGGTTTATTTTCTATAAAGTAACAATACTGTCTTTCAACTGTCCTTTTTTAATGAAACATCATGAACAATGAATTACATGTAAGTACAAATGTAGATGGTAAAGCTATGTGAACATAAGTATACAATAGACATGTACATGTACCTACATGTACATGTATATGAAGAAGATATAAGTATGACAAAAGGAAATCTATCATTGCATCTTACCTGTGATAAAGTCTTGTATGGCAGCAATCAAAGGTTCTCCATTCCTTGGAGTTATAATGTTTGACTTGGACTGGAAGCAGAGATCAAGGCATTTCACTGAATGATATCAAACTTCATGAAACAAAACAAATCAAGTAAAAATCTGCATGGTCAACATTTCAGTAAAATTCAAGTCAAAGAGTATAAAAAAGATTTATCTGAAAGGGGAAGGGGGGTTGTTATTGTTGGGTAAATTAGAATGTTAAATTGTTGCATTCTACTGTTAAGGACCTACTGACCCCCATTAGAGTAATAGCTTCAGCCTTCGCCTCCTCGGTCTGGGGTAGATGAAGATTCATTTCATCTCCATCAAAATCGGCATTGAAAGGGTTGCAACAGCATTCGTTGAATCTGAAAGTCCTATGAGGCATCACTTTGGCCTGCAATCATAAACAAGTACATGTTTACCATAACGTCAAATATATGAATGTCTTTAGCATTAGATGTTTATTTTTGTTTTTAAAAAAATGAAATGATTCATCATATTCAGTTCACTTACATAGAATGCCTGGATACTGAGTTTATGCAAGGAGGGCTGTCGATTGAACAAGATAATGTCGTTGTCTATAAGGTGGCGCTCCACAATGTCACCAAACTTTAGTTCCTTGGCGATTTTTTCTCTATTGCCATATCTCAAGTACCTATAATGAATAAATAACCCAATAAGAGTGATACATGCAAGTATTATTCTACAGTAACCTTTTTAAAAAAGAAATGAAATCAATAACTTTATATTGAAGACTTAATATAAACTGACTTGGACAGTTTATGCTTATAAACCACCCAGCAGTGTATAGAAAACGTAAACTATTCCAATTAAGTTTTAGTCCAAATATCTGACGTTTTCCTGGCTTTTTTAACGATTTTAATATTTTACTATCCATGAAAACGTCAGAACCGGTGCCATTATAAAAACTGGAAATTTGCCGCCTCCAACTTGAAGCAGCATTATAGACTAGATTTTAAATAGATAAATATCTAAACTCTATAATATAGCTTAAAATATAATTTTACTGTACATTTTGAGTCTGATTAACAAAAGTGTTATTGATCCATTTTCTTGCAAGATTTTAAAAATGCACGAAATCAAAACAAATATGAACCATTCATTAGAATGTGTTCAACAGCCTGTTTATGAGATGTAGAGACCCATAAAAGCAATATTAGTGAGCAGTAAAATTATCATTTCATTAATTAGTTGTGAGTGAAACATTTCATTCAACTCGTTATAAATCGAAGCAAAGATAACTGGAGGCGGCGAATTTCCAGTGTTCGTAATGGCACCGTTTCTGATGTTTTCCTGGCGAGTAAAATATCAAAGTCATTAAAAAAGCCAGGAAAACGTCAGATATTTCGGACTAATCAAGTTTATGTGTACATGTACATAATGTTTGGAATTTAGATGAACCTTTTCATGTTGTTGTCTCTCTGTTGTATGAAGTTTGCCCCTGGGTGAGTGTCACACCCGTTCTTGACCAGTTTCCTCATCAATTTGATATTGGCCTTGTTGACACGTTCAGGATAGGTCAAAACTTTGGCCACATGTACAGGAACTGCAACCTTCATGTAAAGGAAAGCTTATTCAGTGAAATATTCATTGCTCTTTCTTCAATATTTGATGTGCATGTCCATGAACATACATCTTAACTGTATACACAGACAATAGCATAAAAGATATCATGTTTAAAAAAAATGATTATATACTTTAATTTATAAAATAACATAAAAAAACATGTTAAAGCTTGGATAAAAGGAAATAATATTTACACACCTGATCAATCCTCATGTTAGGGTCAGGTGAAATGACAGTTCTTCCAGAGAAATCAACTCTCTTTCCAGACAGGTTTCCACGGAAACGACCCTGTTTACCTTTCAACCTTTGCACAAACCCTCTTGTCATTTTCTTTGGCTAAAATAAATTTTGTTGTATTCTTGTATGTGTTTATCTATTCAGTTATATCTATATGCATATCTATATGCACAAGTATAACCTCATGGTTTGTATGGCCATTCTGTTTCATCATCATCTCCCAACTTAAACGTCATGCAAAACATTCAATATGAAAATAAAACATACAATAAGCAAACAAAAACTCTTTGTCTAGAAATGTCAATTGACTACATATATAATGAGCAATATATAATTGTATTAATCTTCATACATGAATCTGTTTGCCTCAAATCATTACATGTAATACAAAAGTACCTGCATATGTAAGGGTATCCCTGAAGTTTCACTGTTGTACAAGAGTGCCACTTGTAGCTGCAGGTAGTCCCAATCTTCCTGTGAAAGAAATAGTAAATGTCAAAAGTAACCTATTATAATAGAACATATTTTACCAGTACAAATTCATGATCTCCCTGGGTAACACCTACAAAACAAGAATATACTCATAATAAAGTTTTACCTATTAACCTCTGAATACTTAGATACAGTGTATTATTTAAAATTTTTCCTTTCAAGGTTTCAAATTAACAAAAGTATGACAAAATGAAATAAAGATCACATTTGACTTGATACCGCTGTATGGTAAAAAAAATTCCTTTAATTTTAGACCTTACCATAATCATGGACATTTTGGCACCTGTAGCTTTGTGCTTTTGAATGACATCATTCAAAAACATGATCTCAGTCATCTTCATAGTGATGTCATCCTCGTTCCTGAAAAGGCAAAAATGAGGTTGATTCTGTTTTACATCAAAATCCCCATACAGTCAATTGCACGCATTTAACCACTGAAGGAATGCTACATACGTTCCTGCTTTGAGATCTGAGACAACAGAGGGTCGAATACAAATGGGTGGGACAAGAATTCGGGTCAGTATCAGGTCTTTCGGACTTCCGACTTCAGGGTTCATCATCAATAGTGGAATCTCCTGCAGGGAGTCAAAGCATCAACAATTAAGACTATGAATCTTAAAATTATCAGTTTAAAACATCAATTACAAGGTAACTTAGTGTCTATCATTTGAAAGCTGTTTTTCCGCTTTTGTGGTTTTGCAGCAGGGTTTTATTGTGCATTTGGAGAAAAGGATGTGTTCTGTTTAAAATTTGACATTGGTAAAAATTTTTGGAGTTTTTTTTTTGTGGCAAAATATACAAACTTAAGGACACTTTTATGTCTTACCTCCTCCGGGATCTGTAGGAAAATCTGTTGCACTTTGATGGGATTCAGAACCTCCTATAATAATACCAAAATTAGCTAAGTCTATTGGTTTTTGAAAGATAGATTCTTCAACTGCCAATTACCATGACTTCTTTCAGTTGATAAAATTACCAATTGAAATGGTCATTCTCTAAAGCAGTGAAAAAATTCTGCTAATATGTGATTTACGTGTACATCATGCATTTTGAATTGATCACAAGAGGTATTTTTCTACTAAGAATCAACTTGTGTGATATGTGGAAACTTTTCTCTTTTATCCTTGATATTAATGCAGATTTTGTCACACTATAATTAATCATGCTGTTTTCAAACCTGTAGAGTAGGAGAGATTTTAAACTGACCTGCGTTTTACTCAGCAGAGGTTCTAAGTCTTTGTTGTGTTCCATGGCCGCCTCGAACGACCCCATAAACTCCTCTATCACTGGGTCGGTACCCTTTCGCTGTTTATATTTGTCATGAATTATTTTCAACAGACCACATTTTTTCACCATTCCTGTGTAATTAACAAATCAAAACATACACATGTATATTTATCTCTTTCCCACATAACCCTTTTACATACATGTATACATGTATCGTCAGAATCCCTTCACTCTCTTCTTTCTGTAAAATCTTACATATACGGTATATCTTTTATACGAATAAACATATAGAGAATGTTTCTAACTGAAAAACAAACTAGACAGCAATTTTCTTGCACCATATGTCCTCAATATTCTGCTAAAAGGCTTTAGATTTGCTTAGAGTATTTTTTTTTTTAAAAATGAATGACAGGGCTTAACAGTTATCATTTCTAATCTAGCTGTCTGAAAGGTTGTACACACCATTATATGCACCACAAGACACACAGACAGACATCTTTCTGCATTTGTCATAGATTTTCTTCTTTAGAACTTTTCTTTGTAGATAAGTCAGTGGTTTCTTCACATTCTCCATGAAAGTTTTCTTCTGGTCAGGACTTAAAAGTGCTTGACTGCAAGTCTACAATGCAAAATTATTTTCCAAGTCAATGATGCATGCCACCAAAATACAAAATTTGCATCAATAAATGATTAATTCATAGTGTGGGCAGGTGATGATAGGATATTGTACATTTGGATCAGAAGATGTACCTTGCAAATCATTTGAAGAAGCTGAATAGTAGCTCTAAAATATCCTATGTGAAAGCATGGCAACTCCAGATCTATGTAACCATAGTGACCAGTGCAGTCAGCCAATCCCTTGCCACATGTCTCGCAGCTATTTTCTTTGTCACTGGTTCCCTACAATTGTAAAATGAGACTTATTGTGGTTTAAATTGTGTGTCTAAAATCAGGAACAGACACATGATTAACTATCTTTATACTTATCAAAAATATATGATACATGTATATGATGGCTTTGAGAACAGGTCAGTACTGAGTAGATGTATAATTTTGATGATTTGCATTTATATCTATACTAGTCTTGTCTTGGGAATGTCTAGGAAGTTTCATTCAACATATATAGGAATCAAATGAAAAGAAAATGAGATATGTCTTGATTAAAGAGCAATCACAAATAACAGAAATTATACCATTTTATGATCCAGGGCTCCAAAGGGTACTGGCTTACGACCCCCATCCTGGCTATACAGGTTTTTACTGACCACATGCAGGTGCGAGAGTTGTTGCATTTGATGGGAGTTGAGCAAGCCGAACGTAACATGGCTTCTGTACATCAAAAAATTTACATTGTGCAATGAATTTTCCGTGCCATAACAAGAATAAGTCATAAAAGGGTTTACATCAGAAGAGATTTTGCATTTGATGTTACACCTGAAAATGTTGTAACTCTCAAGCATGCAGTGTACTTATTGTTCATAAAACTATAATTTTATTATATCAACATGCCTTGACTGTTTATACAGGTTAACTTTAGATTTAAAAACTTAATGTAACCATTACGTTACATTTTATCAATGCTTTAAATACAAATAATTAACAATACCAAAGTTGTTTAAATGATACTTCTGCATAACTATATACATTACATTTTCTTTGCGACGTCTGCTTCCCTAAATTGCTCCTTAACCATGTTGAAGCCGGCAAGTTAAAATCCTAGGGAATATTTCACGTGTTTACATCATTAGTTTCACTTTGTGGGTTCGAGATTATAAAAAAAATGTCACGGGAAAGATGGTTAAAAAGTGGTATATATAATATAATTGTATAGAATGTTAGTGATTTATTTGCTCACATATAATATTGATTAAAAATCCTTCAATGTTTCATAAAAAGTTATAAAATTTAGAGTTTTCTTTTTGTTTTGAGGCTTTTCTTACGGAACTGTATAATGACCTGATATGTATAATGTCCTGATGACCTGATGGCGTGTATTTTGTAAAATACTGATTTGTGCAATGATATAAGAACAATATTTTTTTACATATTTATACAGATAATACTATTTTCTCTCAGAAAAACATAAGAAATAATTTTTAACTTCTTTCAAATAAATTTTTCAGAGCATATAATTTTTTCAGTGGTATAATGTCCTGATTTTTTGTATAATGACCTGATGACCTGATGGCATTTATTTTGTAAAATACTGATTTTTCCAATGAAATAGAACAATATTTTTATTTCGTTGTATAGATCACACTGTTTCCTACAAAAAAACACAAAAAATATTTTGCAAATTCCTTTAAATTATTTTTATTGAGCAGTTAAAAAAAACAAGGGTTATAATGACCTGATTTTTAATTGGTAATGACCTGGTGACCTGATAAATTTCAACAGTTTACCAAACACCATTTTTCAGCTTTATATCTGAAAAATTGTGTAAAAGATGGATCTTTATAAACTTTTGAATAATAATTTTGTAGGATAAACTCTTTATTAATCAAGATCTGTTCATGTTTCTTTGATCATGTAAATGAAATTAGGGACAATATTAAAGTTATTCGGGATAAACCCACATTTTTTTATGTTCTTTATTTTGTTATGATAATTTTTTTAATATATATAAATGTTTCAATATATTATTTGTTCTGGTATTATATGTGTCAGATTATATATGATGCGTATAGTGTTTGACAGATTGTACCCTTCTGTATATATTCAATAGCCTCTATAAATGTATGGTTTACTGGGGTGTTATTCACACCTTTTTACCACAAGAACCATAATTGGGTTCCTTTGTTTTGATAGCAATTAACAGTTTACACTGCATGTACACTGTTTAAAACTTAAGTGGTCCTCTCCAGTTGTTACATACCTTATTTTTTTATGTTTACATTGCCGTACAGTGTATAATAAACATTATAACAATTGTGGTACAAAAACAGAAATTATTGTGTATTATAGTAGAAGTTGAATAAGAATTAAAATAATGCAAAATTAATACGATTACATATAATTCATTTAGTACTGGTAAATCAGTTTCCACACTTCTGGATGAGGAATGTATGAATTCCTCAGAATATTTTTACAAACTAAGATTTATCATCTCAAAGTATTACATGTGAGTGTATATGAATTATATTTTTTTAAATCAACAATAAAAGATTGATTCTCTCCATTAAAGATCAAGGTATTTACCTATATTTCTTATTGTGTGTATTTTTCAGTTTTACATATAAATTTTACTAAGTTTAGTAACTTACAGAGAAAACATATACAATGTAATTAGGCTTGCATTTCAATCTAAAATCAAAAAGATATACTATACTGTCTATAATTTTGAATATATATAGCCTATAATACCTACGTTCAACTTACCCCCCCCCCCCCCAAAAAAAAAAAATCACATTTCATATAATCTTCACCCTCATTTAATTTAAAAATATATTAAGAAAATGTGGTATTTCAGTATTTTCAAAAAATGTATATACACTGAAACCCATACAAAATTCAGCTGTTTCAGAGAGAGAGAGAGAGAGAGAGAGAGAGAGAGAGAGAGAGAGAGAGAGAGAGAGAGAGAGAGAGAGAGAGAGAGAGAGAGAGAGAGAGAGAGAGAGAGAGAGAGAGAGAGCGAACAGTCTAAATAACCAAGAATTAAAAAAAAAATCTTAATAAGATTAGTTGTATGTATTATTGAAATGTTTTCTTCGTTCTTAAATTGTCAGAATTATAGGATCCGGTTCATTATCTACGTGATCAGGTCAATCAGGGCATTCTGAAATCAGGACATTATACCCCGTGTTTTAGATCAAAGTGATTTTTGGAAAAAGTATCCATTTATATTTGTTCAAACTTCAGAATTTTCATTTAGATGATTATATCAAACGATGTCAATATAAATAATGAGGCCTAAAGCTTAAAATTTATAGCTATGGCCTTTTAAAAATCATCAGGTCATCAGGTCATTATACAAAAAAATCAGGACATTATACCCCTAATAAAAATTATTTGCTCTGTAAAATTAATTTGAAAGAAGTTATAATTTATTTTTTGTGTTTTTCTGAGAGAAAATAGTATGATCTATACAAT
Source organism: Magallana hongkongensis (assembly GCA_015776775.1). Lineage (NCBI taxonomy): Eukaryota > Metazoa > Mollusca > Bivalvia > Ostreida > Ostreidae > Magallana > Magallana hongkongensis. The sequence goes on along the minus strand of CM027473.1, from coordinate 29,480,516 downwards.
TAGGTAAAAAATATTGTTCTTATTTCACTGTTCAAATCAGTATTTTACAAAATACACGCCATCAGGTCATCAGGACATTATACATATCAGGTCATTATACAGTTCCTTTTCTTACGTCATATTTATCGCCCTCTTACGGCGGACGACAGCGTAACGTCCGGACCTGTGGAGAAAGCATTTTTACAATGTTTGGAACACCAGGATCTAAGAGATCTGCTGACTTTGGATCGGATTCGCGTGAGTACATTTTTAATTTACGCCAATAATATAAAGTAATCATGACGAAAGAGGAAGAATGTTTCCGTGAAATCATCATTTTTATGCTGTTAACAGATGAGTTGATCATTTCGAAACTTTCACTCATGGAAAATCAAATCAACATCAAAAGTAAATAGTTAACTGGTCGTGGTGTTTATGAGTTAATAAAAAGCTGTCTATACTGCTAAAATAACATGACCTAAGAGGCTAAGACTAAGTCTTTGTCACTGTTGTGTATTGAAAATTCATGTATTGTATAGGCCTACTGATGATCATATGGATTGATGTTCTGATCTTCTCTACTCCCACACACCTATAAAGATTTTTTTAAGAAAACTGAATTCATAATTTTGTAGACCAGGAAGCCCTCTAACAAAATTTTAAAGTTCATGTCCCCTGAACAAAATTCACTTTTAAGGGTCTGTTGTTAATTTTAACATTTATGTTAATTTTGTATTAAAATATATAGCATCCTCCTGGAACCCAGATGGAACATCCGCCAGTGACAGGAAGAAAAAACGCAAGAGTCGATGGGCACAGGATAATGACACTGACAAAACAATCATTCCAGGCATGCCAACTGTTATTCCTCATGGGTTGTCAGATGATCAAGAAAAACAGTACCTGTGTAAGTATCAACTTATAAATGACAACATACATTGTAGCTCCAGTACTCGAAAGTGTGTACTGTGGTTTATTTTTCATGTCAAGAAGTTTAACTCTATTAATAATTATTTCATGTTAATGAATTTGCTTTTAGGGTCCATTGATGAAAGATTGGGGCAGTTTTAGTGATATATATGTGTGTATTTTATTATAGTATGCTGATATTGATTTAACAATGATTTTACCCCCTGTTAATATTTTATTTTGAACAGGACAAGATATGAATTTAACATGTTTTGATAACTAAATTTCAACTTATATTTTAGCTGTCATGTACATGAATTTCAGTATTTTAAAAAGATGTTTAGAATCCTCTGATTTTCCATTTTTATGATTTTTTTGTTGTTGTTGAAACCTTCAAGCGTTCTTGACTGTTCATTAGATAGTAATATCTATAGTTGCATATGTTCTTTATATGTGAATATGTTCATTTGGTGAACATTACAAGGATGTTTAATCTGATTACAATCAAACCTCCACATCTACATTTGTAGCTCTTTTATATTATTCAACAATAAAAGAATAACAAGAGTTTCATGGTCACAGTTGGTTTGATTCTAATCAAAGTCATATTTTTTTTTTTACATATAAAAGAACAATCCATTTTATTTCAGTAATCTATTACTGATATAAAATATGAATAACTGCATTTTTCAAAAAAAAGGATGTGCTCTGTACAAAAGTAACTTGTGTTGGATTTTCCATGAATATACATATTACATGGTGGAGAGAGAAAATTCTTTCAACTTTTAAAATTTTTCCGCTCCTTTGTTTATGCCGAGAAATAAGAAGGGCTGTTTGGAAGAAATAAATAAGATAGCTTTTAATATGGAGAAATGGATGGGAACACAAAGAAGGCAATAATAATTAGGGGGAGGGGGTGGAAAAATTCCTTTGATATTATGTTAATGAATTTTTGGCTTCCTCTTTTGGGACTGAAGTAACTATGGTGAGCTCATTCAGGTTTGTATGGTTTCACTTTTTTTTTCTTTGGTTATAAATAAAACTGAATAAATAACCCATCATTATTGATTATAACCAATTGCATTCCAGTGCATCTTCAGATAGAGGAAGTTAGTCGTAGACTACGAACTGGAGACTTGGGCATCCCTCCTAATCCTGAAGAAAGGTTTGGTCACATGCATAATCCACTCTCATTTCACGCAGGCCAGCTGAAGTACATCGTGACTACCAGAATGTAGGGGGATGGTACACACAAATCAGATTGTAAAGCTGAATAGTGACCTGGTGAATCTTTGTTTAGTTTAAAGAAAAAATATTATACTAAATAATAAAACTTCCAATATTTTGTGTACAAAGAAAGATTTTTTTTATCATTATATGAATATAACATACATTTTAAAGTAGCTCAAAGAGATTTAAAAGAAAAAAAAAACTCAGAAAAAGTCTTAGTTTTGTCATTTATGTACTGTAAAAGGACCAAGAATCAATCTAAGGTTGTTTAAGATTTTTTGCACAAATTAAAATTCAAATACATAGGATTTTTATACTTTAAGGTAAGGTTTGGGGCTTGCATTTTTTAGAGGTTGTACCAAAGTTACATACCATTTTGTTCACTATATTATAGTCTTTTTTCTCAAAAGGTCAAAGTTCATGATTTCCAATTTTCATTTTGATGAAATGTAAACAATTTCGTGAAAATATGTACATTTTATATGTGACTATAATGGGGGTTATTTATGCTTAAAATGTTCGAAAATAATATCACTATTGATATCATGATTCACTTTTATTAATTTCTGATGAACTATCTAAAAATAGAATAAAATGCAACAAAAGTCTTAATTTTGGACTACTATTATGTAAACGAAAACATCTTATTTGAAACCTTTCCAAGTCCACCGATTTCAGGAAAAACGTATCTTAGAATATGTGTAATCTGATGTTTCTAAAACACTATTCAAAACCATATGATGCGAATTTCGTTTTTGTGGAAATTGATAAAATGATTGTGTCCTCTTATTTTTCCATTGAAACTATAAAAAACGCGAAATAAAAAAAACTGAAATCAATTATGACGTCATATAAATTTTGACGTCATAACTGAAATAAAGGGTAGTTGGTGTTACGTCACAATGAAAATGTGTGAGTTATCTCCCTGTAACCGCAAACCTTACCTTAATAGGCATAAGCAATAAGTTTAAACTGACCATTTTCATAATTTTATGTATACTAGATTTAGGCCCTTTTCATTTGATAACTGAGTGAACCTTCCTGTACAACACAAACTAATTGTATATTTTTTAGAGAAAAAATAAATGCATATCTCTAAGGATATTTTTTTGCACTATTGAACATGTTAAATGAGTAATAATGCATTTAATTTGAACTTAAACATATCAACTGCAGTAAATCTTGAAATACAAATTGATAAATTGCAAACTGCATATTGAATTTAATATTAACAAACTAAACCTTTTACAAGATAAAATATACAATCAATTCAGAAAAAAAAATATTTTGAAAAAAATAAAAAAAAAAGTTTTGGCAAATTTAATAATATTAAAGTTCAATATATGCACTGAAATAAATATTTGTGCGTTTTGTACATCTGATTGTGTGTGCCATGGCCCCAAATCCTGCAGGTATAGTTTATGTATAATTAGGACTTGTTCTAATCAGTGTTTCTATTTTGCTAATGACAATTTTGTGTGAAGGTCATTCAGTGAAGAAGGTGCTGTAATACATTCCCTTAATATTTCAGAGCATGTTGGTTCATATCTCAAATAAGCTTGAAATTCATAAACATGTACAACTAATTTATGATAAATCCTTCATTTCAGTTCTATTCTGACATATATGTTCTTAATGATGAATTGCTCTCTCTCTCTCTCACCCAAAATTGTTGATACTTTGACCGATTGTATACAAGATCTGGCTTATGCTGTAATCAATTATCTCTAGTCTTTCAGGTTAAATATTTTCGTTTATTCTCACACTTTTCAGATTTAACTAAGTTTGTTTTCAGATATATGAGTTTGAAGTTAGGTTTATTAATTCGTTTTTGTTTATTAGTAGCTACCCCTTTTAAAAAAAAATTGGTATTTTCTAAAACAATTCCATAGAGCACTTATTATTTTTATTTTTTCCTTACCAGAATTTTTTTTAATGGCTGACGTTCAAACATGAATATTTTTTTTTTATATCATAAATGATATCTTTTCTTTGTACATGTAAATTACTTTTACTTGTGCATTTAAATTTGAAATTTTGGTTTAAGAAACCTTACTTGAGTTTGTAAATAGCTAGAAATAAAGATTCAGCCTATTAATATGTGTAGGGTCTCCTCTCAAAGAAAGCCATTAATTGGCATGACAAATTATGACTGTCAAACTTAACCTTGCTTATCATGATGTCCAATGATAATGGCTGAAGTTCTATTTTAAAATTGGCTGAAACATAAACACATGTCTATCCAATACGTAGTGACAATTGTATTTACTTAAATTCTTTAGATTGTGAAATGGCAATGGGGGAATGGAAGTTTATTTGAAATTACCTAATTGCAGCGATATATAAATTCATAAGCTATTTTTTAAAATTGGGGACTTCTTTGACACAAAAATTTCTAAGTAAAATTCTTCAATTATCATTGGACAAATATGGTAAGCAGAAATACCTCAGAGCCTGAGTATTTCGTTCTTCACTTTGAAGGTCGCCATCCCCTGAGCCTATCTACAACAACGAGGGTAAGCGGTTGAACACCAGAGAGTACCGAACGCGTAAAAACCTTGAGGAAGAGCGCCACCAGTTGGTACAGCAGGCCATCTCCCTTAACTGTGATTACAAACCTCCAGCAGATTACAAGTATGGAACATATAAGAAACACTTTTGTTTTCAGGTGTAACTAGAAAAATTTAAATAAACATTAAAAATGGGGGGGGGGGGGATTTATGCTTATCAAAATTGGTTTGTAGCTTTGATCTGGAGAAAATTTTTTTTTTTTTTTTTTTTTTTTTTTTTTTTTTTTTTTTTTTAACAGCTTTGAGAAAATTTACTTCAAAACAAAATTTTTCCTTGAGAGAGAGAGAGAGAGAGAGAGAGAGAGAAGAGAGAGAGAGAGAGAGAATTGGTTGTTGAACATGAGTAAGTACTTGATTTATAGTTTTATATCATCTCTATATAGTCAGAGTCTGCTATAATTGTTTAGTGAAGTCTATTAAGAAGAAAAAGCCAAGTTTCCCATCTCTTATAAAAATCATCTAATCTGCAATTTCGGATAGCTATATATCTTAGAGTTGATATATGTGTTTTAATATCTATAAGTAATTCATGAATTGTTAGTGCTTCATTAAGACATCTTTTCCTATAGATATAGGATTTTATAACCAAGAAGATAGAATAAATGTCTGTAGAAATAGGGTCAGAGTGTAGCCCGAATATAAAAATTAAAGGATCTCTTTGGATTGTAATTCTCTTTGATTGACAGAATTCAAAAAATTGCTGAAAGAGTTCTTGAACATTAGGACACTCCCATAGTACATGAAAAATTGTTTCATCATGTTGTTTACAAAAGTTACACAACTTACTACATTCCTTTCCTATTTTAAATAGATATTTATTAGTTGTTAGAATGTGGTGATTAATTCTAAATTGCAGCCATTGTAATTTGGTACTTTTAATGTTGACAAAAGGTAACTGGTATATGGTTTTCCACTGTAAGTCTGACAACATAAAAAATAATCCCCATTTTGATTTATTGAAAGATGTGACATTTTCCATGTTTAGAATATTATACATAATCTTAGATCCTTTTCGAGGTGAGCAAAATAATTTAATGTGGAAAGGTATAAAAGGCCTTGGGTTATCATCTTCTTTTGAGATTCCATGATAATGTAAACTAGTTAAAATAGATTTTTGTAAACCAAGATAAGTAAGGAAGTTTGACTTGACATCAAACTTACTTTGAAGGTCTTGTAAACTTAAAAAGGACCCATTTTCATCCAGCAAATCATTGATATAAACAATATTCTTATTGAACCAATCAATAAAGAAAATTGATTTCCCCCCCATTGTAATATTCTTATTGTACCATATGGGTTGTGTAATAAATTCATGCCATGTAAGTAATTTCATTCTATCTTGTATATTTTTAAAAGCAATAAATGTATCCTTCCAAAAGGAGTTTCTAACTAAATTAGTTAATATACAGGATATGAACTCTGTCCCAGTCTTCAGCACTATGTCCGTATTAATTGATTTATTTAATAATATATTCCATTTTGAATTTGGGCTATTTATCAATCTTCTGATCCAGGATGACTTTAGACTTTGGATGTAATTATTTATTTCAATCATTTTGAGACCACCATCTGAGTATTCTTGTGTAATTTGTTTTCTTTTTATTTTGTCCACCTTAGATTTCCAAAGAAAATTAAACAATATTTCATTTAAGTCTTTAATAAATTTATTTGATGGTGTTGGAAGTGAAATAAACAAATGATTCATTTGTGATATAATAAGAGATTTGATCAAAGTAATCCTACCAATAGGAGTTGTATGTCTTTTGTTCCACTGATTGATGATTTCTTTAATTTTAACTAACTTTTTATCATAATTGAGTTTTGGAATATTTGCTAGATCTACGTCAAATTGGATGCCTAGTAATTTAAATTGTGTTGTCCAATGAAAATTCATTTCATGACATAATTTTTCAGTAGAATATTTTTTGCTGCCTATCCAGACTAATTGTGTTTTCGATAAATTAATCTTGAGTCCAGAGATTGTATTAAAATTATTCAATTCATCAATAGTTGTTTTGAGGGATTTTTCTGAGCCATTTAAAATTAGTACAGTGTCGTCAGCATATTGAGATATAAGATATTCAGTATCATCTATTACTATTCCTTGTATATTCTTATTACTTTTTATCTTATAGGCCAAAATTTCTGCACACAGTAGGAATAAATAAGGAGAGATCGGGTCGCCTTGGCGACATCCTCTGCTAGGTTTGAAAAATTTTGAAAGATATCCAGCTTGTGTGACCGATGATTCTATATTACATTGAAAAGTAGATATCCAAGATTGAATGGATACTCCAAAGTTTAAAAAATCTAAACATTTGTGAATAAATTTCCAGGAAACAGTATCAAAGGCTTTTTCAAAATCAATCATTAACAATACACCAGGGATGTCATTTTCCTCTGTATATTGCATAAGATCATATATCAGTCTAGTATTTTCACCAATATATCTCCCTGGTATGAAACCTGTTTGATCGGTACTAATAATAGTATCAAGCATATTTTTAATTCTCTGAGCAATACATCCAGAACCTATTTTATAAGCAACGTTTAATAGTGTTATTGGTCTCCAATTTTTTAAAAAAAATTTACTTTTACCATCTTTTGGGATACAGGTAATAATTCCTTGTTTCTGTGTGACTGAGAGTTCCCGAACTTTGTACCCATAATTTAGAGATCGAACCACGAAATGTCCTATCTTGTTCCAAAAAACTTTATAGAATTCTGTTGTAAATCCATCACTACCTGGACTCTTATTATTTGCCATATTTTTCACCACTGTTGTAGCTTCTTTAAAGGAAATTTCACCTTCTAAGGAGTCTCTTTGTTTATTATTAAGTGTTTTTATTTCAATGTTTGTTAAAATTTCATTTAGATTATAGTCAAAGTTTTCATCATTTTTATTATATAAATTCTTATAAAAACTTTCAATTTCATTCAAAATTTCCCTTTGGTTTGTTATTTCTTTCAAATTCTCTTCCTCTATTATTAGTTTTGGTATTATTTTATTTGTATAATGTCGATTTTCTAAATTCAGAAAATAATTTGTAGGTTTTTCTCCTTCATCTGCCCATTTAGCTCTAGATCTCACCATACTGCCTATAAGCCTATGATTTCTTAAATTTTCCAATTCCTTTTTTTTTTCATTAATCAGACCTATATTTTGTTCATAGTTTTCTTCTAATCTATTCATTTCTGTTACTATTTTTTTTTCTTTTTCATTATTTCTTTTTTTTATAAAGCTTGAATAAGATATGGTTTTGCCCCTAATTTCCATTAAAAGAGTTTCAAGGAAAAGCTGATCATTAATTGTAAATTGTATTTCAGAGTCAGATATAGTGGAAATGCCATTTCTACTATATACGGGCAATGCATAATTTTCTTTGATTTGCATGATTATGGTATTAATGGTTTTAATGTAATCTGAATCATGCAACAAGGAATTATTAAATTTCCATAGACCTTTTCCATGAGTAAAGTTTCCAATTTTGAGAGTTAATAAAACTGGAGAATGGTCAGACTTGTAACTTGATAAAATATCACTTTCTTGTACCATATTTAGTAGAGAATTTGAAACCAAAAAAAAATCTAAACGTGCCTGTTTGAATGGGCGAGGTTTGCGCCATGTATATCTTAGTTTTTCAGGGTGAAGTTCTCTGAATATATCTGATAGGTTGTGGTGAGAGTTTATTTCCAACAGTTTGTCCCTAGCTTTGGCATTATTGATATGCTTATAGTTGTGATAGTCTTTGTCTGGGTTTAATACAAGATTAAAATCCCCAACTAAAATGATATTATCATTCTTAAAATTATTTATAGCTTCTGATACCATGTTATAAAAACCAGGATTATCTTCATTAGGGCCATATATAACCGCTAAACTTACACGTATATTACTCAATTCAATATCAAGGGCAAGAAAATTACCAGAATTGTCATTTACTGTATTATGGACTTTGTGCTCAAAATTATTATTTATAAATATTGCTATACCTCTAGACTGAGAGGTAAATGAATTAAAATAAACATCGTATCCCCATTCATTACGTATGTCTGTTTCCATATCAATAGTAAAGTGAGTATCTTGTAAGCATAAAATATTACATTCTAATTGTTTATAGTATTGTAAAACATCTTTCCTTTTCTTAAAATTATGCAGACCCTGACAATTTGCTGATATTATTTTAAGCTCAGACATTTAGGGTGGAATATAACGATGAGAATATTTTACCTTAGCTGTATGTCTTGTTGAGTCGTCCTCATGTTCACAACTAGAAAGTAAGAATAGATTGATAGGGAGAGTAGATAGAGAGTGCATACTGATTAGATATAGAGATCTGTGCATCGTTAAGAGAGAGTACTTAGGTGTTTGGTTATTTACAATTTATAAGTTTACATCGGATATGCCACCTGAATGCTAATTACAAAATATGTCAATACAGAGTTTATAATTCCGGTTACGGATTATAATATACTGAAGCTTCAGGCGGCATTCTTATTTCCGTAATAATAAACGGTTGCGTGAAAGCAAAAGTTTATATTAAAAAGATGTTCACTTTAACACTTTTACGGAATGTAGAATGTTTTACTCAAGGATCAGGTTGGCGACCTCGTTGACAAGACCCTCCATGATGGTAAAGCGCTGAGGCCCAATGTGCTCCCCCATCCACCTCGTAACGACTATGGCAACGTCCATGATTTGATTTTCTCGCATGTATTTGAGTAAACGACGACCCGCTCCATGCTCGCCATCGTCATGATAGTTTTCAATTAATTTCCCTTGTTCCATGAAACGGTAGATGAGTATTCTACTGTCTACACTGGCGACATATGGATCAATGCAGACTTTTTTGTAGAAATTTTGGGCCTGGTTTACAGACCCAACTTTGGTTCCAGTTGCGTAGAATTCCGATCCATTCTTTTGTATGGGTTCGGTGTTCATCGTGACGATGTCATCCAGTTGCTCACTCTCGGTCTGATCAATTTTCAGAACAGCTGCATTGGAAAGTAATGGTACCTCCTCACTATATTTGGATCCGTTTGGCAGAACAATGCTATTTCTAGATATCTTGACAGAGATGTTTTGTTTTTTAAGTGAGTCTGATTTGTCAAAGAGTTTGTTTCTTGCGGATACAAGTGCGGGAGGCTGCTGGGGAGTGATATAAAATGGAAGGGAGACTCTTGCAATTTTTTTACTTTTTTGCGCATTTAGAATTTCGTCTTTTTTGTTACGGTCAGTCAACTTGGCTGTGATTGTTACAGGTCGATCAGACTTCTTATGAAGAACTCCATTTCTGTGAATTCTGACGAAGCTGACATCTACCCCAAGTGTTTGTTTTATGAGCGCCGGCATGCTGGCAGCTAAGTCCTCGTTAGGGGTATACTTGAAATTGTGTATCAGGATGTTATCCCGCATAGACCTGGATCGAAGATCGGTTATTTCGTTGTCCATTATGGACATCCTCCGATCCATACGAATAACCACTGATCGCAAAAGCTCTAGCTCTCTGCGTAGATTGATGTTTTCGGTCTTGAGTGTAGAAATATCATCATAATTGCACTCCGCTTGCTCACCGACGTATTTAAGGTTTTCATTTAGACCTTGTTGGTTATCTCGCATCTCCTTAAAATTATTTTGCAAATTTTTCAAAGAACGTGACACCGTTACATTTACTTCTGGCGGATCATTTAACGGTACTTGAGTCGAGGTATGAACCGGTTTTGCAAGCTGTCGGGAGTTGGTCTTTGTCTGGGTCTGGGTCTGGGTTTTGGCCGCACTCTGCTGTGAACTCTTCTCAGAGTTTTTCCTTAGATTATTTGATTTAATTCCAGGTTCCATTGCATGTGTGTTTGTTGCACCCTGATCTCGATTTTTGATGTATAGAATCCAACATAAATCAATGACACACACACATCAATCAACTTTTACGGAATAAGATCCTTTTTAGGCTATATATCAACCAAACACCGGACAGAATTTTTAAGCGGCCATCTCCGACGGCTGTCACGTGATCTCATCTGATCTGGAGAAAATTGATTATACATAAATTGAAATTTTACAGCTGAATTTTGCACAGGGATATTTCTTGAAAAGTTTTGAATTTGTCACGATTGGCTTCCTATTTTGATTACAAACATAACAGGAAGCATGAAATGTAACCTTAAACTATTGTTTAGTACATGTAGTTGTCCCATTGTAAGTCTCATTATCATTTGATAATAGGCCTCCCATCGTGAGGGTGAACGACAAGGTGATGATACCACAGGATGAACACCCAGAGATCAATTTTGTGGGGCTCTTAATTGGACCAAGAGGGAACACACTCAAAAATCTTGAAAAAGATGTAAGTTTTAGTTTTAAAAGCTATCATTATAAAAATGATTTGAGCAAGAGAGGCATATCTTTTTCTAAATCATTTATTAAATTTTAAGTTTTATTAAAACTTTTTTTTGTCTGATCCTTTTTTAACCGGGTTTTCCAACGGAAAAATCCGGTTATTAAAATGGTGAAAATGGCGGGCGGGTGGGCGGGCGGGCGGCTGCCAAAAGGGTACCCTCATTGTACGGATAACTCCTCCTACAGTTTTCAAGATAGGAAGTTGTTCTTTTGCAGATCAATTGTACATATATCAGAGGTGTGCATATTGCTAGGATTTTGAATTCTGATAATTTATCAAAAAAATACCAGCTTTTGAACTTTGTCATTTTTTGGCAAAATATTGCATATAGGGTACCCTCATTGTACGGATAACTCCTCCTACAGTTCTCAAGATAGGAAGTTGTTCTTTTGCAGATCAATTGTACATATATCAGAGGTGTGCATATTGCTAGGATTTTGATTTCTGATAATTTATCGAAAAAATACCAGCTTTTGAACTTAGTCATTTTTTGGCAAAATATTGCATATAGGGTACCCTCATTGTACGGATAACTCCTCCTACAGTTCTCAAGATAGGAAGTTGTTCTTTTGCAGATCAATTGTACATATATCAGAGGTGTGCATATTGCTAGGATTTTTGAATTCTGATAATTTATCGAAAAAATACCAGCTTTTGAACTTAGTCATTTTTTGGCAAAATATTGCATATAGGGTACCCTCATTGTACGGATAACTCCTCCTACAGTTCTCAAGATAGGAAGTTGTTCTTTTGCAGATCAATTGTACATATATCAGAGGTGTGCATATTGCTAGGATTTTGATTTCTGATTATTTATGAAAAAAATACTAGCTTTTGAACTTGGTCATTTTTTGGCAAAATGTGCATTTAGGGTTCTCCATTTCACTGAATATGGGTTGACATGGATTATGGATACAGTTCACATAAAAGAAAACCCGGTTTGCTGTCACATTGACAGCTTTTCACTTGTTGATTTATTTAATCAAGCCACTCAAAAAGATTTTTTGAATAAAAATTGCATTAAGTAATATTGCAACTGCTTTTATGGAATTTTCTTCAATAAATCGCATTGTTTTGTACAATGTGAAATGCTTACTTTTTATATCTTAAGAATTTTTTTTTCACATTATACAGACAGGAGCAAAAATCATCATACGTGGCAAAGGTTCAGTAAAAGAAGGAAAAATAGGTCGAAAGGATGGACAGCCATTGCCTGGGGAGGATGAGCCTCTTCATGCTTATGTGACAGCCAACAATCCAGAAAATGTCAAGAAGGCTGTTGAAAAGGTCATTTTATATTGCCATTTTACTTAAAATATAATGAAAGATACACACCTACTTTTCAGATGTACTGTACAACCATTCATGAACAAAGTCACACATTTACTATGTAATAGTGCTTCCTACTTTAAAGTAAACATGTTGTGAGAACTTATGAAAGACAGTTTAGCAACAAATTGTTGGTTTAACAAAATGAATGACTTTTTAATTTGCTTCTTGTTTTTTTTTTTAGATCAAAGAAATAATTCAACAAGGTATTGAGGTTCCTGAGGGCCAGAATGACTTGCGGCGCCAACAGCTACGAGAATTGGCCTTGTTAAATGGGACTTTAAGGGAAAATGATGGCTTAGCGTAAGTACATAATTTTTCTACCTCAGTGTAAATTTTCATGCATAAAAGATAATAAGCTTGCTTAGCATATTATCTTTCATGCATGAAAATTTACACTGAAGTAGATTGCTTTTAAAAGTTTCCTTTCTATTTGTAGTGTAGATAAAATTATTAATTTAATACAATGAAATTAATAATTTGTAATTATTGTGCTATAGAAAACTGAAGCAGTTACAGCAGGCTCAGACCATCATCACAAACACCATTATTTGTTCTCTGTGTGGAGGCACTGGTCATATTGCACAGGACTGCAAATCAAAAAAGTAAGTATAAGAAATTTTTCATTAGAAGAATGAGAAGCAAATGTTTGATGCATATTGGAATACAGCTGTAGATAGAATCTGCTTCTCTGTTTGTATCTCTCTCATTAAATTTATAAAATCACATATACTGTATCTAATGAGATATCTGGAATATATCAAATCTTTTTTTTTTATAGATGTGTGAATAAAAATAAAAAATAATTTAAACAAGACTTAGTGCAATAGTTCCAAATGATTTCACAACTATTGTTCCATGCCACAATACAAACCAATAAACATACATGTATAATTTCAGACCTGGAGACTCTTTCAAAAATTTTCCTCAGAATGGAAACCCTGTGTCTCAAGCTGACAAAGCCAAAATGGACAGTGAGGTGTGTACAACCCATTTGCCAAAGAAAAAAAATGAATGAATTACAACATGAAATGTTTTACATATAAAATTAAGAGGTATTTGGCACGTGTATGAGCTAACTTAATCTTGGTTATACTTTTATTTTTCAGTACATGTCCTTGATGGCAGAGTTAGGAGAGGGTCCACCCCCACCCAAAACACAGACACATCCTACCCCGGCTGTACAGACATACAGACCTTCATTTAGTCAGCCCCCACCAAACCCCATGGTAAGTTCTTTTACAGAACAGTACATGTTCTAGTTCAGACAGTGTATATATTATGTGCAAAGTTGATTAAGAGGTTTGAGCAAATTTAAATAAGAGATGGGATTGTTTAAATGATTATACATTTTATGTAAAATTGATGTAAAGTGTGACCGACACCATTTACATCAACAGGCAGTAAATCCACCATGGCAACAGCCAGCTCGACCCCCTCCACCTCAGGTGGTGTCCAATATAAGTCTGAGCTCACCTGTACAATCATCGCAGGTACAAACCACAGCCCAGCCTCCAGTCAGTTACAATATTCAAGGTGTACAGCCCCCGATGGGGATTTCCACCAGCATACAGCAACCTGTGGGCATGCAGCAGCCTGGGCACATGCACATGCCAGCCCCTGTGGCACCCCCTTCTCATTACTCGTCCGCGGGTGGACCTGTCCCACCCCCCTGGCAGTCAAACACGATGACATCTCAAAACAGTGCTGTGTCTTCTGCTGGTGGAGGTAAGATTATTATAAGGATATTTACATCCTATCTATTACTGTGTATTAATATGATAGATTATTGGTCTTAATTTGTGTGCATTTACATTGAATGATATCTATCTGCGTTTTCTTTCATATTAAGGTGTACCACCCCCATCTTTGTTGTCGGCCCCACCCCCTCCTCCTCCAAGCAGCCAGCCTCCGTCATCTTGGATGCAGCAAGGTAGATACATGTAGCTTTCTTATCCTAAGTCTTCTGATATACATGTACTGGTACATTGTAAACTGTCCAGCCAATGATAAAAACACAATGTTACAAATATCAAAATGGTTGATCAGGGCTGAACACATTTAAATGCTGCAGCAATTGACTTTCTCTTTTTCAGCACAAGGTGTACCTCCACCGCCTCCTATAACATCAGCGTCACCATGGCAAGCTGCACCACCCCCTCCCAACAGCATGCCGCCATGGCAACAGCCCCCGCCAATGCCAAGTGGTGTTGCCCCTCCTCCACCTCCCCCACCGGGCCAGCAAGGTTACAGCCCCATGGCGGTTCCTCCACCCCCTCCTCCAGGGGCTTTTGACATGAATACCCTGGGTATGCTTGGGGCACCGCCACCTCCTCCACCTACTTAATGATGGCTCCTATTTAGCTTGAAAGTGTAACATGACACTGTGAACAGTGCATTAATTTTAGGTCAGAGGGAAATACTTGTGTACTTTTGGTGATTAATTTTATGGACTATTGAATTGATTGAATACATAAAAATGTGTGAGCATCAATTTATGTATATTTTAATTGAGTACTGGAAATGTGCGAACATAAATTTAGGCATATTTTATCTTTGTTTACAACACATGTACATTTATTAAAGTGCATCAATTTTTACATCATTCATTTCATTATTGTTGATGCACTCCAAGTCATTTGTTTTCTCTCATAGCTCAGTAAATGCTAAATGGCAAATGAGTACGCAATACGATACAAATTGATTTTAGGTGCTGTGAATTATGTCCAATGCACTTTAAATAAAATATATACTTTTAATATGTGGGTGAAAAATGTTTGTTCTTTTTATTTTTTTTATCATGGTCGGCTTGGATTCTGCAGCTGCAGGGATGATGTAGCCATCGAAAAAAGATCCTGTCATATTGTGTGCTTCTATTGGACTGTCATGATCATGACAATGTTCCGTATGATGTGACAATTTACTTTCATAGTTCTAACTGAATTTTTTGGCTTACACTTTGTCAATTTAATACTGGGTAATCAATAGAGGTTATGAACTTAAAGATCAAAACACTCATAAGCTGTTATTTCTGAAATCAAGTTCTTAAAAGTTAATAAATATGTGCTGAAATGAAAAGAGACAGCTCTCACAATAACAAGGGGCCACATCGCCCACCTGAGCAAAAATACCAATCTGATGTAACTCTGATCCAAACACCTTTGATAATCCTGTTACCTGTACAATTTTGCTGGATTTTTTAAATTATAAGCACATTTTTTAACATTGAATCCCTAGTAAAGAATGAAGATTTTAATCATTTTGGATCTCTATATATTCTTATGTAGAAATTGTAGAGATGTGGGCCAACATTACCTCAAGGGATAATGAGTAGAACAAACTTGAATCTACACTATCTGGGGATGCTTCCACATCGGTTTCAACTTTTCTGACAAAATAGTATATGGTTTTTTAGAAGATATTTTACAAATTTTAAACCTTATGTGTTCCCAAGTAAATTTGACACCCCCCTATCCCAATTGTGGCCCCATCATAACCCTGGGGATCATGATTTGAACAAACTCGAATTTACACCAACTGAGGAAGCATTTACATAAAAAACAACTTTACTAGCCAAATGATATTTGAGAAATTTTTTTAAATATAACATGTTACTATGTAAAAATTTGAACCCCACCCTATCCTCATTGATCATGATTTGAACAAACTTGAATATAGACTACCTGAGGATGGTTCCAGATAGGTTTTAACTTTTCTGATCAAATGGTTTTCTAGAGGAAGTTTTTAAAGATCTTCACTGTACATGTATATTCCTATGTCGAAACAAACCTGAATCTATACTGTCTGAAGAAGCTTTAACAAGAACTTCAACTTTTCTGGATGGTTTTCTAGAGGAAGATTTTTCAAGATTTTCAGCATATATTCCTATGTAAAAATTATATCCCCAATTGTGGCCCCACCCTTTTCCAGGGGATCATGGTTTGAACAAACTTGAATCTACAATTTCTGAAGATGCTTTAATATGAATGTCAACTTTTCTAGCCAAATGGTTTTCCAGAGGAAGTTTTCAAAAGATTTTCAGTATATATTCCTATGTAAAAATTTGAGTTACAATTGTGGCCCCACCCTACTCCCCGGGATCAAGATTTGAATCTACACTACCTGAGGAAGCCTTCTATTAAGTTATAACTTTATTGACCAAATGATATTTGAGGAGATTTTTTAAAATTAAATTTTCATCATTTTCTAATTACCTCCCCTTTAAGAGGGGCTTGACCCTTTATTAGAATAATCTTGAATCCCCTTGGGCCCAGGGAAGCTTTGCCAAGTTTGGTTGAAATTTGCTCATTGGTTACGGAGAAGATGAAAGTAAAAAGTTTACAACAAAAACTACAATGCCATTTATGGACAACAGACAAATTTTGATTTGATCCTTTGGCCGAGGCGAGCTAAAAATAAAATCTCTGTCTGCCTAGGTCAGACATATAATCTCACGATTTAGATACCGGTACATAGTTTTATAAAGCCACACAAACAAAAAATGCTAAGCTGAATGAAATAGTCGGAGATAGTTGACTATAATCAAGAACAAACATTTAATGTTTTTACATAATTTTATTAATTATAAATGACATGTATCAACTGCTGTGTCAATCTTTAAAAATCCAGTAACTGCAACAAAAGAGGAAACAATGGATGATTCGAAAGTTGTGTGTTAAAAAAACACTCGTATAATGAGTTTGAAGTATAGGATGTAATAATAATCATATAATTCATGCATGAGTATTTTAACTATACATTGTTCTATAATTATTCAACATTAAATTCATGTTATTAAAAAAATAGTAAATCATGCAATAGATTTAAAATTAAGTTACGAATGTGAAACTGAACAAGGATCATATGTCATTGTAATCAAATCATGCTTTGAAACAAAGTAACAATATTGCAGTTGATCTTTGATCATAGGTACCTGATACGTGTACATTCCAGTTTTGTACCGACTTAAAAAAATACTTAATCTCATCCTTCATTAAAATGATTATGCTCATCTATGAGAGGTAGTATCAACACAAAATGCACTTGAGATTTAGTGGTGTGATATTCTTCACAGCTCGAAGAGAAAATCTTTTGCCAAAATACACTGCAAATCTAATGTTCTGATGCTGTTAATTTTAACAACTTACCAACTGAGGCAAAATCTTCTCAAAATAATCAATTGGTATCTGGTCTTGGTGATCTTTCTGTAAGATCAAATTATTTCAAATTCAAAGCATGTGTTCAAATGTCTTATTAATTTAAATTTTGAAATTGGGGAAACTTACATTAATATTAGTTTGAATGAATGGCCCACTACAATTTTTGTTCGATAATAGTCATGCATATTACAATATTAATTCATCATTTTTAAGCTTCAGGTCTCCTGGCATTTTTGTTACTTCATATACCCTTTAATAATACATGTAATTCAAGTTGCGAAGTAAATCAAATTTAATGGTAAATTTCAACCAAATAAATAGCATAATATGGAAAATACACGGTATTACATGTACCCATATCTTAAAATTACTGCATACATGTTATTTTTATTAAGGTAAGGTTTGCGGTTACAGGGAGATAACTCACACATTTTCATTGTGACGTTGCACCAACTACCCTTTATTTCAGTTATGACGTCAAAATTTATATGACGTCATAATTGATTTCAGGTTTTTTTATTTCGCGGGGTTTTTTAGTTTCAATGAAAAAATAAGAGGACACAAGCATTTTATCGAATTCCACGAAAACGAAATCCACATCATATGGTTTTGAATAATGTTTTAGAAACATCAGATTACACATATTCTAAGATACATTTTTCCTGAAATCAGTGGACTTGGAAAGGTTTCAAATAAGATGTTTTCGTTTACATAATAGTAGTCCAAAATTAAGACTTTTGTTGCATTTTATTCTATTTTTAGATAGTTCATCAGAAATTAATAAAAGTGAATCATGATATTAATAATGATATTATTTTCGAACATTTTAGGCACGAATAACCCCCATAATAGTCACATATAATATGTACATATTTTCACGAATTTGTTTACATTTCATCAAAATGATAATTGGAAATCATGAATTTTGACCTTTTGTAGTTATAAAACAGGACAGGCAAAATTCATTTGAATTTCATGAGAAAAAAGACTTTAGTATAGTGAACAAAATGGTATGTAACTTTGGTACAACCTCTACAAAATGCAAGCCGCAAACCTTACCTTAAACTTTACATACCTTTGCTTCCTTGATTGTTCTCAATACTGCTTCTAAAAATAGATTGATAAACTGAATTCAATCACAAACAGTTTTCATTCACTATTCCAAAATTTCTTATTGTGAAATACCCTTCTTACTTGTCAAGTTGAAGAATATGATAAATAATGTCAGATTTTCCCTTCAGAAATCTTTATCAGAAATCCATTTTCATTCTTGTCATTCCAATGATTGGTTGGGTCAAAAAGAGATGACAGAAACTTTGGATTACCCCCTTTCATTGCCTTCAATTATACTTCTTGGACAGGTATGTGTATTTTTGCTTCAAATTGTCAAAAAGTGATGGAAATGGTATTAAATCTATGAAAAGTTTTATTAGTTTGTCTGAAAGACTGGCCGTGGGTTTCAGATTATGGAGTGAAAATCGAAATTGAAATCAATGAAAAAATGCAGGAACTAGAAACTTGTTTGATATGTGATGGTCAGATCATTTCATTCACTGACAATTTATGCTGTGCATCTATTTTTTTTTTTTTTTGCACATATATTGTGTCAAACTCCTGTGGCTCAGTTAGCAGAGCAAATACTATATAAGTTGCAATACTGTAGCCCTTTCCAATTTTTTGTATCTGATGTTTACTTTCCCAATTATTTTTTTTAAATTGGGAGAGGGCTACATTATTGCAACTAAGCAATTATACATGTAACCAGATGATTGAGATGGCAGTTTTAATCCTTAATTATTTTTAATTATAATATCACATTACAGATGCCTGTAGATATGAAATATAGAATTACATCTTGATCAATCTTGTTACATTTTTTTCTTTGCTCTGAAGTATAAATGTACTTTTCTTCATCTACACTACTTACCTGAAACAAAAATGTTTAGGAGTTCTGTCATAAGACTCAAGGCCTCTGCATTTACTGAAAAATAAAATACAATTAAACTTAAACTATATCAATTATAATTAACAGATTAAGCTGCTGACATGTAAAGATACAAAAAAAAATCAGGTCGCATGCAAAAAAATAATAGATTTTCTAAACCGGAGAGAGAGAGAGAGAGAGAGAGAGAGAGAGAGAGAGAGAGAGAGAGAGAGAGAGAGATCGTACGTCACATTACTTTTTATTTTTTCATCTTTGAAAAACTGAAGTAAAATATTCTGAACTGTTTTCTGAAAACAAAAATAAATATGGGTTGCAAGACAGTGCTCATAAATATTTTTTGACAACAAAATAAGATTTTGTCTTAGATTTATTGAAGTTAAAACACAAACCTCTTTAAAATTTGTACCGCCAGACATTGTTTACAACGGAAATACAAAATGTAAACTGAAAACTTACACGAGTGGAAATTACTTTCCCGGAATAAGCATAATTCAATGAACCCCTTCACGATAACTGCGGCGTTTGGTGAAATATGACGTAACGTCAATTGTGTCATTTACGTCATTTAATTATCTACCTACTGAAATTTCGGCAAAGTGTATCATTGCCCTGCAAGATAGCAGTACCGCAGTTATCGTGAAGGGGTCTATTGATATCTTCTTAAGGAGGCCAATTTGGGGTTTTTTGCGGAAAAAACTACAATAGCAAAACTCTTTATTTTTTAACCATATGTAATTAAAACCAACTCTAGTTTATTTGTGAAGTTTCAAGAAAATCGACCGTCTGGTTCTTTTTGGAGACCATCTCAAAGTAGAGGTACATTTACTATAGGAATATATAGGAAACTGTCATTTTCCGCACATCAAAGAAGATTTAAAAAATACTACAATAGCTTTTTTTCTCAAATTGTTATATATGATTAGTCAAATCATTTCCTACCTTATATGTAAAAAATACTAAAGTCTACCGTCTGGTTTTTAGTGGCGGCCATCTCAATATATTAAAATGCACCAAATTTTGCTATATATTTGGATCATTACGAATGAAGATTGGTGAAATGGATTCATTAAAAAAAAAGGAAAATGTCCCCGAGGATAGTATCATTCTGTATATAAAATTTCAACGCCGTACAATTTTTACTTCTTCTTTTATGTGATTTCTTATAACGTACTCCTATAAAGCTTCATTTTATCATAATGTAATAAAAGCGCAATGGCAACGCTTCTCTACCGCACAACGGAAAAATCCTTTAAAAAATAAAAGTTTTCTTAAAAAGTATTCATTTTTATCTGTATTTGATTTATTGTGTTCAATTTTATAAATGATATCGAAAAAATCTCATAAGAAGAACAACTGTAATATGTTTTACGGTGCTACCGTTCTGGCGAGCGCAGCAAGAATTATACACATACCTTGCATCATTGTCAACTTATAGTTTTATTTAGGTATCAACGAACGTCAAAGAATTTTTGAGAGAGTATATTGCTCTACAATAAGTATGCCAAAGGTACTAATTTTAATGGTTATGATACATACAGCGCAACCCACTTCCCAGAGAGAGAGAGAGAGCCCGGTACCTGTTTGTAGGTGTGTAATTTCCCACTTTTAAATTTAATGGTCTGACTATATCCCATATCTACATAATTTTTTTAACTGTTTATTTTTTTATTTTATTCCTTTTTGATTTATTTCAAAATGTCCTATTGTTTATTTCCTCCCTACTCATTCATGCACAATTAGCTTAAAAATGGATCGATATGACAGTAAAGTATGGCTCTTGCTAATATATATACATAAAATCTCTATATTAAAAAAATTTAAAAACAAATCAATCGTCAATGAGGCAGATATCGCAGTCTGTACTGAAATAGCTAGTACACGCATTACAGATGTTTGATCCACCTCTAAATTCATCGCGGGAAATATAGCGCGAGTGCACTATGACGTCATCCATGACTTTGTTCGTCTTTGTTTACGTTTCTCGACTCATTACGGAGGTATGGAAGCATGTAACAAATCTTTTGAGTCTCGCCAAAGCATATGCGGTACTCAAAACGTGTCTTCAAACTTTAAGTCACTGTAAATTACGAGTTAAAAGTCGGCCATTTTTGGCATAGCACCACGGGTGAAAACATTAGAGAGCATTATGGGACGTAGACAAAAAATTTTGTTTGATGAACTGTAGGTTTAGCTCGTTCTTAAATTCTTTCTCCCGCGCAAACTGGTTCTTAGAGCTCGCTTCGCTCGCCGGCGCTGCGTGCCGGCGAGCTGCGCTCGCTATTATACTAGAATGCGCAAAAACATGCGCAATGAAAACTAATTTTTCATTCGAAACGATATCGCAAACAAGTGAAGTGTTCCCCAAACACGTAGTTTTTTTTTTTTTTTTTTTTGGTGGGGGGGGGGGGGGGGGATTGCGGGGATTGACTCACCGCAACATCTAGACAAGCCCTTAAAACGAAACTTCACCATACTTCAAATTAATTATCATGGAGTAGAGGGGACCGAAAGGAATGGAGATTTTGAAATTTATCTATAAACCTTAACACACGCATAATACCAAGCGCAGCGAGAGGCGGGCGAAGCCCGCCTCGCGAAGCGAGGATTAATGGTAACACGTATATATAAGAAAATCAGTGAAAAATGAAAGTTGAATCAGGGGTACTAAGGCCAAAAAAATTTTCTTCCAGCCCTGGGCGCCGCCATATTGGCAGCCATTTTGTTTTTAAAAAGTTAGTTTGATCATTGATTGACTGGTACTTATCGATGTTTATTGCCCCTAAACTCGATTAAATAAGTTCCAGTGTTTCAATAGAAGGTAATTTGAATTAAAAGAAATTAAAAAGGAAACCAGATATGTTTCAATAGTGCTTCAATCAAGAAACACGACTAGTTCTATGTATGTCTTATCAATTATCAGATGGAAAATAAAAACATAAACGTCAAGGAACTGATCTTTTAGATTCTGAATAAAGTATTCAATTTTATTACATTGACACTCATATGAATTAAATTGATGAACAATGAAAAAAGAAATAATAAAAAATTCGGAATCACGTAACTCTCTTCGGCTATTTCCGAAGACAAAACTTGAACGTTTTACGTTTGAAATATGACGTCATAATGTAGACTGAGCACGCGACGTTTAGTTTAACTTTGACGAATGATTTGAGTAGGCAACCATACTGGCGGATCTTACTCTGTGCGTTTTAAATAGATTTTATTATACAAAAATCAAACTACACTGTGTTAAATCTGCGCTCGGTCCAACGGTCACACCGTTTACATATTACCGAGCGCAGCGAGGATTAATGGTAACACGTATACATAAGAAAATCAGTGAAAAATGAATGTTGAATCAGGGGTACTAAGGCCAAAAAAAATTTCTTCCAGTCCTGGGCGCCGCCATATTGGCAGCCATTTTGTTTTTAGAAAGTTAGTTCGATCATAGATTGACTGGTACTTATCGATGTTTATTGTCCCTAAACTCGATTAAAATTTTCCAGTGTTTCAATAAAAGGTTATTTGAATTAAAAGAAATAAAAGAGGAATCCAGATAAGTTTCAATAGTACTTCAATCAAGAAATACGACAAGTTCTATGTATGTCTTATCAAATTATCAGATGGAAAATAAAAACATTAACATCAAGGAACTGATCTTTTAGATACTGAATAAAGTATTCAATTTTATTACTGCGGCATTTATATAAATTAAATTGATAAACAATGAAAGAACAAATAAAAAAAAGTTCGGAATAACGTAACTTCCTTCGACTATTTCCGAAGACAAAACGTGTACGTTTTACGTCTGAAACATGACGTCATAATGTACACTGAGCACGCGATGTTTAGTTAAACTTTGGCTAATGATTTGAGTAGGCAGCCAGGCGGATCCTACTGTGTGCGTTTCAAATAAATTTTGTTCTACAAAAATCCAACTGCATTGTGTTAAATCTGCGCTCGGTCCAACGGTCACACCGTTTACATATTATTGATGTACTGTCGTATCAATTTCAAACTGTCTGAAAAAAATCGCTAACAATTTTCTTTTCTTTATAAAATGGCTGGTTGACAAAAACCTAATATTATCGACTAGTATTTCATACTTACAGAGTTAAAAACAATAAATAACAATATTGCCAATTAATATACAAGTAATGAATTTGTCCGCGTATGAATATACGCATCCTTTGAACTTTAATTATATCGAACACACGTACTGCAGTAATAATGTAGATAATGTTAAAGCGGTGTCTCAATTAGGTCTACCTTTATATTTGGGTGCAACACACAGATCAACAAAAACGACAATTATGTACGTAATTTTGTTGACACTCTATGGATAAGAGAAGAGAGATTCAGATCGAGAAAGATTTATATATAAACACCAAATTTTTTTTCTATGGAGGTTAATTAAGCTTTAAAGGTATCGAGTATCATCCAACCCACATCCTTAAAAATGTTAATTCTGCCATGATCACTTCCTTTTTCTATATATGAACCATCAAAGAAAGTATTTCATTGCGTAAATGATCGATATACACATGTACACTTTATCAAACTATTCTCAGTTCACGGTGTAGTACCTAAACGGCTGCTATCAGTAAAAAACAGCGTTCGGTGTTTCTATTCGAAAATTGAACGGTTGCTAGTTGAAAAAAGCATGCACGAAAAGCATGTATCAAGCAACAAAATTGACGAAAAATGTACCCAAACCATGTAAGTGTTTGAATAATCCGTGTGCACGGAACATGTAAGGTATTATTATAATATTTTATAAATGTAGTTTGTAAAATAGTCCTATGAATAACCAGAAATAGAGAAATTTTCTAGGTCGGTGACGAACTAAAAGGCTGTTACAACCAAGTTTTAAGCTGATATTTTCATCTACAAATCATAGTTTGTTTGTTCTATATTATGAAAAAAAGCATTTATCTATTCTGATTCATTAAGTAATACAAAATAAACAAGAAAGTATATTTTGATCGAAATAATTTGACAACAAATGATTTTTTAAAGTAACGGTTGCTATTTGAAATACTGATATGTTCGCACCGGCTATAAACTGAATACGATGCACCGGCTACTATATGAAACTTAAATTTCTTTTCCAGCTAGAAAAAGAAAATCAAACTTATGGCTGCACAAGCCTAAAAAATCTAAAACACATCACACAGAATGTGAGACATCAAGTGCTTCAACGATTTCAACTCCACCAAATCGCGTTCAACCATGCAGCGCTAATCTACGAAATGCACCCTTAAAAGCCATGATTCCACAGTAACCTATGACATATTAAGTATGTCCAAAGTTACTGTTTCTTTCACCTTTGAGCCATATTTTTTTTTACAAAATACACATAAAGAATATAAGAAAATTTAAAATCAATTAAAAGAAAAATATTGAATATTTGTTTATGGAGGGTATCCCTTTTTTACCGAGAGATTTTCACAGGAATAAAAACAGATTTCTAATGGAGATTTGTAATTGGAAAATCTGATATCTTTTTCCCATTCGGAAGAGTCTCAGAACACCTTAACATGATTTTCTATTGATATCATATGGGTATCAGAGTTCAAAATTCACTATATATACCGGTATACATCTCAAAAAATGCAAGTTAGAATTTCCAAATTGCAAAGTTAATATTTTTGTTACTCGCAAAAATTTATGATGTACTACTGTATACAGGGAAATAATCGCCCGTTTTATTTTCGTCCCTTTCGCCTCTTTTGTCAGCGGGCAGGTACTGCGCAAACATTAACTAACCTCATGCGGAACGATATTATTTTCATGAAATGTAAAAAATTGATAAATGATAAAATGTGTACATTTATAGGTAGGTCATACAGGTAAACAGTCTCAACTTCTCGGGCACTGCTAGCTCACATCACGACGGATAGTAAAACAATGTATTTAAATCAAATTCTATATAAAAAAAAAAAGGATGGGGGGGGGTGTCGTGAACGACTATGTAATACATTCCACAGGTGCATGAGGACGGGACCCCCCCCCCCCCCCCCCCACCCCCCTCACCCACAACAACATTCCCCCCACATTCCCCAGTGATTTTTTCATCATTTATTTTTTTTAATTATATGTTGATGTATTGTATGCTACACTAAAAATTCAAAATTAACGCGAAACAAGCTATATATAAATATATACCAGTGGTATATATCTTTTTATACATAGCTTATTTCGCATCAATTGTGATTTTTTTTTCTAGTGCAGCATACATCAACTTATAATTAAAAAAATAATTGATGAAAAATTAACTCGGGAATTTGGAGGGGGGGGGGGGGTCCCGTCCCCAAGTACCTGTGATACATTTGAGGTGGTTTCGAGCTCTGTTGGAAAGGTCGGAGAGTTGCGAAAGTCGTATTTTTAAACGGCTACTGTAGAATAACATATTTCAACTGTATGATTCAATGCATATACATGGATGTTATTTCATTGAGGTTAGAAAGTGCACATTTCCAATAGAAACCGGTGTCGTTGTCTAATAGTAGCCGTAACATACGGCTTATCGAGTAAAATCGTCATAGTTTTTATACAAACATAGAAAATGGATAATTCTTGCAATCAAACTATTCTGTGTACAAATATTAAGAAATCAGTCGCTTCAATTTTAAAAAAAAAACTTTGATTTTGGCGCAATCATGTCCAAAAACTTTATTCGACTGCACATTTGCCCAAATCAACGACAGTTATTCACGAAGTTTTAAGTCAATTCTTCATTTTGTATGTAGGTAGCTGGATATTTTAGTGTTGAAATGTGTGTTACGTTCCGTAAGGGTTGTCAAGTTTGCAGGTTAATTAAAATCTTTGAGAAAATGAGCATTTTGTTCAATCTGAAAGGAAAAATACTTACTGTGTCGGACATCTTTTTCAGCTAGTAACCGTATAATTTTCGAATAGAAACAGCGAACGTCGTTTTTTTACGGATAGCAACCGTTTAGGTACTACACCGTGCAGTTTCCTCAAAGATACTCTAAAACAATGGAACGAGAGCATAATCACAATGCATATAATTAATTTCTATTTGTTTATAAAATTAGTTTTATTTGTCTCTCGAGTTATCGTCTTTTTGGCTTTTCGTAAGTTTGTAAATAGAAATTAGTAAATAGACTGAAAAATATGGCGGACTGGATGACGCTGGATAAGGAAAATAAGCGCGGGAAGCCACAGTCTCCAAAGCAGACGTTATAGAGGGCGTGGGAACAAATCAGCACAAACTGTACCTTAAATAAAAGAAAACAGATACCATTTTCAAATAATATACAACCGTCTTTTAAATCCAATTACACATAAAACATAAGCAACCACTTGAAAAAGACAATGTTTGGGCAGGTACATGTATGCATGGTGTCAGCAAGTTCATCAACTTAATTACATGTACCTAATAATATTATTGATATGTTTCATGCTTATTTGGTGATCTCAGAAATGCATTTACCAGTTGTAGCTTGGTGAGATATTTCTTCCACCATAGATATTTCTGCATGTGAGGGCCCATGGCCGCCAGTCCGTAATAAGCGTACATCCAAATGTGGACAAAGGAATTCAGGAAACCCAGTACAAACGCTATAGTTAATCAGTTTAAAAGTAAAGTTGAGATGAAAAATTGAGTAACATATACATGTACTCCTAAGCTTAAGCAAACAAACACAATATATCAATATATTGAAATTAAAAGGGGTCAATAAAAGCATAAAATTAATTATACATCCAGTCACCCACTGTTGTACCATAAATTGAATCTCCTTCAATATTTTACCCTAGACAGCCATCTGTTGTCAAATGCATGATTTTACGAGATATTTGGTAAATTACAGCGCCAGAAACCAACGGCCAGTATCGCACACGCTTACTGCATTACTAGATTTTCTACTTGCATAGAAGCGTGAGGGAGCCAATCGGAATAGAGCATGTATTATTCCCGAGAACGAGAAAAGTTCAATGAGATGGCCAACGGTCAGTAAGCGTATGCGAGACTGGTCATGTGTTTCCGACGATGGACAAATTGATGACCCGACTTACTTTGACCCCCGGGGACAAACTTCACAAACCACCAAGTGTGGAGTAACATTATAGCATGGTGGTAGACGTGTAGAAAGGTGATCTGTCTTTCTTTCTTCCGAACAATGAAGAAAAACTACGAAAAAGCACATCCGTCATCATAGGATCTTTTATAAGACATTTCAAACATTAATCCGTTTGTGGAGAGTCATAATACATCCTTGACATTGTGAAAATGATTGAGTGGTGTGTGAAATCACAGAGTTTTTCTATGAGAGGTATGCTTATAAGGAATCATTCATTGAGTATTTTTTAATATTATGAGGTGATCAAATAGGGTCGGTGGTGATAAGAGACATAAATGACACTAATAATGTTATTTATGTATCTGGTGGTGATCAAATCCAATTAATCCCAAATGGCTTTATGATAGATTTAATCACTTCCGACCGTATTTGATCACCTTATACTATTTAAAAACCGATTCCTTATATTTATATAATTTTTAGCAATTGTACGATTAAATATTGATGAAACAGTATTGGACTATACATAATGATTACAAAATAGATTTGTGGTGTTATCAGAAAGTTACATGGTAATGTAAAATAATAGTATAATATTTATACATCCATCGTGTTTTTTCTCCACTAAATTTTAGGAATACGATTGTGTTTCATATAGCCATGAAAAAAAAATCATAAGACAATGCACCAAATATTGTCGTTACACAATGGAAAAGAGGGAGCGGATCGAGGATCTAATTTTAATCAGGTTGGAAAGATAAACTTACCGTATCCAATATTTCAATCAGTTTAGTAATTAAATACCAATACCAAGCATTCAGCATCTAAAATTCCAAAAGGATCAAACACACATTAAGAAGTATATAACACCCCCCACCCAAAAAAGAAACCATTAACAAAAATTAAAGAGATAATAAGTAGGATAGATGAGATGTGAGTAAATTTGAGCTCTATATGCATGACACACTATTTGTTAGTTTTAGTTCAAATCACAGTTTAGACAAACATGCCATTCTTATTGTACTTGTTCATTAGTAATGCCATATTACTGTTTCGTGAAGTTAGGAAGCACTTGCATTCCATAAAAAGCTACTGATAACAACGTTCTCGATGAAAACGGTCATCTCATGTGCTTGTGATTCATTATGACGTTTGTCAAAAGCGAGTTGATGAAAAGGGCCCCAATATTACATATGTAGCACGTACCCTCAAAGCCCGAGGATCTTCCGAGTAATCAACCGGCTGGCACTTCAGACTGTAGGAAGATTGTACAGCTGAGATCAGCATCTACAAGCATACCCTCCTCTATATAATACTAACAAATTAAAGTATTCGAATTTAAATCTATAGGTATGACGCTGTTCTTATCAAGAATTAAGACCTAAATGATTAATACATAAGGTTGAATCAATGATTAATAATCGATCGATAATCGAAGGAATTTAAAATATTTTAGCATGTACAACACAAAAAGCAATTTTAAAAGATGGTGAAACTGACCTCAAACGTGATATAAATCGACAGCGCCATCACAGCTAGATTATACAGAACCATGGCACCCTGCACCTGGAATGGTTTCCGTTGCTCCATCATCTTGGGTCCCTGTTTGACCATCATCAGATAGAGGACAAATACGGTCAGGACCGGAACGGGGCTGTCCATGAGCGGCCAGTCTTGCACCCTCTCATCTGTATTATAATATTGATCATAACAAGAAGGAAAATTAGAAGCTGTTTTAAATCATACTGGTGTTTGTATAAAATAAGCTTGGAATCATAGTTATTTTACCATACATAAAAAGCAGAATTTGTATATCAATATTAGTATATCTCTGAAATATCGTGATGCATTGCGAAATCATATTTCCAGAGGGCATCGCTCGAAGATAATCTTCATATTTCCCTCTCAATCATGCAGTAACTGTTTATTATACCGAACAACAGGTGATAATTTACCCAGGTAGAATACATCGGTTTCTAATCGTTTTTTTTTAAATTCTAATAGTCCAATAACGTAGTTAATGTTTACAGGTTTACAGGTTTCTTTCTATGGCAGTTTTCTGATATAAAAAGGATTTTAAACGATTTTTAAATAGAAATAATCATATAATTACATCGTGTGCTCATCCTCGGTTTAGAGGGGGTGGGATATGAAGACAAATATGATGATGACAGAGAAATAGGGTGTTTTATTGCCCTGGCACGTGATTTGTTGACGGTGGTTTGGACCATATGACCGCAATATGTTGCCCTCGGCCTTGGGCAACATTTGTGTCTTCGTCCAGCAAATCATATATATTGCCCTCACACTAGTCAATATTACTGTATAATATCAACTTACCTCCGTGAGTGATATACGTCTCCACATACGTCCAGTTTTCTCTGGGACCCGGCATATTCGATTTTATGAAAAAGGAAAAATATTTTTTTGTCCACTCAATGTTATTCTTTCTTTGGTAGTTTTGTTTTCTTCAACATTTATAATCTAAATGGAATCAATAGCAGGTTTATGATGCCCACACCCCTTAATCATAAGCTGAAAATATACTTTTTGTCCCTGTAATCTTCTGAAGCAGATTGAACACGTACAACATCTGGGAAAGATAAAACTAAAGATACTGGAGTAAAGCCGATATTCAACTGCATGTACAGTGATGAATCCAAACATTTAACTAACTTATATTACATCCTTACAAAACTTAGGTTGTTTAAATGCATCTAATTTTACGAAAAAATTGCTTTGGAAAAAATTGAAGCTATTGTAAAGAAATAGTGTATATTGTGTATAGGTACTAGCAGGCACGTAGCATCGTTTTTGAAAGTGGGGGGGCCAGACTCATCCAAAAAATCTTGACAAGCAAAAAAAAAAAAAAAAGTTAATATCAATTTTTTACATCCTCCCAAAAAAGTGGGGGGGGGGGGGCCAACTCCATGATAATTCTATTTTTTATATGTTAATTTTAGGCCCCCCCCCCCCCCCCCCTGATGCTACGTGCCTGACTAGTATAACTTGTACTAGTATCTTTGGATTCGAACAAGATTAATGTAGACGACAGCAATGTATACACAAAAAGCAGTCTATTGTTAATCAGTCTGATTAAAATCAAACCTTCCACTAGCTCCTTTATTTTGATCCACGCGACCATCAAAATAAAGGAGCTAGTGGAAGGTTTTATTTTAATCAGACTGATTGTTAATAGACTGTTTCAAACTAAGATACTATACAAATAACAGGTTAACACATGTCCTAATCTGTTTTTGTTTTTTTTGTACTGTGTAAATGCAGAGATGCTATTAACATATTTTATGAAATCTCTTTACATATTGGCCGATAATAAAAAGTATACTAAATTAATTGGTTTGATTTTAATGAATGCTGTATTTACTAAACATTTTTATTACCTAATCAAAGGGATTTTGTTGTTTATTTACATATTAAATATTTGCGTCTATTTTGAACTTCCGGTCAATAGACTGCGATCTATGAGACCGCCGGTCAATAGACTTCGATCTATTGGACCGCCAGTCGATAGACTGCGATCTATTGGACCGGCAACGTATTTCAGAACGCGGGTATGTAAATGTTACATCCTTTCGATAGCTCTCATGGAATGTATATTCCTTTACATAGACGCTGTTTTTAGTACTTGGTGAAACCAAATTCAATGTTATCAAAATGGAGTATCAAATAATCAACAGTTTTAAAGCCTCATATAAGGTAAAAACTACATGTATTTAAAATCGAATGTGTTGTAATGCATGCAACAGGTTTTGTGCATGTAAAAGATGAAAAAAAAAATCTTAGTATATTGCATAATGGCACGAAAACCATCTGCAATATGCAAACTGTAAACCCCGAAAACTAAAAAAGGAATTAGGTA
This sequence comes from Magallana hongkongensis, assembly GCA_015776775.1. Taxonomy (NCBI): domain Eukaryota; kingdom Metazoa; phylum Mollusca; class Bivalvia; order Ostreida; family Ostreidae; genus Magallana; species Magallana hongkongensis. The sequence continues at coordinate 29,449,069 of CM027473.1, read as the reverse complement.
ATAAAACAATTATTTAACGCTTGAACAGTCAATGGACCAGAATGGTTTCCCTTGGTGCAGGGGACAGCTCAGTATGATCTATTGCCCTCGGCCGTTGGCCTGGGGCAATAGATCGGGAAAAATATTCTGGTCTATTGACTGCTAAAGCATTAAATAATTGTATACTATTTGCAATTCACGGGACTTGCATACTATATGGGATATAAGGCTTCTACAGTTATCACGAACAGCTAAAATTCAGCTTGTCGCGAACCATGCCCAAAGTATTATCAAAATACTGTTTAATGTAACTATACTTTTTATTTCTTTATATATATCTTCGTTTCCTTCAATCAAGCGAATGAACTGGTGTTTCTGAACATGAAAAATAAGGTCATATGCAATATCTAAAGACTGGTCGATTAGTTTTACCTGACACATCTTTAAGATTAACCTTTTAATTTAACGGATTATCAAGGGAATTACTATAGTATACCTTTCTATATAAAAAAAAGTCAATGAAATAAATATCTTAAAATAAATCTAAAATATTACTTTTAATAACTATTGATTTTCAGTACAGTTATATAATATGTGTCGTGAGAAAGTCTCTTTATTGGTTCTTGTAAGTTTGGAAATAGAATTTGATAAATATGCCAAAAAGATGGCGGACTGGATCACTGTGCATAAAGAAAACAAATGTGGAAAACCACAGTCTCCGACACACAAATTGTATCTGTCCTTATGAAAACGAAAATGTAGCTTACTAAATTAAACCAAACGGGCACATTATCCGCTCTGCTCCCTATATATATATGACATATATAAAAATCATGTATTATTTATATATACACATGTATATATGTCATAGAGAGCAGATCGGATAAGGTGCCCCTTTGTTTAAACATTTGTTTTTCATTAAATTTCACGAACTACAAATTTTAAGATTTCAGAGACGTTTTCCATGTAATTATCACCATTTCCACGATTAACTTTTAAAAACGACGGTATGTTCGTCTTCGTACCCTCTTTAAAAGCTTAGGTTCCATGTCAGAGTTGCGCCTAATACGTTTCTCAATAGCTCTATCAAGCGCCTACAAGGGTTTGAATTTGTTCAGTCCTTCACCCACCAGTTTGATTTATATGATGCCTTCATATCATGAACAAAAAACAAACCTCGACAAAACATTGAGCAAATTATCAAGCATAAGATTAATAATATAAACCAATACAACCACGGTGATCTACATCATTAAAATTATTACCAGCATCATCAGCATCATCGCCATCATCATCATCATCATCATCATCAGATATAACTCTGTAGGATGATCAAAGAATGCTTTGAGAGCATTATAATTTTATGCCTTAGCCTAAAGGGTAACAAAAAATCTAATTACCAGAATGATTAAATCACGTCAGAACGTTTGCACGTGGAGCGTTTGCGACATTATTATTGTGTCACACTCAACAAAAATGAGGTATTTGTTACATATAAAAGAAAAGTTTAAACAAAAAGTTTTTCTTTTCAATGAATACATTATAGTTTAATTTAATGATTTTTTTTTTTGTTCTTAAGATTTTGAATTCCATTTGAAGAAATTAACACTTATGTAATGATCTAAGATAAAGAAAGCAACAAAAATAAACCCTGTTACATATATAAAGAGCTAGTATTTTAAAATCTTTACCTCGATATATCTGAATAACATAAAAAATTATTTAGTTTTGTAGCTTATTTTATTTAAAACTGAATTGACTCGCAAACATTGTCATACATATTTATGCACCAAAATATTCTTCCTGAGACTTATGAGCATAAAAATAAGAGTTAAAAAAAGGAAAGAAAAATAAGAGAGATATTTTTCTCATACAATAAAACATATACTCCGTACCTAATAATACACGTGAATTATGATATGTATAGGGCCCGTTACATCTTTTTTTTTATTATGAGACAAATTTATAACGCCAGGTGCCTATGTGTTAAAGTCATGTATTTATTCTTTTAAAACAGATTTCATAGACGTACTCTTTTAGCTTCCTCGTTTGACCATTTTATATATTTCCAAATTGGTATAAAAATGGTTAAGAGTCATGAAGGGAAAAAAAATGTGTATGCATGACATTTGAAAATATTTGCGATTTAAGACAATATATAACACAACAAAACGAATAATGAATTGTTATACAACACAACCCCACACATAAACTGAACAAACATATATTAATACTATAAAACATAATATTAAAAATCACAATATTCTCATAAAGTCGTAGCTACATAATACATGTTTTATTCGAAAAATGTTCAGCATCGTTGAGCAATTACATGTAAACAAAAAACAAAACAAAAAAACCCAAAAAACACCGGCATAAATTAAAACTTGCAACACTTTTGTAAAATTGAGTCGAGTTTAACTGGTTTTTGACTTTTTATATGCTTGTAAATAAAAATTCATAAATAGACTGAAAAATATGGCGGACTGGATGACACTGGATAAGGAAAACAAGCGCGGGAAGCCACAGTCTCCGAAGCAGACGTTATAGAGGGCGTGGGAGCTAGTCAACACAAACTGGAACTGTTTAAAAAAAAATAATAATAATACATCTGAGAGTGTCTCTTCAACATAATAATCATATCGCCTCATACATTTTTGCATTCCTCTTAATTTTCTACAATTTATCTGAACGGTTTTTTTTCCATCATCATCATCATCATCATCATCATCAATGTAATTTTCACTGAACGTAGCACACTGCTTTTATTCATAAAATATTGAATAATCGGGTGAATTAGCTGAACGAAATAAATTTACCAGTTGAAGCTTAGTGAGGTATTTCTTCCACCATAGATATTTCTGCATGTGAGGGCCGATAGCCGCCAGTCCGTAATAAGCGTACATCCAAATATGGACAAAGGAATTCAGGAAACCCAGTACAAACGCTATTTTTAAATAGATAAAAGGTTGAAGAAATATTTTGAAATTGCACGAAAAGCTTCAACAATTTATTACGATTCAAAATAAATTAAATACCAATACATGTAGATGTGAAATCATATGAACAGGAAAATTCAATTGGAGATTTAATCTCAATTCGATGATTATCTCTCTCGAAAGCAAAGTGATCACGAGTGGGATAAGAACGATAACTATTCAGAACATGCGACTAGTTATCTCCCTTTTGCTTTCAACATGAATTCATGCCCACCCAATCCAACAGCACACCGTTTTAAAAGTACGTATTCAAAACTGAATTTACTTTTTTGCAAGTTTACTTTTATTACACTATATACTATACGAATGACCATGTTTCAATCAAAGGCAACTGAAGTATTTATACAACTACCTACCCCCAGTATTCATAACAGTCACCCCTGCCTTTTTTAATTGTTTTAATTTGCTGAGACAATTTCTTGGACATGACTCGAATCTCTGTCAAATTCATTGTTCATGCAATCGTTCGATATATTATTTCTGGGCATTCGATATATCTATCGATCTACACCACATAAGAGTTACAACTGTATAATAAGGTATGCGCATGTAAATTACAGCTTTTGTATGCCTAATAAATGCCTTAAAAACCCAGCTAATTGCTAGGTAAGACATCTAAAAGCTGACATAAACAGGGATAATCCCAAAGTGTTGTTCAAAGCGATGTACACATTCATAGTATGGGTATTCTATACCATAAATCCTTTTCAGGATTTAAGTATGCGTATTTCTACCAACACCCACCCTCCATCCCCCCACCCCCAAAAAAAAGAAAAGAAAAAAAAGAGATGCCCCCTCTCCCAATACAATATTTTGACAAAGATGTTATTGCAATTTACATGTTTATGTAAATACTGTAAACTTAAAAGAAAATAATTGAAGTAAATCTTACTCTGGCCTCCGGGGACAAACTTCACAAACCACCAAGTGTGGAGTAACATTATAGCATGGTGGTAGACGTGTAGAAAGGTGATCTGTCTCTCTTTCTTCCGAACAATGAAGAAAAACTACAACCGAAAAAAAATATGATAAATAGAATTCCGCGTGTCAGTTTCTTTATTTCTTAAAGCCAGATTGTTTGTGTGGTAATAAAAATACACCAAGTGTATAAATAAAACAGTTGTATAAATATTATATTTAGGTTGAGAAAGACTTCTCCATGGATTTGTCAAGGTTCGTAACTCTTCACTAAATTAATGAAAAAGTTTACTGATCAAGTTTACATTGAAACGAGTTATTAAAACAAAAATTATATGCAATACAGAAAACTGGTTTAATACATTGAGTTTTATCGCAGGAAACTCATCATACTGATCATTGTGTATTTTCAGTGAGATAATTCAGCTAGTCACATATTGTTTCCGTAACTCCATACGTTTGTGTTCGTTTAATAAAAAACCTCGTTCTGTCGGAGAGAGAGTCAACTTACTGTGTCTAGGAGCTCAATGATTTTGGATATAAAATACCAGTAGCTCGCATTCAGCATCTACAACAACAACAAAAAATATACCCAAAGCCATTATTTCGAGTGTAACTTGGTCTTAATATTGTCCAAATACATGTACATATGATAATTAATTTCGTGAAAAAGAAATATACAAAAAGAATAAATTAATGGTCAATATTGGAACAAATTGAGAAATGAATATTTGGAACCCCCCCCCCCCCTCCTTTTCTGCTCGTAACGGTGGGGGTGTCAAAACTAGATCCGCCACTGATTTTATATTGTTTGCCAAAGTTGAGTTGAGGCCTCATTTAAACTTAAACGACACTGTTCTAAATACAAGTTGGTATCTATAAGCGTATATTTTCATCAATGACAATGAACAATCAAATTATTTCATGTTCTTCTAAATGGTAACCGTTGTCAATTATTTATCATGAAATGTTAATTCACTAAAATCTTTAAAAAACTGCATAATCTATAACAAGATACCAATATTTTCCCCTAATCATAATATTTAGAAAAAAATACTTTATTGATATGGAAGGAAATATATTGAAATGCAGATCAACTTGGCATGCTTCGACTTTAGAATCAGAAAATGTCTTCTCATATCTTTGAAGTTGAAAGAACATCTGGAATCGGTTTAGTCACATTTTACAGCATTGTTCTTTTGACAAACACAATGAAGTAACGGTGAATAAGTTTCAGGAGGGGGGGGGGGGGGGGCTTGCGGAAGGAACTCTTGCTAGATGTACATTATGTAATCCAACACCTGACGTTTTCAGGTTTGGTTGTCTTACCCGTTTCATGGTACATTTCTACCCCCGAACGAGATTATATATGGTTTTAGAATTTCAAATAATAATTCTAAAATAATGCTAGTAGTGCTTTTAAATGTATCAGGATGTCGCTTGTGACAATCTAATTAAAATTGAATGTTAGATCCGCCCGCTTACTCGCTTGTGTAGCGAGTAAGCGAGCGGATCTAACATCTAATTTTAATTAGATTGTCGTTTTGTAACTAAGGGAGATTAAAGACGATCACATAGCAGTGATAACGGACACAGGAAAGAAAGAGAAGGAAGTGTCCTTTCATTTTATCGAATCAAAGATACCACATGAGTAGCCATGGTGTATATTTCATTTGATAAAATGACTGAATTATATGGGAAAGGACAGAAGGAAGAGGAAAGAATTCGGTGAACATATACCCTTATTGCTCTGGGATCGTCTGAGTAATCCACGGGTTGACACCTTAAGCTGTATGAAGACTGCACGGCGGAGATCAATTTCTGAAAGCACAATTTTAAATACACAAATACTGATAATGAAAAAATGAAGAAAAAAATGCCAATCAAGGTCAAGACTGTGTTTTTGGCTTATGACTGCGACATCTACGCTCTTTTCCCCCCAATTTACTAAATTCATATTTTTAAATAGGCTATAAGATTCATTTTATTCATAGGTAATTTTCTGGACAAATGGGTTACCTCAAATGTTATATAAATGGACAGCACCATCACAGCTAGATTATACAGAACCATGGGACCCTGCACCTGGAATGGTTTCCGTTGCTCCATCATCTTGGGTCCCTGTTTGACCATCATCAGATAGAGGACAAATACGGTTAGGACCGGAACCGGACTGTCCATGAACGGCCAGCCTCGCAACCTCTCATCTGTAAAATATTTGTCATTGAAATATGTAGAAAACCATTTTATTTTATGCTTATATTATCAATATCGTGTAAATATCTGAATATATGACAATTTTTTTCTTTACTTTAGCTTGTGACTTGCAATAAGATTTTTGAATTTGAAGCATAGATATTGATTTCTTTTTCATTACAAGGTTAGCAAGATAAAATTTCAATTCTAAAGGAGAGAAACTTTACACAGTTATTTGTATAGCTGGATAATTAAAAGAAAACAATGAGTACAACAACAATGGAGAGAGAGAGAGAGAGAGAGAGAGAGAGAGAGAGAGAGAGAGAGAGAGAGAGAGAGAGAGAGAATTTTGATTAGCATCGGCGCCAATTATCTTGAACTACAATACGAGAGGTGCTCTACAAATTTTAAGTTTAAATGTAAACTCTGACTCGATCTAACATAATTTCGCAATATCTCGGTTACATTGAACATTTTGAATGGATTATATTTTAAATGTTTGTCCCGTATAAGGTTATTTACACATACCATGTAGTTCAATTTGGAGAATTTCCTAAGAGACACTGTGTACAGGTTCGAGCAGAACTGATCTAGATCTATGAATAATTCCTCAGACACATCGTCTGACTAGAACATGTTTCAAAATCTGAGTATTATTTTCCAGACCAGTAGCGGGTACCCAGAAAAACGATTGAAGTTTATTGCAGCACAGCGAAAATCGATCACAATTTCTAACATCTCATTTCCTATGATATTCATCAATATTTTTAATTTCTTTATACTAAAGTGTCTATTGACGAGAGAGATATTCTTTCCCCATCACCTTCTCTCTCTCTCTCTTTCTCTCTCTCTCTCTCCAAAACATTCGGGGCCCTGTGTTGTGCCTGTCCATGTACTAGTGGATACAGCATGTGGACTCAGAACCCCCTACGTTGAGAGGTCGTGGCTGTCCAGATAACTCATAACGTTCATGATGAAGTTTACATGCACAACATGTAATTCTAATAACATTCATCACATACCTATCACATCATGCAATAATTTTCTTCATTGTATGAAAAAAAAAGTAGTAAAAGAAACAGAAAAGATCGATGAAAAGAGGAAAAGAATTCGAGATACATGTAAAGAAGATTTTTACCTCCATGCGTGAGATATGTCTCGACTAACGTCAAGTTTCCTCTCAGGCCTGCCATGCTCGATTTCTATCCGAACAGGAGGAACTCACGAGCGTCAATGACACAACTACATGTATACGTCACATTACAACATAGCTATCGCTGCTTCATTCCTCGGCAAAGATATTTACGAAAATTCTTTTTACCTTTAACCAGCATGCATGCTATAGCATGTGGATTTTTTTTTCACCTAGAAAGTCAACTTATTTACCTGTCCTCCTACGCTTAATAATTATTTCTTTAATTCTCATACCTTTAAACTTCCAACGCGCTTGCATTGAGCTCTTTTGGGAGAAAAAAAATGACGATAAAAATCAGAGTTTAAACATTGAATAATGAATCGCGCATCTTTTGACGAGATTAAATTGTCTCTCTGACGTTTGTGCAAGGTTAATGTAATTTTAAAAATTTATAAAATATATAATAAAAGAACCATTGATTTTTTCCTGCTGGCTGAAAAATTTACTAGTTCAAAAGTCCCACACCCAAAAGGTTAAAATAGGTGTACGCTGATAAAAAGAAAAGGACCCTCATATTTAACCTTGCGTTCATTACGTGTATGACTCAATGCTTTCTATTTACGTTTTTTCGACACTTGATTTACAGGTGGCAGAATTTTGTTTGTTCAATTTGTCACCATATGTCAAGAATTCTCAGTTCTTTGAAATAAAAAACGCTCTGAAATCAATAACGATGAATATAAATTCAAGTACTCTCTCTCTCTCTCTCTATATATATATACCCCCCCCCCCCTTCGTTCATAACTTGAAAAGAAATAGTTTCAGACAAAAACCTTTTGTATAGTTTACAACATTTCATTCATGAATGTCAGTTTAAAACATTGCATTATTGCATACAGAAAATGACTTGCATGTATTCTTCACTGCACCACTTATGTCTGCTGAACACACATATGCATAAGACCTCGCCTCGGTATTGTAAAATTGCCAATGTGTGTATACATTACATGGTTTAGGTGTTCTCAACATACAATACATTTTTTTTTAATTTGGCAAACTTTAATTATAAACTAACGAAAATATATTTGTCAAAACAAGACACATGCAGCCACATAATTAAAGGAACTACACGAGAAGAGACCATGTACGATTTCGTAAAAAGTAACGTCTGGTGATAACATACATGTACATTTAGAAAATTCGTCCATATAAGTCTACATATATCTCGTCTACCAGCTCCTAAACATTAGCGAACAAGCAATCAAAATCAATGTAATTTACATGTACATACAGCTTGGGGTGTTTTCCCCAGGGGTTTTTGGTGGTGTAATGTGTATGTAAGTTATTTTGTCGAGTTATATAGATGATTATTTGATTATTCCGTGTGGAAAAGCATTTTATAAAAAAGAAATATTTGACTGATAAATGTACATCTAATAACATCCTGAAAACCAATTGACCTTGCGAATAATAGTGCTATTATTTTCACTTAAAAAATAAATGCCACAAATTCACTAGTATAGAGTTATATGTTTCACTTCATTACTCTCTCTCTCTCTCTCTCTCTCTCTCTCTCTCTCTCTCTCTCTCTCTCTCTCTCTCTCTCTCTCTGTATTAAACATACATGAACCGATACCATTGGGTTTCTGCTTTAAACTGGGTTCCCTATATTTGCTTTTACCGTATCAACAAACATATATTGTTGATTTAGAATGAACACTCCTTAAGCTTTTCCACCCAGCATTTCCCGTCCAATGCCTATTTATAACGGATTAAAAACCTGTGTTTGAATCAAGGCCATTAAACTACATCAATGTCAACGTCTTCATTTGTATCGCAATAAATATGCACAATAAATGAATAAAATCTTAAGATTGATCATGTTTTTTATGATTCACAGAATTCAGAAGATACCATAAAGTGACAAAAACGTAGTTATTTATCTCCTGTAAAATACGCCGCAAATCATGAACACATAACAAGACTTGACCAAACCCCCCGACTTATAGATTTTTAAAATAATCTGACTGCATTTATTTTTTGTTTAGATTTTTCCATTTTTATTTACCTGGGCCATTTTGTGTTTTAGTTATGAATTAGATTAAACAAACGCATGAATTTACTACCATCAATCGGTGCTGCAATGCAAACAGATGCATTATTATTCATTTAATTTTGCACCCCGAGTATGATTCACCTTTTAAAATTCAATACATTAGAATAATTTTGAGTTAATTCATGAGGAATGTTACTGACTTCGTAGAGTATCGTTAACGGGGCGTTATGCACCTACGTCATTTACAAACAATGTACAAGTAAAGAACCAGTGATTTTACGGACAGAGTTACAAACTTTCCTGTATCGATATTGAGCCCCTTGAATAACCTCAGAAGAAATTTGTACATTTTATTGTTACAAACCCACCAACGATCTGAATGTTGCCTATTGTAATACACATGCAGAAACGATTTTAAAAGAAATTACGCAAAATATTAAACTAGCGGTTTTACCAATTAAACATGTTATGAATTGTTTTGAGACGATAAACGCATTTAAACAACATACGTAGTGACCAAAAGTTGTATTCTACGTATAACTTATGCATGGCACGAAAAGGCATACAGAGTGATAATTTTATACTTGTAAAGGTATAATATGATTCGCAACAAAAAAAACATTCATCTTCACCAATAAATTTTATAAAATATGCTCTATGATATGAAAAAAAATTGGAGACAGTTATTTTGAAATTGACTTGATTTATCGCGTATAAATTTTTATGACTGTGTTTATTAACTTCATCTCGGAATAAAGATTAAGAAAGAAAGAAAGAAAGAAAGAAAGAAAGCTATCTTAAAGTGTTTTGACAACATCATTGTAGGGTGCTACATGTCAGTAATGGCTGTCTCCACCACGGCTATGTATCATAGACGGGGGTATGTTTAGAAGCCCTTCAGTGGTTGACACGGGTCACTAAAACAACACAGTTGTCTCCCCCGGGACGTACCAAGTATTAGGGGGTTCTTCAGCTACCTCTACCGTCGGGGAGATCATTGATTGGTCATCGTCAGAGTCTTGAATTTTGGACTTCCCTACATTTGCACTGTTCCGAAATATTTTATTAAAATTAATTACGCCAAAATTTCATTATTGAAAACTTTTTGAAGACCACATAGCAACAGAATTAAAGGTAGGTTTTTTGTTGAGAATCAATTTATATGTATTCTACTATTTTACATGAAGCAATATGAGCTGAGTTGTTCGTGCCTGAACTCTTAATTGTAAAATTGTTCACTTCTAAGTTCACAAGGATTATAGCATGTATAATACATTTTAGGAAAATACTATATTCATTCAGAAATCGTTGAAGCAAAATTTCATTACTGTCGTTCTGTTCAAGAATTGATTTTCTAGTTATAACCTAGTAGAAAATGTTGGTTTATTGATTCAATGGTTTATTTCAATATTAATTATAATTTAGTAATAAGTTACATAATTAAAGAATTTTTAAAATAACATAGTTGAAGCAAAATAGAAATATAAAAATATATATATACGGCTCATATTGCTTTATCTAGAAGTATAATTATTGTCGATAACATGGCAATACTTAGTGAGATCTGACTCCTACCCTCCTTCACCTAATCACTTTATCTTAAACATTTAAGAAATGTGCCAATTCGTCAATTCAAATGTTATAGTCACTTTATAAAATTTACTATTCTTTATGTAATATATTTCATAAAAATGGGGACTTGTGTCCAGTCATTAGAAATGTTATTATCATAATGAAATATTTCTTATTATTATCGATTGTCGTTTGTATACATGTCTTAATGTATATATATCGAACTTTTCTAAAATTGAACTAAAGCGGTACATAGAATTACCGAAATGCCAGTGATTTACCGAAATGCCATTTGAAAACACCAAATTACCAACCATAACATCATAAAATAGGGCTTTACAATACCTTATAAATATATTATACATATCAATATCAGATTTTTAAACTTATCAGACTATATCCAGAGTTATTGAGGAAAGTAAAATCAAGAACGATAACTCTTTCATATCTTTGATGCTTTTAAGATGCTTTAACTATTATTCTTTTACAATTTATTTCATGTGAGAAAAGAAGAAACATTTAAATGATTTATTAATAGTTGAAAATTTCTCGCTTCTGTGCAGAAATTGATCAGCTGTTGATGTTTCACTCATGACAGTCAATGCTATATTTGATCTTAAAAAATCCCTTTACTGTCTTACCTTGAATCTGAATATTAAATAGTTTATTTTAAATATATGTGATGTGGTAAATGTGATGATATACATATGTATAAATACGTAGATGTTGATAAAATTACAGTGTTTTTTTCTCCATAAATTTAGTGGTTTTTGATGCTTTGAATATCAAAGCAGTAAATGAAATTAACATTTGTAAGCTATATATTTTGAAAGATTTTGCATGACTTTATTTCATTATACATCTTCGAATCTTTACTTTTTGTGAAACAGTGTTTCATTATGATAGTTCTACGAATTCATAGACTAGTCGGTATATCCAACCTTACGGAGCAGATGTCGCTAAAACAACATATCCAATGTTTACACCTCAGTGTATACATGTTATACATAGTGGCACGTGCCACTAAAACAACAAATGGTTACTAGTACTGGACACTCGAACCCCCTACTTAATAATAAGAAAATGGAATTGTACAGAATAAAGAGCAATACATTGTCGAATATGAACCAAAAAAACCCCTCAAAACAATACAAAATTAAAAAGGTGAACAGCTGGTGAACGGCACATGTAAATGTTAACAAGCGATTGCATCTACTATTACGTTCATTCTTTACGGAATAGAATTCTGTAGGAAAAAGAATGCATGTGATGTACATGGGGACAGCTCACTTTGGTGATTTATTTGGGATATGAAGGTAGCGACATTGAAGACCGCGATAGCGGGTTTTGTAAATTTTTTCCGCAATGATCGCTACCTTCATAACCCACAGGAATCACCAAAGTGAGTATTTTATTGTTTATATTAACCTCTTTATTTTCACTAGTTAATAAATAATAAATAAAGCGTAAAAAGTAAGTAAAATTCACTAAATTACTGTTAATGTACAAGTACATAAGCTAAAAGAAACAGCCAAATCGTCTCCAGTGAGACTTTGAGTTTGACATCATCATGGTTAGTTCGTGCAGTCCGTGTTTTTTCTTAGGTAGTTGTAGGTCTCGACCAATCGATAAACAGGGCGTGTCAAATTCAATTCTGTCACTTTCTTGTCAGTTTCAGCCGCCGTAGATTTCATCCAATCGATAAACGGGGCGTTTAGATTTCAGTCTGGCTGTTTCTATAGAGCTATGAATTAACTATAAGTTTCCGTAAGAAATAGATTGAATAATACTTGGTGGGTGTTAAAATATATATTTGGTTGCTATTAACAGAAATTAAATTATCGGGTAATATTTTTTCTAAATCTAATCAAAGATAGGAATTGCATCGTTGTTAAGAATTTCAATGGGCACTCAGAATTATTGAAATTCAAACGGCATGATCGTATCAAAATGTCCATTAAGACTTTATATAAAAAAAAACATGCGTGTATATTATTTATTCTACACTTACTTGATAGTTTAAATATCAAGCTAAAAATACTTACAGAATCGAAGGACGTCAACTCTTAAAAATTAAAAAATTGATAAAAAATATTCTCAATAATAGTTTTATTAAATCATTTACTTTTAGCATCTACAGCTTTCGTTTAGACTAAAGAGTACAATTTAATAATATGCTTGATATTAATTTTCTCAAAAATTGGTTCCTAAGCTATAGTATTGTGCATTAAATTCCTATTTATTTATTTACATTTCAAAAAAAAATTGTACATTTAACCTTCATATATATTTTGCAGAGAACCGTTATAATTTTTTTTTCTCTACTCACGCATTAATTATTGTGTAAATGTTTGTAATATTCTCTATGTTGTAAATTACAACCAAAGAGGTAAAATAAACTGTTCAAACTGTTAAAGCGTGAATAACGGCGCTTTAATTAAAACCATAAATCCCTCCAATAATATTCCACTGAAGTAAACCTCTATTAACATGTTAAATACATGTTAACTTTTTTTGTGGTATTCTATAATTCTGATAATGCGCACAACATTAATGTATCCCACTCTTCACGTTTTAATTTCCTTGCACTTATCACTCAAACTCAATAAATGGGTGCAATTGATGTCGCCATGAAATTACAAAAAAATTAAAATCAGCAGAATTGTAATTGATTTTGTAATACGAAGTTAGTTCATAGGTGTTTCCAAAACACATAAAAAGATCAATGGAATGCGTTTATTTTCAGCGAGAAATCTATACAAAATGCCTAAACTGACATGTTCGTTACTGTCGCCATTTTGATAATTACATTTTGAAGAGGATGTTTTGCCATATAAACTGGACAATGTGCGGAATAAGTTCTTACATATTATTTTTCAGTAAGAAAATTTAATGATTTAAAAGACAACAAATTATTTTCACTAGTCCAAGAATTACTTAAATTATTTTGAACATTGTCTCCAGTTTCGATGTAATCTCCGTTACTTTAGATATATAACCACTGCAAGAGTTGTACATTCCATTAAAAAATACAAAAATCTTATTAAGAACATTACGAGGTCTTTTTGTCCACATAAATGTTAAAAAAATTCATTTAATTCCTTTTGTCTAATCATATCAGTACGAAAAACAAAAAAAGTCTGAGCGTAGATTTAAGACTGTAATGTTCGTTACTGCTATAACTGAGAAAGTAAATGCAACAACTGTTCAACTTGAGTATTGAACATACGATAAGCATTTGTCGCCATCAAAAACTGTCTTTGATAAACACTACAATTTTATTTTGAAGCTGCCTAGGTACATAAATGTTGGTTCCTAAATGTTCGTTACCGAAATGTTCGTTATGATTTTTTTACGAAACTCTTTGTAATTTCAATCCTAGCTCAAATTGGTTGATGCAAATAAAATACGTGACAAATTGTTGATACATCAACATTCGCCATTAGTGCCAAGGACAATTAGACAGCATGATTCCTGCTAAAACCATCTAAACTCCTGACCCCATCAGAATGCATACACCTTCATAAGGATTTATTAGTTTATATTATGTGTATCGAACAATTTTAAATGGGTACATAAAACAAAAGTCATGTAGATCAGTTCTTATATTATAAACGATCCACATGTTTATTCATATCTTTGTAGTATATCTCAAAAAAGAATGAAATGTCCGTTAACTATTGTAACGAACATTTCAATAGACAAGCATTGTAATTTTTAACAACTATTGAAATTATAAATAAATTTAAATTGAAATCATAAACACATTTTTATTTTAGCATCATATTTGATTAATTTCTGGCTACTCAAGTGGGATTTATCTCATAAATTGCATCGTAGATCAACGTAGGACAGGCACTTATAAAATTACATAATATAATTCAGCATTTAAAACAAACGTATAAATAAAGGCTGTAAAAAAAAACCTGAATAAACACATATTTATATATTTTTGAAATTATGTTATACCTATCAATAGGAAATACGTGAGCAAAATGGAGTATCTTCAAATTTTATCCTTGTAAACTAGAGTAACGTACATTTCATACGAAAGTAACAAACATTTCATTGACATTTTTACACTCAAAGAAATGGTAAACAGCGAAATCATCTAATTTGTTAATAGCAAATAGGCCAAATCAAGAGCCAAAACCCTTGGGAAAGTCTTAAAGATTATTTCTAATCAATAATGAATTTTGGGGAAACCTTGATAATCTTTAGGTAACGGACATTTCCTAAAGTTGATTAAAAAACAGTTTAAATATGTTACTCTGAGCTGCTATGGTTTTGTTGATGTTTAAGTTGCTATTTCTATTTTAAATACTTCATCATTTACAAGAAACAAAAAGTTTTATAAAGAATTTAATTAAGATTTATACATTTTGCACATTGTAACGAAAATTACAACACTGGTCTCTGTTATATTAAAAACAATATGTTGGTTTTTTAAAGATGTTTTTGTAATTAATCCGAAGTGTACTACATTTTCCAAAAACAAAACATTTGCTTAAGAAATTAAACTTATTCTAAAATTCATGTATCTAAACTTATTTCTGTGCAATATTTTATACACAAATGTACATAAAATCGATTTATACCCATCAGTATCAGTCTCAATATTAATTGAAAATAAGATAAGTATCAGTCACTGTATTTGTAGGATGAACATAAATACTATGCAAGATGACCCTTTAGATATGTTTTTAATTTTGAAATATCAATTGTTTATTCTGTAATGTGCGTTACAATAGAGGTACTATTTTTTCAATTTCTGTTTGAAAGATTTATCAAAGCTTTTGATTTTCTTTAAATGGTTAGATGTTTTGGTGTTAGTTAAATGAATAAAATTTGAGCAAACCGGTAGTTCTAGTCTTTGTCTATCAAATATGAAATAGATTGTATGATTAAATTATATGACATGATATTTGATTTTGTAAAAACATATTCGGGTCCGTTCTTTTAGCCGAGAGTAGATAGAAATTAATCGGAAGTATCAGCAAAAACCTAATACTGGTTTGCAGCTATTTTATGTACTTAATATAAAAAATAAAATTTATTAGGGTCCTTTCCCTTTTATGTCTCTTTGAAGCACGTACAAGCCACAGGTGGATTAGTAACGGATATTTCCTAGCACTTTTATCACAGAAAAATGGTCAATGTTTGAAATGAGCTCACAATAAAACGCTTTCTTTGATGTTGAAAAAAATTGAGAAAAATAAACCTTATATATTTATCTTTTGGAAAAACAATATTCCACCGATGAGGTCACTGTTTCATTTTTCTTCCAATACCCACCTTTATTTGCACTCGTTTATTGAGTTTGAGTGTTATGATCACTGTATTTAAAATGAATACGATTATATTTAATCACCACGGAAAGTAATCATTTCATAAATACACGACATTCGAAAAGAAAACTAATTTTTCGAGCGGGTGGTGTTTTTATTTTTTGACAAAAATTACAGAAACACGCAATTTTGAACTAATTCAAATTAGAATTCTATTTTAAGTGCAAAGAGGTCACAAAAAATAATGCAGTTTCATACATTTTTTTTTCATTTGCGATTGTCTTTGCAATAACAAGCAATAAAACGAAACGTTTTAATAACATTGAAAGAAAAAAATAACAAGTTTTTATTAAAGAAAGATGAATTTAATTTCAAATTGATACCCTGTTTACAAAGTCTTTCGCCAAAAAAGGGTATATAAATAATTTTTAATAATAATAAAGCCTTAATTATATCTTGGAGAAATTTTCCAAGTTACTGTAAATTGTTAAAAGCTGGCCGTTTAAAAATAGTTTTGTAGTTTAGATAATTATTTTTTTTTTTATACAAATTTTAACACCTTACCAGGCAAATTAAATTGATGTTGTTATCATATTTACCCTACTGTTACACTCGCCTGTAAACCGACGCGTGCAGGTATTTATTTGTACTGATGAACGGTGCACCTCAAAGTAAATATATAACTGAACTAAACTATTGATTTTGAGCAGGTAAATATTTGTAATGTGTGTAGCACGTGTCATTAAAATAACATCCCCTGATCACATAACATCCCCACTCCCAGCTCTGTTGTCAAAACACTTCTCAATGTAAATTAATGAGAAATGAAAAAAAAAAAACCCCTAACACAAAGAACATAGGCAATGCATATTAAAAACCATATTAAACCAATGTGAGAGTATTAAGAAGTAATAACTAATGCAATGGAAAACCAACTTCAAATTCACGCCTGACCCCCCCCCCCCCCCCCCCTTCGGATGCGGGATATGTTTGTTTCAATTGATTTTCTTTTTAAAAAAATAGATGAGTTCTATCTTTAAATCATAGTTCACGCATAAAATAAAATAACAACATGTCTGCCTTCGTTAATTTTTATGACACACACCGACTTATCATTATAATTAACACTACAAACATACAGTGTTGTACCTCAAAATGTATCCTTGGGCTGCTAGAATTTGTAGGCAAATAAGCAGATTCCTTTTTTTACGCACACGAAAAACAATATACCAATAAGAAAATAAAGTGAACTGAAATATAATAATTACATATCTCTTAATTCATTTTAGCCATGGAATGAATATATCCGTATTCTTTTTCGATATCCCTTGTACCCGAGATATAGGGTATTATCCTTAGGAACAAGAAATGTTTTGAATGTAATGGTGTTTGCACCGTATATTTTAATTTTTAACAAGTCAAGTAAGAACATCTGTTACTTCTTTATAACTTACTTTATTTTTTACGTTGGTAAGTTAAGCAACAAATAAAAAATCCAGAAACGGGTCGATTTTTTGAACAACCATTTTACACCGGGGTAGACGGCCGTTAGCTGTTTGCTGTGATTGTGTTATACAAACTTTTAAAGCAATATGAGCTGCAAATTTTCATGTTTAATTTTTTTTACGCAAATGTTATTTTGTACTAAAATGACAAAATATATCAAAATATATCATGGCTTTTCTGTAAGCTATATTTTGTGGAAAAAGCCCTTAAGAAGCCTTGATTGGAACAAAATTGAATTATTGTCGTCCTGTACAAAAATTGATTTGCTATATATTCCTTAAAAGATTTTTCCTTTTGACGAAAATTAACTATTTGTTAAAATCTTATTTATCATGAAAGTTTAAGTTACGTGCAGACTTATCATACTAAAATGTTTTTCACCAAAATAAAATTCTAAAAAATACAGCTTATATTGCTTTAATATATATATATATAATTTAAACATATTTTATTGAGTAATCAAATGGATTAGGCAACAGGCAAATCCTAAATAAACCCTCTCCAAAATGTATATATGAACATTGCGTGATTATGTAGTAAATGTATGTATCTTCTCATAAATGTTTTAATTATTCTTTAAGACAAGTTCAAATTCACTATGTATTAATAGTGGGGAATAACCAAAATTATAATTCATCTTTGAGATCCAAGGAAGAATAAGACATAATATGAGCATAATGGGTATATATTTCCATTTTGTCTACATTTGGGATAAGCGAGGTAACTCTAATTAGTCACTGAGACAAAACGTTTCTCTGTGCACATGTCTCATGTGTAAGAATAAATGAATTGCAATAAGACATATCCATCTTCATTGTTGATAATATATGTGTCAAATATCAAAATGCTAAAAACAAAACGAATAAAGTTTAATGTTGATTATTGTACATGGTAATTTGATGACTTATATCAATATTTATATCTATTAATTATAATAAAATTATATGATATGAATTGTTTTTAATTATCAAACAGTGCAACAAATAGGTCGAGAATTGCGGGAGGGGGGGATATTAGGTAGCTCAACGGTTGTATGTTGATATAAGATCTAGTAAAAATCTCAACATTTTTCAATTGTATTAAAAGAAAGTAATGATGCACATAAACATAGATAACAAATAATTGAATTGAAAACCAAGAAAGCTAATCTAAGGCTAATATTTCTGACGACATTCAAATCGAGAATGATTCCCTCTAATTCTTACGAAAATCGATTGCGATTCAAAGCTCTGTAAAATCTGAAATCTACAAGCTCCTATTATCGATTGGTCGAAACCTTCTGCAACGTAAGAAATATTCATGATGTCAGACTCAAATTACCGTAGGAGACAATTTAGCTGTTTCTTTATGCTAACGAACCGATGTGCATTTACAATAATTTAGAAAGTTCTTTACTTTTTACAACCAATTTAACGATTTCTTAAAAGACAGATGTTAATATAAACAATAAAATGCTTCGATTTGATTTGAACATATTTTATTGTATACATTTATATGATACATATACAAATGGTTCGGACACTGCTTGTGATCGCTACCTTCACAACCCGCATGAATCATCAAAGAAAGTTTTTATTGTATAAACGTCACATGCAATTTTTCGGAAATATGTCATATGTCATTTTCCTGGAATTATTGCTTAAATTTGGCATGGCATTTGATTATTCGAAGAAATCAAACAAATATTTATGGTTAGAACTATTTAGTTATGATTCAAATTCAATATGAAGTTGAACACATGTAGTGACTTATAAAAGTAATATCCAAGTCAAAGTTTACAAAACCTTGCATTACTGATGGCTTCAAATGCCAGTGCATAATGAATACAACAGCAAAGATTGTTACAAAAATTTGGAGTAATTAAATTATAACGCATAAAATAATAGTAATGCCAACTTTCATACAAATAGACATACATTTAATGTCTCATATAAAAGTAAAAAAAAGGGGGGTCAGATCCAAAAAAAAAAAAGAGATATAAGCTAATTTTAGGCAAAAATCGGAGGTTCTTTTTTACTTGACTTCTACGAAATATAAGCTAAATATGCCAAAATAAATCGATAGATTGTTCGAAAATGTTTTTCAGAACAACATGAATAAATCGTAGTACTCAAACTCTCCGTACTAAGTATGCACGCGCCAGAGACGAGCTTTTTAGTAATGTTTTTAAGATTCGAAATTTGAATATAGTCATATATAGTGTTGCTCTGGGGCGATGTTACAATTAGTGATAGTGTTAATGAAACTTTGTTCTCTATGGTTCACTTTTTCATAAAAAAAATCTGAACGTTTTTCGTAATGTAATACACTTTATATTTTTATAACTATTTTATAGTGCCATTAGCAACTTTAGTAATGTATGTGATATATATTGCATCTGTTTTAAATATGTGACCTTTTACTATGCCTTTTGTTATGTTTGTTAACAATTTTGTAGGGAGAGGGCTTAATAAGTTATGGAACTTGTGTCCAAAAAATATACAATAAAATATGTTCAAACCAAACCAAACTCTCTGGAAGTTTAGTAACTTTAGTTTGCGCTGAAATTTAGGAGGCTAAAGTAACAGTACTCTAAAATTTTGAGTTATGAAAAATGTTTATTTTCTTCTTGAAAACCTTACGCCACAAAATATAGTCACTTACCAAACTCTGTAAATATATACTTTTCTTTTAACAAATTCAATATGGTTTATTTGGCGTTCTATATATAAACAAATAGAAACAATTTTTAGAGAAGAGGTAAAATAGTTACATGTACCCAAAAAAGAGGAGCGAACCTCTTTAATGAACCAAAAATAAACAGCCAAATCGGCTCCCGTGAGACTTTGATCCTAACATCATTTTGATTATTTCGTGCAGTTCGTGATATTTCTTAGGTTGCTGTAGGTTACGACCAATCGATAAACAGGGCGTGTTAATTTGAGTCCTGTCTGTTTCTTGTCAGTTTCAGTCGCTGTAGATTTCGA
This sequence comes from Magallana hongkongensis, assembly GCA_015776775.1. Taxonomy (NCBI): domain Eukaryota; kingdom Metazoa; phylum Mollusca; class Bivalvia; order Ostreida; family Ostreidae; genus Magallana; species Magallana hongkongensis. The sequence continues at coordinate 29,428,454 of CM027473.1, read as the reverse complement.
CCAATCGATAAAAGGGCGTGTAGATTTCCGTCTGACTGTTTAAACAGAGCTACGAATTAACTATAAGTTTCCGTGAGAAATATAAGGAGTAATTCTTGGTACGGTAGATGTAAATTTAACCCGCTAACACAGGTTATGTATTTTTCCCTGCAAAGTCGGCACCTTCATAACATCATGAATCACCAAAGGAAGCATTTAATTGTTTAAGTGATTATCCGTAATAAAAGTTTTTTTTAGCATGACAAAATGCGAGCTCAAATGAATTTATTTAACATTCTCCATTTGATATCCATTTGATAGGTGCCACTAATTTTTAAATTACCGTCTGTCCATTTTATAGCACTTTTACCGTTGAATCGTTTTGTCATGCTGTAAATTTAAAATTCACCGGGTGGGCGTAAATTTTATACCAAATTAGGAATTTTAAATCGTTCGCGCTATCAATGTAGCTTTTAATAGCATCGTTAGATAAATAATCCACAGCAGCAAAGGTAAAAAAAATACATCAATACGGTGTAAAAAAAAATAAATTATAGCTACTTGAATTAAACATTAAAAACATTAAAAATAATGCACCTAAGGGAGTTTTTCAAAGAATAACATTATAACCATCCGGGTACTTTTTATGTTTGCTATGCAAACCTCCCATAGACTCTTAGACGTACTTTTATATTGCGACGATGAGTACTTAATCAATATTAATGATAATCACATATGAAGATTTGTAACTTGTACAGATGTATGGATTGAAATAAATTCTGTAATGAAGGGAAGTAAATATTCTCATTTTCTATGCAAATTCATGGTATCAAATGTATATTGATGATAAATATAAATATAAGTAAAATCATTTTCCTAGAGGTAGGATTTTTTTTATATGTTTATGTATATTTAAGAAATAGATCTTTAAAAAAAGATATACTTGTATGCACGTGGAATACTTTACAAATATGCTGCTAACGGTTATAAACATCAAAGACCATGATCAATATTTGTATCCACCGCGAGAATTGTTTGAGATTTAGTGATTTATTAACGTTTAATGATTACACATATCCACCTATTTTAAAGTATTTTAAACAATCCTTCATTTAAGGCCGTGAAAAAATTCTACGTGTAAATATATTGGAGTAAAATGTGTTTTTTAAAGGCTTTTTATTTAATTTTCATGTTTTAGTAAATTTGGAAAATGACCACAACCACTCGTTTTCATTTTCTAAAGAGCAGTTTTTCACAAATAAGGGTTTTATTGCTATTAATCAGATGGCTTAATTTCTCTAACGAAGGAAAATGAAATATCATTTACGACAAAAGAAAACCATGCTTAAAACCTGTTGGTCATGAAGTTATGCGCTTTCGGTGCCGATAAACAAAAAACCAAAACAAATACTATCAATGTTAAGTGAACAGAAATAATTTCTAATTAATTAAACCTTATTTTTAAGATTAATTATAATTTTCAATCCTTGAAATTATGGATACTCATCATTAGAGATGATTATTAATTAAAATAAAGTTAACACTTCGAATGTTTTAGCAAAAATGTATCACAACTATAATTAACACCGATAAAAATGCAAAGTAAAACATAATTATTATAAAGAAGTAAAATATATGTAACGTGATCTATTACGTACAAAAAAAGGCTATACAAAGGTTCTGCCTGTGTCCAACCCATGTTTAAACTAAATATTAAAAAAAGTCATGTAGCATCGTTTTTTAATAGCGGGAAGAGGGGGGGGGGGGCTTATCCGTAATTTGGACAAGCCCTGTCTGAAAACACATTCAGTATTCATATCATAATTAAAAAGAGAAAACCATACAATTTAAGCAACAAATTTTCGATAAACGTTATCAAACAAATTGCTAACCAACAAATTTTATCAATTTGATACAAACAGTTTTGGAGAATCACTTATATTTGCACAAATTAAGAATAGCTCTAGCACACAATTTTTTCAGATTTTTTGAAAAACTTGCTTATACTTTATTTTTCATTTTCAGAATGTACAGCAACTTTTCTCCCGTTTCTTCCGGGGACCAACGTTACGAAGAACCCTCCTCGCCTCTTGACTTCGGGGAAAAAGCAGAGAGGCTCATCGCAATGCAATCCTCACACATCAACCCTGTCTCACCCGACTTATCTTCATCTTCGCCAAATCCATGCACGGCCACTCAGCAACCTCACGAAGACAACGCAACAGATTCGTGCAGTATCAACGTCTCAACAGTGACTTTGGACCCAGCAAACAGTGCTTCTTATTTCCTCCTTACTTCATCGTCTGCTTCTGAAGCAGTGACATCATCGTCCAATACAGTTGCTGGCGCTTTGTGCTCCGAGGACACATGTAATCAACAACATACAGTGACACACGCGTTGGTGAGTGAGGATGTCTTCGAGGAGCAGAGTGACAATATTCCCTTCAACTGCACAGGTGAATTCGACATGAACGAGGCAGCTAAGAGACTTTTTATGACATCTTCCAACAACCCGGACGAGAACGCAAAGCAAGGTCAAGAAAAGAAGAAGAAGAAACCTTCGAAGGAGAAAAGCAGAAGTGCCATTCGATTCCATGCTAACTATCAACGCCACCCTAAACCACCCTATCCCTACACTGGAATGATCATCCATGCGATCAACTCAACCACAGAGAAGAGCCTGACACTCACCGGAATCATCAGCAAACTGAAGGAGATGTTCACCTTCTTCAAGGGCAGCTACACAGGCTGGAAAGACTCCGTCCGACACAACCTATCCCATAACGCCTGCTTTGTGAAAGGAGGTCGATGTTCCAAACCAGAGAGCAATGGGAACCTGTGGCATGTAGATATCTCCAAAGCGCCCATCAACTGCTTCAAACTTCAGGACACACCTGTGGCACGTGAAGGACACTGGGCCCAAGATCTCCACGCTCAGATTGGATTCCCGGAAATCCACATTCCTGCCAAGACACCAAAGCCAGTCGTCAGCACACAGGAGTTTCCGTGGACCACGAAAGACGATGAGGACAATTCGTCGAGTGTGTACAGTGACGAGGCATACAGCAACTTCAGTCCAGAGTCGAACTACGCAGTCCCACTCAGTGTTACCCCGCCTTCTACAGCCAGCGACGAGTTCATATCAGCGCCATGCAACGAGAGTCTTACCGAGTCAAGAGAAGTACCAGCCTTTCTGTCTGACACCAGCTTTGACGACCATAGCGTGGGACCTGTGAAATCCGGGAAAGTCTTGCGACACACCAGACGATACAACCCAGCATGGAACAAGAGAAACAACGGAGACGTAATGAAAACCATCGCCCGAAAAGCAGCTAGAAATGTCATCAATCAATCGATCGCGGAAGACCGAAAGCCACTTTGTCCGTCTGCTCAGTATCCACAGCTTCCAAATCAACATCTTCAGTATGAAGTCCATCATTACGAAGATCAGCAGCACTACCCCAGTTCCAGCTACTATCCACATGCAGCGTACCCGACTTACGAATATCCCTCAGCTTTCCAACCTTACCAGTGCCCACCAGCGATGAACCCATATCCAGGTTATCCATTTGTCTCTGCATTCGAAGCCCAGCCACAGCATTACGCCGGATATCCGTATCATCACTACCAAGCAATGGACTGGAACCCGTACCCGCATCCACTTCCATCTTGGAACTGTGCCAACTACCAGAACCAATTCCAACCGCAGACGACAGATGACATCATGACTGGAAGTAGTGCGTTTTCTCAGGAACAGAACCCTGTAGATCTCAGTGTAGGCCGGGTTCCTTACGTCGAGACAGAAGATAAATAAACATTCAATACTAGTATTCTTCCAAGGATGAAATTCACAATTATTGGAACCGTGTCAGTTGTGTGCTTTGAGTTCGTGAGCAGAATTAGTTTCTCACTGGAAAATGACTGACTGATGTTAATCGTTTATTTTATCTATTTATTTATTCATGTTGACCGGACTAGAAACCTTATTTATTGACAGTAAACATTAGTTTCACCGTATGTGTTTTAGTTTCTTGTCAAAAACATGTGTGCTTATGCTTAATGTGATGTACAGTACAATGTATATAATTTTTTGAGTTTGAACGAATTTATGATAGGAGCTTTATTTATTGACACTTGTTATTTTTCGTCCCAAAGAATCATTTCCTTCATGTGTTTGCGGTGTCATACCCTAAGGCATTGACAATAAATTATTATGAACGAAAACCACTGTGTTGTATATGGCATATTGCTATCTTTATTTCTGGTATATTCTCAACTTGAGAATCTCAAGTAAATATATACCTTCAACTGATTAATTATAAGTAATAACTTAGAAATATAAATAAAAATCAATAATACTGTTACATTGTAACCTTATAAAAAGCTGCATGGATGTGGCCATTTTTAGCCTGGATTAATCTCCTTTAGAAGAAGAGCTCTATACATAGAAATATAGGAAAACACCCAAATTTTTACTAAATGATGGTTTATAGCTTAACAAATATCTTCTGTAATATGATTTAATCATATATTGTTAAATTGAAGAAGATGGGTGGATAAGGCGTGTAAAATGCCCATGTACGGTCTGACAATCTACTGAAAAATCAAAATATGAATAAATCTGATATTTAAAAAAAAATTCACTTAAGGACGTTGGATCCTGCGTTTTTTTTCAAAAGTATTTTTTAAAAAACTACACACATAGCTTTATCAAAATTCAAAACAAAATTTTGGGGTCTGTATGCTTCATTTGGCAAATGTTACAATTTCTTCAACTCATTGATATTTTGACCTTTTTGCAATGATAAAACGCTATAATTTTTTATCCATTACCGATTCAACATGTAATGAAATTTAAAAGTCTCAAACTTTAATTTCTCAAATTATGATAAACTTGTCAGAAAAATCTTAAAATTTCAGAAAATAAAACAAAATGTATGGGTCTATTATGTAAAGTTTGAGATATGGCATGAAATAAGCTGATTTTAGGCAAAAATTGGGATGAATATTTCCTTGACTTTAAGAAGTATAAGTTTTTTAAAGTAATTTGCCAATATGTGTCGATAGAAATATTGAACAATTATGTTTTTTGTAACAAAATGAAGATATCCTAATGCACAAAATATCTGGAAATTTTGTTTGCACTGAAAGTAAGGAAGCTAAAGTGACGGTACTCTAAAACAACTGAGTTATGAGAAATGTTCATTTTCTTCTTAAAAACCTTCCGCCACAAAATATAGTCCAATACTAAACTCTGTTAATTAATATGTAATTTTTCCTTTACTATTTTATTTAAGATAGTTTAATTGGCATTATTAAATTTGAATTTATGAGTAGAATCCATATATGATGCATATTTTCTTGAATAGAAGTGACCCAAAATGGCTACCCCAAAACAGAAGAACGAACCTCTTTATTTAAACAATATATATTTAAGTTTTATTTAACCTTACAAAAATAAATATACTCAAAACACGTGAAGACATTTGTATGGCGCACGAATTAGCAGTGTATTAAGCATTGAATGCTTATTAATTTTGTATTTACTGCCACCCGGTAAATTCAAAATTTACAACATGACACTATGGTACACCAAGCGGTGCAGACAAATTGAATACCGCGCATTCGATGCTTATATTTATTTATTTGAAATATTGTGTTTCGCCGCTATTAAGCCCCTATTTGCGCTCTTAGTCAGGGATATGAAACATACATGGACCAGCCATATTTACATGTCATTTACTAGTAGTTAACTTCCGCGACAAAAACTATTGTGCCAGAAACTTTGTAGAGGAAAATCTTTTTTTATGAAGGAGAAGATATATATTGATGATTGATTTTTCAAAAGTACATTTCATATAGGTTATACTAAGATTGAACGTTTTATTTAATCTTTCAAAAATAAATATACTCAAAACATGTGAAGACGTTTGTATCTGTGCTCATGACGCATGAATTAGCGAAGTGTATTCATAAAAAATTGAACGTCGCAGATTTGAATGTAAAAACAGAAAACTGAACATCGCAGATTTCCAATGCAAAACAGAAGGGGAAATAAAACACCGAATGTAAATATTTCCTGTTGTAATTATTATGTACTGGCGTTTAAAGCCATCAGTAATTCAAGGTTTTTGAAACTTTTACTTGGATATTACTTTTAAAGTCACTGACTGCATGTGTTCAACTTCATACTGTATTGAAATCAGAATGGAATAATAGTTCAAACTGTAAATATTTGTATGATTTCTTCTAATAATCAATTTCCATGTCAAATTTAAGCAATAATGTCTGGAAAATTATCATCTCTGTTTGGGACCCCATATTTCCAAAAACGGCATGTGACATAGGTCAAAAATGAAATAAATGAACATCTTAGGTCCCCATCTTTATAATTTAGATGTTTTTGGATGGTTGACGTTACTAGTATTTCAGCTAGGTACCGACATCCCTAAATAATTTACATGCAATTGGATATGAACAATGGTGTAAAGAAAGTTAATGGGGCGAACAACCAATTTGATTAAATTCTTATAAAATATACATACACATATTTTTTAATGTCACATAATTTTTTTGCAGTCATATTCATATCAACAGATATTTTCATTTTTTTTTAACAAACAATAATACCTATGTTACTTACGGATGCAGTAAATATCGCAAAATATTTCTTTAAATAATTACTTAACCCTTAGATGCATGATCCAGAAATGTGATTATACAATATTTAAATCACTATCATATTAAGAATAAGTTATAATAGATACCATAAGTATTCTAATCATACAATTCAGTATCTAATTGTGATGAAATATTTTAAGTGATAATTATATTGTAACGTATACATTTCCAAGAGCTACAATACTATGATACAAAGTAGACACATACGGCATACTTGTACAAATCGAAAGTTGGCTCCCTAGAGGTTACACAAGTTCACAGTTTGTCAGGAATAAAAATGATAAATTATTATGGCCCGGAAAAATGCATATGAAGTAAATATGTATGCGAATACCAAGTGAATAACATGTAGTTCATTGGAATATAAAAAGTAAGAGATTGCAATCTCTCTCTCTCTCTCTCTCTCTCTCTCTCTCTCTCTCTCTCTCTCTCTCTCTCTCTCACCTAGTCTCGTTCAACCAGACGCTCGGCTGTCTCCGTAAATATCCGTCGGAGATTTACGGAGACAGCCGAGCGTCTGGTTGAACCAGACTATCTCTAACCAGGAAGTAAATTACAAATCTCGTGAATTCTCGTTTAAACCTTTATCCTTTACCTTGCATTCCGAAGTATATACAACTATATCATTCGTGTGCATTGTCGTTCATTACACAGGTAACTTTTTGTATTATCAATGGAAAGTACAATTTATATAATCAAACCATGTAAGGCATTTGAGAATCAAATTTAACTCATTTTCCATGTGTAATATTAAAGATATGAGATATTTAATCACAAGTTCTAACGTGTCCATACATGCACTTCCTTCTTAATGTATACAAGACGGAAACGAAAGTGGATAGAGATAAAAATTTAATCAAAAATAATGTGACTGGACACAAATTTGAAAATCAATGAAATGGGGAATGATAAGTTTTTCTACGTACCGGTAGAACTGTGGGCATAAATGTCACATATTATTTTTTTTTTTAATTTTTGCTGTTCTGACGACCGATCAATAAAGTTGGTTGCATGAGTGGATGGTCAACAAATCGACCATCATAAATGCCCTAAACTTTGACATATTGCACTTATGGTCATACACACACATTTAGTGAAGAAAAAAAACCCAAATATTTTAGCTGTGGAATTTTATCATTTACTTTTATCTTCACAAAACGCTCTTTAAAAGGTTATTTAAATTTTCTATAATGGCCACCACCACCAAGCCCTTTAAAAAAGTTCAGACATTAATTTTGGGATTTTCTTGTATTTGGTAGCAATGCACAGTTTCTTAGTATTAAAAAAGCCTGACAGGCAGGGATTTTCCTGCTTTGTACATAAAATTAAATTTCTTTTATTCTCAGTTGCATAATATAAAGTTCTTCTTTCAAGTACATAAAAAAGTATGCAGAAACGTTTTGATAATTAATTTTGTGAGATTCTAAAGAGGGTAACTCCATAAACAAACAGATTTTAACGCGTGCAAAATTTATTGACTTTAGTAGCGGGTAATGATATAAAAATACTAAAAAAGCGATGACTTAGGTCTTGCTCAGTAAAACGCACATAACTTAAAACGGCTGATTTATTTGCAGTCTGTCATAAGGAGGAGCCTTAAATGCATGGGGATACTGCAATTAAAGGCATCGATCCTCTTGCCTATTTTGCTAATTTTTAAGAGCCAAATGCAAATGCACTCTATTTATTGGGTTATATGTGCATTATTCTTTAATATTTACAAAATTTATCATTTGATCTTTCTACTGATTTTTAAAATATAAAATGATTTTTGGTGATGAAACTGGCGATATTGCAGAAAAAATACATAACCTGCGTCAGCGCGTGAATCGTCAAAGAAATCATTTTCTGTTTATATTTTCATCTTTCGTTTAACAAATTAATAAATTGATGTTTTAAAGTAAAAGAAAAAAATGATTAAATTTTTGTTAATGTACATGAATACGTTGGATTAAAGTAACAACCAAATATTTTTCTATGGGAACTTGAGTCTGGCATCATCATAAATATATATTTCGTGCAGTCCGTGATTTTTCTGAAGGTTTCGACCACAATGAATTAACAATAAATTTCCTAAGAATAGAGGGAATTATACTTGGTAGATCAATTTATATGTAACACGTCTTCACAATATATCTTTATATGTGTCAGTTTCGCTTGTCCGCTAAAAACGGCCCAATTATATATGAAACCCCTTACATAGAAATAGATTTAAGACTTTATTATACAATTAATAGTAATTAAGTTATTCAGAGTCATCCTCGAAATCCAATCAAATTAAAGCACTAATAAATTCATTGGAATGCCTAGTATTTTTATCAAGGCATAGGCGTCAGATCCGGGAAGGCTATGTGGAGCTTAGCCCCCCCCCCATTTTTTGTTTGCAAAGTTAGACCTAACCATAAGGCACACAGCATAATAGACGGTTCAGCCCCCCCCCCCCCCTTAATATAATAAAACATAATTGACCTTGAAAAGAATGAAACATTGAGAAGTTGGAGTCATAGGTATACAATTCCCCCCCCCCCCCCCCCCACACACACACACACCGGAATAGGAATAACATGATTTGGGGGGAAAAATTGGGTAGGTAAGAAATTTTTTTGGAACTATAGGTTTACCCCCCCCTCCATACACACACACACACACACACACACACACACACACACACACACACACACACACACACGGATTAGGATTTTCATGATTTTGGGAATTAGGTTTTGTCAAGATTTCTAAGGATTAGTCTAGCCCCCACTTTCAATTTGCTTGCGATGCCACTGCAAGGAATGAATCCATCTGTTAGCTGTGGTTTGTTTAATTCTTGATTCAGTTAATTGCATGAAATACTTGAATCACCAATGTTATTGATAATAATCAAACTGTTTTTCATTAACGATCTTTACAGATGGCATTCTCCATATCCCAAATACCATTCACAGCCCAGCACTATTTGGTGTGTGGTACTGAAGATTGTGAGAACAATTGTCAGTTTTACTGCAATCCATGTCACCGACAAATGTGTGAACAATGCAGCTATGATCATCAGAAGAGTCCAGATACCAAGAACCATGAAGTTGTCTCTTACTTACAACGCAAAAGACCACTTCCTGAAGTTAAATGCCAAACCCATGTAAACAGATATGTAGACATGCTTTGTGAGCAATGTCAGGTTCCGGTCTGTTCAAAATGTGCAACCAAAGACCATGGTGGACACACATTTAGAGATTTGGAAACAGTGTACGCAGAAAAATGTGCCATTTATGTAGATAAGATAACACAAATTGAAGAGTATTTCCTCCCAACTTCACAGGATTTGCTTAAATCTACAAAAACAGATTCTACAGAAATAAAGAGAATCATGGAGAGCATACGCACATCCATGAGGGACGATGCTGAGTCTCTAAAAAAATTGGTGGATGCCGTGACTTCAGATAATATAAAACAAGTCAATGAACAAGAAAAGTATCTCCTCCAATTGTTTTATTCCCAAGAAATAAAATATAACGATTACAATTCGTATCTTAATTAACTCGCAAAAAAGTTTCATGGCTACCTCTCCTCTAAAAATCTTCAAACTTTGATATGTGATGGTACAATGAATCTCAAAATAGACCCCATACCAGAGACCACCAAACCAGTCTCTCCAGTATTTACTGCTGGTCAATACAGTAAGGAAGATATCACCAAACTACTGGGTAGAGTAACTGTTCCTGACACTAAACCAGAGATCAGAAAAATGAAAACCATGGAGAGTACTGTCTCTACACAATTAAAATATACAGGGGAACAGAGGAAACAAGACAGAGAGAAATCTGACATGAAACAAACACTGTCTCTGTCTTCCTCTGTCACCAAGGTCAAGGAGTACACAGTACCAGGTGTTGGTAGTGTATATCATTTATCACTAGGTAAATCAGGCAGACTCTGGGGCAGTGATGAAAATGATAACCTTGTCCAAACAGATCTACAGGGGAATCAGCTACAAAAGATACAAACCAGTGGTAAATATGATGGCTACCACACAGTCACACAGGATGGGAATCTGATCTATATAGACGAAGACAACAAAGTCATCAATAGGATAACACAGGATAATACAATCACTGAATTCATTAAAACAGGAGACTGGGGACCACTCAGCATACACTCCTCCCACATCAACGGGGACATACTGGTTGGGATGAGAATGTGTAAAGAGGCTAAAGTCACCAGGTACAACAAGACAGGGAAAGAAATACAGAACATACAGAGGGACAACAAAGGACAGGAGCTGTATGATAATCCATACTATATCACAGAAAACATCAATGGTGATATATGTACATCAGACGTTAACAAACAAGTTGTAGTGGTAGTTAATAAATCAGGACAACACAGGTTCTCCTACACAGGTCAGGAGTCAAAGTTTTATCCCAATGGTATCTGTACTGATCTCCTTGGTCACATCATTGTCTGTAACGGTTGTGTTAATAATACACTTGACATCATTGATCAGGACGGTCAGTTCTTGTCTCTACTACTCACACCAAAACAAGGGATACGTTCCTGTGGTGTATGTGTAGATGATGAGAACAATCTCCACGTGGGACAATGGAAAACCAACACAGTGACAGTGTACAAGTATCCACAGTAACAGTCACACTGGCTCTCATAATATGAAATAATGAAATATATAATATTAACATGGCTGAAGGGAATTTGGTTGGGATTACAATTTTAACGGTTGTAAGTTCAGTAATTTCATATGTATAAAACTGATTTTTTACATCAAACACTTACCGAAACTGTCATGCTCCATATAGCATAAGCAAAAGAATACTATCAACTTAAGGTATTTTGGGCGGGCAAAATTGATCAGCTATATTATAAACATGTTCGTTAGCTTTGAGTGCTACATAGGTTTTAGAGATATAAGTAATATCTGTATTATATATCAAAATGTGGTTTTTATTGTTTTTCATTACTAAAAATTGTATATGTTATTTTATTTATAATATACTAGTAAAGGTTAAATAGTTTGAAAGATTATGCATCCATAAGTTAAATCTTAAGAATGTAAATTATTTAACCCTGGATTGTACAGCATTAGGCTTTTAAATTGTAATACTACACGAAAAATTATCTAAACGCAGGGCATTATATAATATATATTATGTGTTTGGTAAATTAAAAGTCTCTGACGAAAATTGTTTGTATATTGGAAACATTAAACGTATTTTATTTGTACATACTAGACTTTGACCCATGCGTATACGGGTTAACATTGCTTATGATATCGGACATTTACGAAATATATAGATGTATAGATCTTCACAACGTATTCATGGTTTTGTTGACATTTACATAACCAAGCTTTAAGCCTACAATAATGCTATTAATTTCAATTCACTCTGCTTTTTTTAAAAAATAATCTAACTGTGTCTCGAGACAGATTTTCACCACGGTTGAAATGCCTCCCATGTACCCGTAATGTAGCATAAAATTGCAGATCGAATCTCTCCGAAAAGATTTTGGAGAAAATTAATGAAGTTTCATTTAAATAACAGTCAAATTATACAAACCATATTGAGGCTGTTAATACCTTCTAAAAATCTAAAATATTAATTCTATTATTTAAGAATTCAACATGTTTCTACTAACGTTTTTACTCGCTTCAAATTTACACATCTCCGGGGATTTTTCATAGTAAACAGTGGTAAATGCACTGTGTAAGAGTTATCTCCCGTATTTTCTTAAATATAAATAACAAAGGACTATATATGGTTTGGGCCTAAAATGGCCCCCTAAAATGTACATTGTCATTTTACTGTAATTCTTTGTTTTATTTGCACACATATACATTTGAAGTTTCTTCATAATTTTCATTTTGATTTTAGTGCCCACAATTTAAAAATATGACATCATAAAGTTGACCTTTTCCCGCCATTTTCTCATTTTTAGCATAAAAAGGCTTGTTTTGAGGCAGTTTTTCTTTAAGGAAACATTGAGCGACTGCTTGAACAAACAAAATATTTTCACCAAAGATGTATCTCTCCAATACTTATAAGTGACAAAAAGTTCGTTCTTGTTCAAAGAGTCGCTCTATATTTCCCATTCGAAAAAAGACAAGAAAAATGTCAATTTTTGATTGATTTTGATTAAATTATAAAAATAGCGTCACTTTTGACGTCATATACTGCCAGTGAGTGCAGCTAAATCAAATAAATAGGTGAAAAACATATTTCATGTCAACTCTTTTTTAAAATAACACAACAAATTAATGTACCTGAATCATTTTAAAAATAGCGAATTTTGGGGGCCAAATTTGACTAATATCGTATATAGTTCTTTGCAATGAGAAACTACAAGTATTTGTATTATCGTTTCTGATTTGATGCAAATGTGATATTTTGGAAACATAATCTAAAGAGCCTCCCATGATTTAGCGTGAATGTAATGCGCATGCGCAAGATTGTATAATCCAAAAAATCCAGATGATTTCCGGAATTGTTTGAGGAATTTTCGTTGATTATTAATTAGAGAAGGTTGATTGTAAAAAAATAAAAACAAATTGGTAATTTTCAAGTACCAATGATGTTTAAAATATATAAAACAGAAGACAGTACTCTTCTGATTTATCGGTATCAGAGCCCAAAAATTCGAGTCTATTATTTTAATAAAGTAGTATAGATACCGTGCACAGGGTTATTTCGCACCGTGAAATTTTCGCACCTCTACACTTGCAAATAGTTTTGTCCCGTCTTGAATTTGCCCCGACCCAGATGTGTTTATACATAGATTATTTGAGACTTTGGAATTCACCCAGTCTTTAAATTCCTTCGCTAACATCGAGATCGAGGGCTAAAGAGGCGAAAATTAAACGGATGGTGGATGTCACTGTATATAGTATGTCTCATCCTCACAATGTCAGGGGTCCTGGGTCTACTCGTGGCCGTGGGACGAGTGGACTCAGGACCCCTGACATTGTGAGGATGAGTATGTCTCTACTGTTCTTAATTATGACTCTAGGGTTTCATTCTTCGTAAGAAATCGGAAGAGTTCACACAAAGCTTTTATGTCAAACTTCATAGTATGAAAAGAGTTATCAGGCAGTGTAAGGGAATGTGATGCGCAAATTTTGCGTTAAAAACATAGGCTAACCCCCCCCCCCCCCGAAAAAATAAAATTCTGACTATCTTATTTTATTCCTGTCAAAGAATCGGATAATCCCAACAGTTGTTGGTAAACTTTCGGCACACGCGCGGATCGAGAACATTTTGCCGGGTGAGGGGGGTGTTGGGTGTTCAAGTCCCTTTTGATAATTTTACAACGTGAATAAAATAAGTTTGAATTTTCCACGGAATGCCCATCTTCGCTAGCCAAGTGTCTCATCGAATAGGACACTTGGCTAGTGAAGATGCGGATTCCCCTGCTCCCGTGTGATTCGGGCGTGGGAGCCAAGGATGAAATCCCTAAACAAGTCATATAATTCACAGTTGTGTTAAAGTTATGCTATACTGCTCTGTTTTCTGGGACAACGAAATAAAACCTAGCGTCCAACTTCAATGCATACATGTATATTGTGTTGTTTCATTCAATAAATGAAGTAAAGCTGACTAGACCAACTGGACTTTTGCATGTTTTAGAAGTTGTGTATGATTGTAGTGAGGTACATACTTCCGATCCTTTCATATATAAATAGATTTTTACAAAATACATTGTCCAGATGACGGAGAAAAAAATGTACCTAAAAGCGTTCGTGTTATATAAAGGCTTTCAAATGTGGGGCGGAGCTAAATGTCTGCGGACATTGAATGTAAACAGTGTACCCCTTCTATAACTAATGATTTATATCTGCCATGTGATTGGTTTTCTTTTTCTATGAAAAGAAAGAAATATTTTAAGTATAGTCATATCACAGATTAATTCATGCAAAAGAAAAAGAGAAAAAATTCAAAATTAATTTTTTTAACTATTTCACAAGGGGCCGTATTTCAATAGGCTTTGCTATATAACGGAATTGTCAAAGTTGAACTTACTTGTAGATAATGTAACGTTATGAAACACAAGGACTACTTGATTGATTAAATTGTATATGACATGTAAAAAGGCACCACTCCTGCTCTACACCGATACAGTACTTATTAAGAATGATGTGGTCGAATTGGCTTTAGAGGCTGAGTGGTCAACAATTTAAATAAATCATCACACCTACCTTAAATTTTTTAAAAGAAAAAACAAAGTTTTAAGCTATAAACAACCTGTGTTTGGTAAAGAAAAAGAACCATATGTATTTATTCAGCTTTGAAACTTCTTTGTTTCAAAAATATTCATTTTCTTAAATCTTTATAAAGAGTTCTTCTTCTAAGGAGATCAATATAGTCCAAAAATGGCCACGACCACCGAACCCTCTTGATTTAAACATCAGTCGATATATATTATGTTATGAACATAATCTAACATGTATCAATTTTGCACATTTAAAAAAAAGTTATTGAAAATGAACGATAATTTCCCCAATCAATATTAAAATTAAAACACGTGAATGTTGTCTACTATGTTCTCATGAAAATCAGAAATTTAAGTTGATTTTACAGAAATAACTATTTTCATGCAATGATATTAGTTTCTATAACAATGTTATTCAGAAAATTTGTCATTCGCAGTAAATATATTCTGATCAATGCCCCAAAGCACATAACATTGAACTGATTTATGTTCACATCTTCAATTATTATAATTAAGGAATATCCCAAATTTATAATCTTCACCGACGATTTGAAATATGTTACGCAAATGTTCTCTATGTATATAAATTAAGTCTGGACATACGTTCACATTTCAGATGAAACTTATCTTTAGCTTTATAACATACAAGACAAAACATATAAATGAACAATACATGTATGTTTACAGTGACACTTATTTGGTGGTATTTTCTTAGTCTTTGGCTTGACAACACTGTCGCATGCAGGGAAATCTACGTAAAAATATAACAGTTTCTTTACTGAGAACGATGTAAAGCCAGGGATTGAAAACGAAATTCATGTAGGGCAGGCGGAAACCCAATACCTCGAAATTCTCAATTGCTTGAAGGATGCGCAAAAGGCGGGTAAACACATTGATCTGAAAGAGGTGGCGGATTTAGATCACAGAAGAAGAAAACATATAATATGAAAAATATACATGATTTTCTTTTAATGTGTCTTATATAATAATAGTTAATCTCAGCTTCCTTTCCACATTGTACAACTATTGTCCACAAAATTGTTAAAACAATTAAGTAAAGGATAACATAAATAGCTATATGAATGCTTTTTATTGTTAATTTTCAAGCATAGAATTAAAAAAAAAGACTAATTCTTACCAGCAAAGACACAAAGCAGACCGCAAAAAGAACGGCAATGTAAATGTAAATTTGAAATTTTGTAAAAAAAAAAAAATTGCTTGAATGTTGAAAAAATAAACCATTTTTCATATTATGTAACCATTGTTCTTAATTTTCACTCTACAAAAGAAATCAAAAGAGTTCACACAAAGTTTGTAAAACAAAATGTTTAAATGCAAATATTTCCAAGTCAAACTTCATGATGTACTCAGTCAATCTTAATCAAGTGTGATAAGCGTAACGTGCATTGTAAAATTTCGGCTGAAATTTGGTAACACTGATTACTGCATGTAAGGAAATATCTTTGAAGAAAATATCATTTACTCGTTTAAAAATAATTGGTGTGATAATTTTAGAGAGATGCCAGGATCTCCAGATTTACCTTAAGTTTGGCTTTAAAAGTCGAACATGGATTGTCTTATTAAATGTCAGAAGCTGACGGAATGTTCATCCGAGAAAAAAAACGATTTATAAAGATTTCATTCAACTGGTTATTGTACAAATACCTACCACAATTCCTTTCTTTCAAATTGTTCTTACAACCCCCCCCCCCCCCAACCAATTTCTGACAGATATGTTTTTTACTGTCAGGGAATCGGATTATCAGCCTAACATGCAGGTATTGATGGAGCACATACGCGGATCCAGAATATTTTTTCCAAGGGGAGGGTCCTTAGAATAATTTTACTGTGTGAATTGTTCAATAACCGCAGGGGGAATGTCTAGACTCCCTGACACCCCTAGGCTTTCTAGATTTGTGAAGGGAAGAAAAAAGTCGTTATATAACAAAACTGTCAGACGCGATAAATGTTATGTACATAACCTTACATGTAACAAATTTTCAATTTTGCACTTTTTTAATAAAAAAAACCCAATACAAAACGAACGATGATTTTCTCCATTAATATTGAAATTACATAGCACGAATGTTGTATGCCCTGTTCTCATGATAATTAGAAATTTGAGCTGTTTTAACGAACGAAGATAGCTATTTCATGCAGTAAAATTAGTTTCGAATAATCCAGAAACTTTGTCAATATAAGTACAAAGACGCCGATCAATGTCCATAAAGCGAGTAAATTTGAGTGATTCAAGAACATATCTTCAATAATGATGATAAAGAAATATCCAATAAAGAAAAAAATACAAGCGGTTGCTTTGAATAAGCTTATCCCGTGTTCAACATGAATGTACATTTAGGCTGGACATACTGGTATACAAACAGATGATTATGTGTATTACATGAAACGTAAAACATATAATTAAACAAATTTAAAGTGATACTGATTCGGTGGTATTTTCTTGGTCTTTGGCTTGACAACACTTTCGCATGCATGGAAATCTCTGTAAAAACATAACAGTTTCTTTTCTAAGAAGGATGTATAGCCAGGGATTCAAAACGGAATTTACGTAGGCCAGGCGGAGACCCAATACTTCAAAACTCTCCATTCCTTTAAGGATGCGCAAAGGGCGAGCAAACACATTAATCTGGAAGAGATAGACATAGAACATAAAAGAAAACATAGAGAATGAAAATTAAAAGACATTTCATTTTGATTATGTTTCAAATATTAGCCAACCACAGATTCCTTACTACATTGTACAGATACTGTTAGTACAATTGTTACAGCAACGTAGAGGATAACATAAACAAATAGATATATGAATTCATTTATAGCTATTTTTCAAGCATAACATTTTGGGGGGAAATCTCGGGAATTATTCTTACCAGCAAAGGTATAAAGCAGACTGCAAAGAGAACGACAATAGCAAACAAAAAGGCTATCATCTGTTTACTCTTCTTGCTTAATGATTTCTGTTGTTTTCTTTCATTTCCGGTTAAACAACGTTGACGTACAAGAGTAACGATAACTGAAAAATTCAGAACGGCAACCAAACATAAAACTATGAAGCCAGCGGAGGCGTAGGCCAAGGAGATGCCTCGATCAATCAAGGCGTCAGATTTGAAATCTACGAAGCACCAAGAACCCGGATAAAAACTGCGACTGTGTCTTCCCGCCAAATGTGGCATGGTCGATAGAAGGAGTGATATGGCGCCTCCAAACATCAACAACAAGTGAGCTCGCCGTTCTTTGGCGGATACGCTGTATTTCAATGGAAAAACAATCGCAATAAATCTATCTAGAGACATGGATAGTACGATGCATGCCGAGTTCAAGATAGCAAACATCTGAATAAAAGCCATATAGTCGCAGAGGCCGTGGGAGAAAGTAAAGTTGAAGTCCGAGGCGTATCTAGCGATTCCGAAAGGTGCTGCTAGAGCGATCCCTAAAAAGTCGGTTATGGCTAGTGCCAATACGAATCTGTAAAATGGACGCCATTTGTGTTCTCCAGAAAAACGACACAGAAGAAACAGCACCAGTCCATTTCCGAGCGTTCCAAGAATTAGAAATAGAATAGGAGGTGCAATACTAGCTTGTGGTTTTTCCTCATTGAACCCAGAGTCTGTCGTGTTTGTAAGGTTCATGTAAAAACTGTCGTCGGTTCGGATCATTTCGATGCGTTGTAGTTTAATCCACTAGCTTTATGATTTTGACAAAGATCTGCAAAAGTAACATTTGATTAAATACCGTATGTAGAAAATAACATATACTTAAGGACCAAACACTATTCTGTGTGTTTTAAAATTTGAAACAGGAAACGGAAATCACACTCAAATCCCTATTTGTATAGCAAATATGCAGATGTCATATTAACCAATTAATACCACTTAACCTTTATTTTATAAACTTAGATGATTTACATATGTAAGTATATCACTGAGAGAAAAGGAGCACGCTCAATAAAGCTTTATTATTAGAATGATAAATATAAACTAATATCTACAAGAAAAGAAAGAATTAGATTAAAACATATTTACGTGGAGTGTTCCTATCCCCGACAAATCACAGTTAAACGTCTGTGTTTACTTAAACTGACACTTAAAATATATATATTGAGGAAAATTTCGTCTCGTCAGTTTTTGTAACCTAGGCAAATAGCCAAGAAAATCTATAAAAATATTCAATTACAGACCTTAAGTATTCTTTTTTAACATAGAGAGAACGGGAAAGTCACTTGATAGTTAATGTGTACTTTGATTGATGACGTTTGCTTAAGCTTGAAACTTAAAAGCGTTATTACCTGTAACAGAAAGCTACTTGATTTTGTGAACGTTTGACTTAAATTTATGTTCAAACATTATGGGTAATGCTCACATCCACGAAATATTTTCCTGACATGACTGAAATCTACGCGATCCTCTTAAATGACAATCAATGACAGTGAAAATACACATTTGTTTACTCTAAAACAATGCGTAAATCCGGGATTTTTTTTTCAGGGAGAAGGGTTCAATGAATGATGTTGTTTTCAATGGAGAAGGGAGGATCCGAAAGATATCAATCGTTTGTTAACTTTAGTATAAACATTGAGAAGAGTGAAGATTGCCCCCCCCCCTCCGATTTCCTCTATTCGCGCATGAAAATACTGATTTAAAATGCATTGTTTAGCAAAATGTTAACTTTAATTCAAGTAACTATATAAAATATAAAAATTTTACATCGTTAATTGAAGTTTTTTTTGTACTTTTGGTGTTGACTTGCACGGACTGATCTCATATAATTTTTAAGTTCTGTGATTACCAAACTGATAATACAACTTAAATCAGTTTCTTTTCAGTTTCTTTTCAATAGAGGATGTTTAAATTTGCAGCCTTTTGCTAGCAAAAAGGAAAAACGAATCTATAAAAAAACAATTTACTCTTCGAATTTTCTTGAAATAACCAAAGTCGTAGACCCTTAAACATGCATTTTTTAAAAAGCATGTTTTAAAGCAATTTTAAAAGGCGAGGGTAGTAATACGCCTGTAGTTCTCATTTTCCTCGCGGAACAAGTTGTCAATTGATAATAAACGAATAGCAGTCAACTTTACAAAGAAAATAAGACTCTGCATTGAAGGATTTGAATACTACATTCCTAGACTACTACATTTCTTATTAATAATAGCTGGACCGGTTTCGATGTATTGTTGAGAGAATGCTGGAACAAGGAGAGAGAAGCAACCACGGACCACCTGATACAAACGAAGTGTTCACAGAAGTTTAAGTCGTTGTTGCCGGGGGAGCTTGAGTCGTGACATCTTATTGCATATGGCCAGCCATACCACGAAACATGCTGTGCAACCTGATACATGTAAGACGACATTAATATTGACGTACATGTCTTTATGCATATCAACATAACATTTGATGATGATGATATTATGTATAGTTTCATGGATACCAGTGGAGGACATGTCAAGGAAAGATGGTTCAAAAAACGATTCCCAACATTAAAACAATTTAACCGGCCCATTTTATGCTGATGTACTGATAAAGCACTATTAATTAAAAGGGAATTTCCAAAATAAATTAACACCGTCGGGAAAATTTAAAGCTATATATTTTCAATTGTATGCAAACTATATAAACCAAATAAATATACCAAATGAAAAAGAAAAGTTTAAACAACATCAAGACATCACATCTACATCAACTTCTTTTTAAGACACTACGTCACAAAATGGTGATTTTAATGTTTTGCTTAATGTTTGGTTGCTAAGTGGTTAAAGGATCGGGCTTGTGAACCGCAGGTCACGAGTTCGAATCCGCCTAAGGTTTTGTTCATATTTACTGAAATAAAATTTTAAAAATCATTTCTTAAAATCTTAAACTGCATATTTTTTCGTCTATTTGAATAATACTCTTCTAATGCATCGTGCTATCTATCATAATTAGGTAGTTTTCAGCTGATTTAAGAAACTCTTTCAAGGTGTAGTGAGCCTCCTCTAAAAGATAAACAATACATAGATATAATTAGGTACTGAGTAATTATGTGTATTCACGAAAGAGATAAGTAAGTGAATTCTCAAGAATTCGTAGTCTACACATACGATTTGACAACATTTTAGGAGCTCCTGGCTGTTCCAAGAAACGGTTGATTATATTACTTTTTCGATAACCTTGCAGTTTTAATTCCCTATCGACGAAAACTCTTGGATTTTGGTGCTTGCTACACTGTATGCTTAGATCTTAGTAGTTCCATGGTTGTTGTATAGTTGATCTTTCCTTAGCATTTACTTCCTCGTTATATGAGATATTAAGTTTAATTAAACCCAAATAAGAAGAATAAAAGCTCCTCTCTTCTTTAAACTTAGTGAAATTTTTTACTAAAGTTCATTCAATCCAGCAATGACAGTTGGCGATTTTTTTTATCTCTTAACTGTTTAATTTACACTGTTGAGAAAAAATTAACAAACAATAATACAAATATTACAGTACATGCGATGAAGAGTAAAAATGGAAAAAAGGTAGAAAAAAATTAAATATTGACAATTAACCTTAAGAGCTAAATCTTTATTATAATTTCGATTAATTTACAAAGATTAATCAACAATTTTTCATTATCAATAATGAATAGTTGTTGAAATTAAATATTGTTGAAATAAAAAAAGTATGTATAAACCTCTCGAGCTCTTATCTTTTATAGTTCCGACCCCCCCAGGAATTGTAAATTACTATGTATCTCAAAAACTGTTATAATCATGACTTCTAAATCATATATATTCTTGTTCCTTATATCAAGGGGCATCAAATGTTATGTAGATTATGGGCCCTGTGGGTGGTCCTGACCCCCTCGAACAGCAAGTCCCTTAATATCTTCAAAACAGTTGAGATTCCCACCCTTAAAACATATATATTATTGTTCCTTGTGTCAAGGGGCATCAATCAGTATGTAGGTCATGGGCCTTGGGGGTGGTCGGGACCCCCCTCGAACAGGAAGTGCACAAATATCTCGAAAACGGTTGAGATTCCCATCCCTTAACCATATATATTCCTGATCCTTATAGCGCATCAAACGGTATGTAGGTATATAATGTGCTTCGGGTTAAATCAAATTTTTTAAAACCGCAATGCACATCTCTAGAACGGTCCCTATCATATCCCAAGATATGATATGTCTATCCATTAAACCATAAGAGGAGTTTTAGGATATGTGTTGTTTTTTTGGAGTGATAAACGTCAATTTTCTGCTACTATTTGACTCCCTGGATGAAATTTAAATTCGTAAAACCTTACTGCACATCTATAGAATAGTCCCTATCATATCCCAAGATAAGATGTGTCTATCCATTAAATCATAAGAGGAGTTCTGGGATCTATGTTTTTTTTGAGTGATAAACGTCAATTTTCTGCTAGTATTTGACTCCCTGGATGAAATTTAAATTTTTAAAACCTTACTGCACATCTATAGGACAGCCCCAATTATATCCCAAGAGATGACGTAGCTACTCCAAAAGTTGTAAGAGGAGTTCTTGGAACCATACCTTTTTTGCCAAAAAACGTCATTTTTTGTTGCCCACTGATCCCCTTAATAAAAAAAAAACTGGAACCTGATCTCACTTCAATATGACACCCCCAATCATATTCTAGAAGATTTATTGGCCACTGCAAAAAAAAATGACGTTTTTGAAACCGGTTTTTTTGTAAAAAAAAAAAAAAACAACAACAACAAAAAACCATCCTTTTTCAGCCATTCAATGACCCTCAGAACAAAACTGAAAATTCCGAAACCTTATTGCGCATCTATAGGATACCCTAAAACATATTCAAAGAGATGATTTGTCTACTGTTGAAAATGTAGGAGGAGTTCGAGGAAGAAGTTTTTTTGTAAAAAAAAAAAAACCCACTTCATTTTTAGCTCACCTGAGCTGAAAGCTCAAGTGAGCTATTCAGATCACATTTTGTCTGTCGTCCGTCTGTCTGTCCGTCCGTCCGTCTGTCTGTAAACTTTTCACATTTTCAACATCTTCTCAAGAACCAACCAGTGGGCCAATTTCAACCAAACTTGGCACAAAGCATTCTTAGCCTAAGGGGATTCAAAGTTGTGAAAATTAAGGATCACGCCCTTTTGCAAAGGGAGATAATTAGGAATTTATGAAAAATTTTGAGAAATTTTCAAAAATCTTCTCCTCATGAACCATAAGACCAGGAAAGCTGAAACTTGTGTGAAAGCATCCTCAGGTAGTGTAGATTCAAAGTTGTGAAAATCATGACCCCCGCGCGTAGGGTGGGGCCCCAATGGGGGTCGAAGTTTAACATATGAATATACAGAGTAAATCTTTAAAATCTTCTTCTCAGAAATAAATCACCCAGCAAAGCTAAAACTTGTGTGGAAGCATCCTCAGGTAGTGTAGATTCAAAGTTGAGAAAACCATGACCCCCGAGGGTAGGGTGGGGCCACAATGGGGGGGTCGAAGTTTTACATTGGAATATATAGAGTAAATCTTTAAAAATCTTCTTCTCAGAAACAGATCAGCCAGCAAAGCTGAAACTTACGTGGAAGCATCCTCAGGTAGTGTAGATTCAAAGTTGTGAAAATCATGACCCCCCGGGGTAGGGTGGGGCCACAATGGGGGGTCGAAGTTTAACATATGAATATATCGAGTAAATCTTTAAAAACCTTCTTCTCAGAAACTAATGGAAACAGATCAGCCAGCAAAGCTGAAACTTACGTGGAAGCATTCTCAGGTAGTGTGGATTCAAAGTTGTGAAAATCATGACCTCCGGGGGTAGGATGGGGCCACATTGGGGGTCGGAATTTTACATAGGAATATACAGAGTAAATTTAAAAATCTTTTTCTCATGAACCGTAAGACCAGGAAAGCATCCACAGGTAGTGTAGATTCAAGGTTGTGATAATTTTGCCACAATGGGGGATCGAAGTTTTACATAGGAATATATAGAGTAAATCTTTAAAAATCTTCTTCTCAGAAACTAATCAGCCAGATGATTCTTTATAATTGTTAAGACTTTGGCCCCAGGACAATTCTTTGGCCTCACAAGAAGGTTCAGAGTTTGATATAGGTGTATATCCCATATATAAACTATTGTTAAGGATCTTTTTGAGAACTGAATTACTCAACATATGATATGACTATAAAATCATCCTGTTAGAAAAGGGACTAATGATTATAAACATAAGAATATCCAGGGGAAAAATTGATTTTATTTATACAGGATCTACAAGTATTATTGTACATTGTCCAAATAGTTTGTATTATGACCCCATTAAGCTGATTTTATCATACCTATTGTTCCTCAGGTGAGCGATGTGGCCCATGGGCCTCTTGTTTACCAATAATTTGACCCCCATGACTACCTGAGAATTTTTAAAGCCTTTTTACAAAACAACATGACACCCACAATCAAACTCCAAGAGTTCATTTTGCTGGTTTATAAGATGTAAGAGCAGTTTGAGAAAGAAAAACGTGAAAGACGGACGGACAGACGGACCGATGGAACAGGGTAACAACAATATACCCGAACTTTGGTTAGAAAGTGCGGGTATAAAAATAAAATTTTAAACATTAAATATAGCAGACTATATCTTTATCATGCATAAATTCATTCTGAAAGTGCTTCAAACCCCCTGACATTGATTAAGATAATAAAAACAAGGTTCATAAATTTATAAAACAAGGGCAAGAACACAAAAATACACTTCTAAATAAAAGAGTTACTGTATGTATATAAATGTGCAAGATTCAAACTTTTTTGGTTGTAGAGAGGACACACATTAACACCCTTCATATTTTTCAATTCCTTTGTAACAAACTTGTTTAAATTGGAGATGTGGTTTTATAGAAGTCCAAAATGTGAAAAGTTAACAAAAGGACGGACATACGGACGGACGACAGACAAAATGTGATCAGAAAAGCTCACTTGAGCTTTTAGCTCAGGTGAGTTAAACACGAGATAAATCGAACTCTTGGCAGATAGAGCAGACACTATTTTATGGTCAGATAGAATAGCATGTTTACTCGTCGTAGTTTTACATAGAAAATATTCACAGATGTATTATAAAAGCTAGTATCTTCAGCAATTGTGCAAAGTCGTAGATCCGTTAAGATGTATTTTTTAAGAACCATTTTAAAGACAGGGATAGTAATGCTCCCGCATCTCTCCTTCTCTCAACCTTAACAAGTAGTCAATTGATAATAAATGAAAAGAAACTATACATATAAAAGATGACTCTTAATTTGGTTGGGACACCTTTTGATATTAAGGTGGATGAAAGTACACTAAAATCAAAATACTTTCATCGCTTTAGAATTATCAAATTTTACAATATCTGACCAAATATGTTATTAATTATCTTATAGGTAAAAATTATAAAAGCCCCAGCGGGATTCGAACTCACGGCTTTCAGATTCGTAGTTAACGCTCTTACTCATCGCTTTACTCTGTAAGGTAATACTTTTTGGAAAGAAATAATTAAGTAATATTACACTTGATTTCATTGTTTATTTTGTTTGGAAGTACGTCACAATATGGAAGTGTCCTATACCGCATTAACTACAATATTCCTAAAAACATTTCTTATGAACAATAGATGGACCGCCTTCGATGTATTCCTGTTTGCTGACACAGAAATATTGAAACTCGGAAAGAGAAGCAAATAAGGACCCACCGACCCATACAGAATCTTTACGGTTTTCTGATGCTATAATTTTAGCTGTAGTTGCCGGGGGAGATAGAGCCGTGATTTCTTTCTGCAGACGGCCAGCCATACCAGGAAACATTGTGTTACCACCTGATAAGACGATATTGGCGAACATGTCTTCTTGCATATCAACATCGCATTTCAAAATGCTGTTATATATGGTTTCATGGATACCAGCAGGAGATACATGTATGTCACTGAAATATATATTTGGTTGAAATAGAATCTCTGGACACCTGAATCGCTCGTTGCCAATGGTTATAATCTGACCGTCAGGAAGTTCATAGTTTTCCAACAAAGATGAGGATGAAGCGGCATTAGCCATCTCTTGTTCATAGTCCAAAACAACATAGCACAATTTCTCCTTGATGTCTCTGACGATTTTTTTATCGGTTATGGTGGTGAAATAGTAACCTCGTTCTGTAAGGATGCGTTCAAAGTAATCGGTCAAATCACGTCCTGCAAAATTTAATCTCATAGTGGCATGAGGAATTGCGTGGCCCTGATAGATGGGAACTGAGTGAGAAATACCGAATCCAGAGTTTAGTACAATACCAGTCATACAACAGGTAGATAATAGAGTCAGTACGGCCTGATTGGCAATGTAAATGGTGGGGGTGTTAAATTTCTCAAACATGATCTGCGTCATCTTTTCTCTGTTTGCCTTAGGGTTTAGCGGGGCCTCGGTCAGCAGGACGGGGTGTTTTTCTGGGGGTGCATGGAGTTCATCGTAAAAAATGTGCTGCCAGATAACTTCCATGTCATCCCAATTGGTAATTATGCCGTTTTCTATTGGATACTTGAGAGAAAGGACACTTCTTCTGTTTTGAGCCTCTAATCCCATAAAAGTGTTCCCCAGGCTCATAGCAGCAGTCTGCAAAAATTTAGGATCATGCTTTAGTTATTGGTCATTGATTTTATAACATAAATAGTTTTGTTTCGCTCAACCAGTTGACATGATATCTAAATCCTATACTTGCCTGATAAAAGACTTGTTTTTCTAGTAATTTATCTAAATTTGTATATAACAATGTTCCTTATCGTATCATAGATATGATACCTGAAATTTGGGGCGTCCGACAATAGAAGAAATTATAGTCTTTGGAGTATAGTCTCCCTCAAATCCGGCCTTGCAAGTGTCGGATCCATTGTCAATCACTACATTACAAACGTCAAAGTCAGACATTTTTCAGACTGAAAAATGTCTTGTTCCCGAATCCAATAGACTAAGTTAAATAGATGTAATTAGTTTAAATAGAAACTGATACCTAATATCGTTCACATAGAATATCATTACGATTATCAGAAATTACCTAACATTCCTAGGAAGTAATCAAAACTAATTTCATCTTAATCAAACAAATAGATTATACTCTAAAAATATAATAACAAACAAGATAACAAAATGAACTCTGAAACTCGTGTATCATCAATAAGGTGAAAGGAAATACATTGAAAGTAAAGGACTTTTTAGGCATGTAAAATCTAGATACATGTAGGTCAACCACCAAACCTTTTTAAAGTAACCCTTCAAATCAATGGCAGAATTATTAATCGGTTAATCACAGATCATTTAGACCGATTAACCGGTTATTCGTATACATATACTAGTGAATATATTTTTTCTTAATTTACTCATAATAATACCATAGAAAGTACGATTTTAATATTCAAATATTAAAGTCTTGTTATCATATGAAAATCTTCTATCATAACTATTCTCATTTTAAAAATATAATAACCAGGCACCACTTTGGTAAATTGATTGATTTTTTTGTCAGTTGTAATCAGCAAAGGTCTTCATTATAATCTTCCTTCTGCTCGTAGCTATACGTACATTGTATGTGTTCAATATAGACAAAAGCATTTGCTAAATGATAAATAACTGTCTTAATTAAAAACAATGTAAAATAAACAAACATATGATAGAAGAGACATTGAGAGAATGTACACAAATGATATTTGTAAAGGTACTCAGCAGTGTTTTAAGTATAAGCATCATTCATTAATCAATAAATAAAAGCTGAACAGACATTTTAAGAGCGTGATATCTTACAAATCACTTCACAACCTCATTCGCAAGGCCTTAACTGTCTCCAATTTGTATGCAACGTGATCATTTATCAATGTATCGAAAGATACAAAATCGAATTTTTAATGAAAAAAAGGTTGAAATATATGTAGTAGTTATTGTATATTCATTATGGTGTATCCTTAATTATTTGGACGAAGGGCGCTAATGAGTGCGAAGTACGAGTCTCCGACTTTCGTCCAAATAATTCAGGATACACCACAATCGTGCGTCAATTAAACCATCAGTAAATGTCCTGTGAGAAGTGTTTGATGCCTGATTTCCAATTAGACCAATAGTAAGTGTCTTATTAACAGTGCTTAAAAGGTGATAAAAATAGTTTTGTCAGGTGACCGCGTGCATATTCTCTCCCGCCAGTATATCAAATATTACGTGTCTTTATCGCGTGTTTTGCTTTAACTTCTTTGACAACAATGCGATTGTTTTTCAATAACATACACGTTATCAGTTAAAGACAAAAATACTTAAGAGAAACGTCGGAAAT
The DNA here is from genome assembly GCA_015776775.1 of Magallana hongkongensis. Lineage (NCBI taxonomy): Eukaryota > Metazoa > Mollusca > Bivalvia > Ostreida > Ostreidae > Magallana > Magallana hongkongensis. The sequence continues at coordinate 29,400,303 of CM027473.1, read as the reverse complement.
ACTTGAATTTGGTTGTTGATACTATGCATTACCAATCAAAAATAAAGTTAGTAAATAAAACACATGTACATGTTACATTATGAACATCAGAATTAAAGTTAGAAAATAAAATACATATATATGTCCATGTTTACGTTACACCACGAGCATTTAAATTGTAAAGTGTATCGTAATTTATTTTATTGTAATATTCAAATTTGTTATTTATAATTAGTCTTCAAGCTTAATGATTTAAAAAGCATTCATTAATTTCCTATAATTTTATGACATAACTGGACGAAACATGTGATTGAGGAATAAGTGATTTGTTACGTTTTTATTAAGTTTTCAGACTAGATGACACACATAAAAAAATCACATAAATTACCTTGTTAACTTTCATTTTAGGGCATTTAATTCGGCAATAAAAGCAGTTTGTTAGTGAATAACTACATGTCAACTTTCTGGCTGTCATAATCTTATCGTGTATACTTTGTCACTTCCGGTTTTCGATGTTTGCTAATGAAATGTTTTGATTAAAGTTTATTTAACTATTTAACTGATTTAACTGAGCATGTTTATTCATCATCATGTGATATCTTAGGAATGAAAATTAATGTTTATTTGCCGATTATTTGCTAATTTTCAGTCTTATCAGCGGACCTACATTTGTTTATCCTATCGTCGGTAGTTATGATATTCATGCGCAGATTTTCTACAGAGAAACTAGAATTATACAGATGATTTGATAAGAAGTTCTGTTCATTAGATAGCTTAATTAATTGCATATTAATTGCTTGACAACTGATTTTTACATGGTTGCTATATTTATTTATCATTAGCCTTTGTACTGTGGCCCTGTGTGGTAGAAATAGTTCTGTGTGGGAACTTAGGTTCCCGTACAGGTTGCCGATTGGTCGATTGCTTGTAGGGCATATTTTAATAGATTAGTTTAGTTCACGTGACAGAAAATAGGGGGTTATATATATATATATATATATATATATATATATATATATATATATATATATATATATATATATATATATATATATAGATTATAATTAAAATGTTCTTGCTTTGATTGCATGTTGCACAAGTTTTATGTTTAGAGGCAAATGTAGGTATTGGCAAAATTATATTTTAAAATGTGCATGTTGCTTAAAATTTTTTAACAATACATGTGTTATTTTCTTTGGAATACATAGGTTGCATTATTTTAAAGATCTTATACATATGTATAAAAACATAAGATTTTTTTTCTTTAAAATTCCAAAAAAAAAACAAAACAAAAAAAAACGTACAAGGTAAATTTATTGAAATATAAGCAGTTTTGATACGTGTGTTTCGACTTTTCTTAATGTCTTTGGATTTCACCCTGCGAAAGAAAGTAAAAGAGTTCATACAAGTTTTCATTAAAGCTAGAGTATCGGAGATAAAAAATTTTACGTCAAATTTTATGCTATGCTAAGAGTTAGGGCGTATATCGTTGAGAGTGTATTGTGTATTGAAAAATAGCTGAATTTTGTCAAAACAGAGAATTGCATATTACGAAATATTCAGTAAAACGTTGTCATTTTCTCGTTTCAAAATGATTCGTATAATAATGTTAGAGAGCGTCAAGAATCTCTAGGTTTAGATTAAGTTTGGTTTTTCACATTCAGTGCCGAACACAGATTGTTTTGTGTAAGCAGGCGGAGGCTGAAGTTTTTTTTTCAATATTACAGGCTGACAGATTTTTTCATCCATTGTTATATTTTTAGCTATCCAAACTTTTTTCTTCCCAGTTTTACTTAAAAAACATGTCTGAAACTTTATTTGTTTCTTGTCAAAGTATCGAATTGTCATTTATAGTTTGTCCCAAGATATCCTGGATTCAGATTTTGCAAGATTACTCGATATTCATACATATCACTGAGTTAAAAAGATATTCATTTAATGATATGAAAAAATTCCAAGACATCTGCCATATTCATAGTTTTTCGAAGTCAAACAGTTAACCTACACAGCCAAAAATTCGATCATTACGGGAATTTAACATTGGAGAAAATGGCTACCACTTCGGCAGAGGCCTGTCATTATTCACATAAATTCGTGCTTATATGTAATTTTACGTTTGAGACGTATGTAACGTCGCGCGCGTTGCTCGCGTTCAGGCTTACGTTCGGAAAGTTTCCGTACTTGCCGTTTTATTTAACACATCTGCTCCGAGAATTACCAAAGATATAGGCCTAATATAGTCTGCTTTTGATTTAATAATACAAGAAGAAAGAAGAAAAAAGATGCCTATAAATAAGGGCGGAAAGACAGTCAAATTTATGTAGGTAATTTTTTTCTTGCAACACGAGTTTTTCCGATTTTATTGCAAAAAGGACTTCATTGTTTCTATTTATTCTACAGTGTACACGTTAATAATATCCACGTAACGTAACTTGAAACCGTATAACTTTAAACCTTTCCATCTAAATGTTCCCTATCTCAATCATTTCTTTGATACTAATTAATACAGTATTGGGAAAACACATAGGCCTACCTGGAAATCATTGTTGAAACTATTCCTTTTCCTCAGAAGAACAACACAATTATCATATTTAAAACTTCCATAGCAATCCAAAAGCAAGACCATATATCATCACCTGGACATAACACTGCAAGATTTTAATTCCAAGTTACACCCCTAACGTTTTCTTTGCTGTCTGTATTGTGTGATGTCACTAGAATTTGACCATGACCTTTGTATAAATACAAACAGGTACCATGTCATTTTAGACTCATATTAATTAAATATGTATACATATAGGGTATAGTGAAGTCATTTTTGTAAATATGATATATCATGGGCCATTCACAACTTTCAATAACATGGGACTATTTTGGATTTTTTTAAAAAACTGTATGGGGTGTAATTATGTAAAATACAAGTTGTGAATAGACAAAGTTATAATTATATTACATGCATTGTTCTTGAAAATCACTTCAAATGTTATTACAATATGAGCTATTCACAACTTATTTTGATCAAAATTATGCTACATTAAGTTGTGAATGGACAAACACTTTAAATGCACAGGCACACCTGAGGTTAATTTTTTTTTTAAATTTTTTTAATAAAATAATTCCATGTACTATTCCATGAACTACAATTAATATGATTATTGTTATAGTAAATGGAATTATTTTGTTTAATATAGTACCAGTACATGGAATTATTTTCTTGTAAAAATATTTTTATTGGCAAGGGTTTTTAATTTCACTTGTCAAGATTTGGGGTGCCAACCAAGTTCCTTGTATCACAGTGAACTTTTTAACATAGCTGTTTATTACTTATATCTATGTTTGAAAAAAGGCAAAATGATCAGATTTATGAAGATAACACTGTGTTTAATGTTAACATCATACAATCATCAAGCGTGTGCAGTAATCAATTTGACATCATTAAAAATGATCACAAAGAATTCAACGTTTTTTTGCTTTTCTGTAGGTTAATTTTAGACAGCATATATGCAAATGTAAATATGATTGATTGATGCATGTCCTAAAACAAGTCATACATGCATGCTTACAGCATAACATACAATACACACATTGAGCGGGGTGGGGTGGGGTGGGGGGGGTGTGAATATAAGGTGAACTTAACAATGCGGTGTAGTCACAACACCAAAGACTCATACAAGTAAAACATAATTTTATACATGATTATGTATCGAATCAACATACATGTTTTTTTCTACAGCCTACGGACTTTTTAAAGAAGATACATGTATATGAGCAGTTTATCATGAAAAGCAAGTAGGGGAGGGTGAAGAACATCAAAAACCCTTTGAAAAGACTCAATCGCAACCGTTAAAAATAAGTCTTTGTAAATAAAAAAACTACACTAGGCAAAATTGCTAACGCACCACTTACTATTTCTTTGATTGTTTTAGATCTGTATTGAATAGTATACTATATTAGTATACTACTTTAACAATTTATTATAATACAGAAAATAAAACATCATTTGTTGCAAACTTACTGACCAGTTGCTTTGAGTACTGTTTATGAAACATTGGTACCCCCCCCCCCCCATTATGTGATTCACATATCAATATAGGGTGTGGCCTCCATTTGCTCGGATAAATGCGATGTGTATGTCCTGTCGCCTAGTATTTACTCGGCACTTTGGAATTCTTGCTTTGTCCCTCACACTTCCGGTTTGTACAAAATTCCGGTACAACCTTGCAATTAACATTTTATTCAAACCTATTTAGGAGCACACATCAGAGACCATACCAAATGCCCTGCCACGCTCTTCTGTGTCAAACGCGCCATACCCAGTCGGGTTTTTTGTGAGGTTTTAGTAATGCATGCATTAATTATAAGATCACAAAAAAGAAAGTAAAGATTGATTTTTCCAAAAGAAGTGTGAGCACGATTTGAGCATTTCTAAAGAACAATTAAGCTTCGGTTAACATTGCATGCATTTATCCGTTTAGGCATACAAATGTGTTACTTATAATTAAGGTAACCTATTTAAACATTTAATACATCTTAAGAAATTTTTAGGATGTAAATATCATTTTATTTTTAATGGTGCGTTAGAAATTTTGTCTAGTGTATAACCAGTTATTGAAAGAGCACATGCGCAGATCCAGAAATGTTTTCCGGGGATGGTTTTTGAGGGACAACTTTGTTTGCCAGGGGGAGAGGGTCCTAAGGCCTTTTTTGATAATTAAAATTAAAACGTTTGAACTGCTAGTATCCAGTGGAGGAGGTCGCTATATAGCGGAGTTAATGTACCCAGAGTTGAATAGACCAATTCACACTTTACAAAACCTATGTCCTTTGACCGCCATCTTTGGTAAAAAAATTCCTTTGATTTCTCACAGTAGCCTTTGTAGTTTAAAGGTTTATTACTTTGTTATTTGACATTATAATAAAAAATCAGATAGGGCAACACACATATCGGAAGAATAAATAAAATTCCGAAAGATTTCATCACAGGGACGCCCAAATACTTGGTTGCATTAAAAAGAAAAAAGTTGGTTCTTCCCTTTTGACCTTTTGGTTGACCCCGCAAAGGGAAACAACTTTTGCAAAGTGTGGATTGGACTATAATTTTAATTATTGTTTATATGATAATTAGCGATTTGATCAGTTGTTTTAAAAGAAATTACTATTCAACAACATAAATTTCGCGATCGAATAATCAAGAAACTAAGTATAAAGACTCTGATCAGTAGCCAAGAGCAAATAAACTGAAGTGATATATGTTCATATCTTTAATTACGATGATTATGAAATATCTTATGGACCAGGCAAAATTTATCACTATGATGGGGCCGGTACAAACAGGCATGGGACAATGACTTTTTTCATTAAGGAAAAGCACGAGACAAAAACATTTTTTAGCATTAAATATCCATGAAACAAACACTTTTTAAAAATGAGTTGCAGTTCTCAACTAAATAAAAAAATTATTATTTTAAACATATTTTATTTTTTAAAGACAAAATATCTTTTAAAAAACTTTACTTCTCTTGTTATCCGAAACAGTCACTTGTTACCTATAACTCACACTAACATTCTCTGAAACGATATCGCCTTACAATTAGAAAGCTTATGCAATTCTTAGAAAAAGTATGCCTCATATTGCCAATTCCATTGAAGTTTAAGAAAATAATATGACCATTTAAGTGAACCCACCATTTTCACTTTTACATCTACATGATAGTTTCATGATAAAAGCATCACATCACTTAGAAATACCCTTACATGTATACCCTCCCCCTTTCTTCAGATTTTCATAAAAAGCATTAGTTTGAAATATTTTACCTAATATTATGAAACTTGTGACAATTTCCTTAAGTCAATTCTCAAACATATTTGTAATAATCATCGCTGATGCTAAGAATGACTCTTTTTTGGTAAATTTGATGATTTGTAGTATTTTTTAAAATCACAAATAGACATTCTGTCCTGTATTTGGTGTGTTGTTTCCATGAAAAAGGAAGTTAACAATAATGTTTAGTGAATATCTTATCTTCCAATATTCTGGTTTCCAGTCTCCTTTTATCAAACCATGCTGAAATAGTTAGACCTACAAGTGTGATGCCCGCCTTAACTTAAAATAAATTTCAAACACACCAGGGTAGCTGAAGATGAATGAGAATTCCATGAGAAATTTACATGTGTTTCTAAACATTTGATGCAAATACTAGCATACAATAAAAAGATGTTGATTCTTGTTAATTTTATAATTAGTAATAATAGAAGATGTTATTTGAAAGTCAAATGTACATTTACATATCCTACGTGTAGTGTTAATGAAGAAAATTGGAAAGGAGGGTATTTTTCAACTACATGTAAGTAAATACATCTAAAATATCACTTTTAGACAGGAGGGGGCAGAAACTTGGATATTTAGAGAATATTTTTTTCCAAAAAATTGGGTAATATTAGTCAGGTTGCTTAATGTCATTTCATAAAATCAAACAGCGAAATTGCTGCAAATTTATAAATTAAAATTAAATTGATTAAAACTGTTTCAAAGTATTTATTATTATCTCAGTAATTAACTTAAACCCTATTAATTGTCATCAGGATAGGAAACTTCATACTTTCAATGTCAGTTTACTCAAGTGGTGGCCATTCTATATGCATTTACAGGGAGTTATTCCCTTCCATGTACATTCACTGTACTAAATAATAGTGTATAAAAATAATTGTTTACATTGTACTTTTTGTAGCTTTTGTTGCTACAGTTTCATGAATATGAAGATGCATATCCATGGGGCAGTAACTTGTTTTTAAGCCTACAGGCATGGGACACATATTTTTTTTTTCAATGTGAAAGCCATGGGACATGTCCATTTTTTTTTAATGAATATTTTGTTCTGTACCGGTCCCATCATAGTTATAAAATTTGCCTGGTCACTCAATACAATACGAGCTAACGCACGTGTTCCGCAGGTATATAGATTTGGTCTGGACATACACATATCAGATAAAACTTATGCGGATTACATAAACGATAAACCATAGAAATGAACAATGTGTTTACAGTGACACTCATTCGGTGGTATTTTTGTTTTGGCTTTTGGCCTGACAGCAATGTCGCATGCAGGGAAATCTCTGTAGAAACGCCACAGTTTCTTTCCTTAGAAGGATGTAAAGCCAGGGATTCAGAACGAAATTCACGTAGGCCAGACGGAGACCCAATACCTCAAAACTCTCCATTCCTTGAAGGATGCGCAAAGGGCGGGCAAACATATTGATCTGGAAGAGATGACGAACATAGAACATGAAAAAAGAACAACATACTATTTGAAAATTGTCAGATATTTTCTTCTAATTATGTCTCAAAAAATGACTAACCTCAGCTCCCTTTCCACAATGTACAGATACTGTCAGCATAAATGTTTAAGCAAAGTAGAAATAACAATTAAAATATATTGATCTATAAATGTATTTGGTATTTATTTAAGTATGATGTTTAGAAAAAAAACCTTGAATAATTCTTACCAGCAAGGGTATAAAGCAGACTGCAAAGAGAACGACAATAGCAAACAAAAAGGCTATCATCTGTTTACTCTTCTTGCTTAATGTTTTCTGTTGTTTCCTTTCGTTTCCGGTTAAACAATATTGACGTACAAGAGTAACGATCACTGAAATGTTCAGAACTGCAACCAAACAAAGGATTATAAAGCCTGTGGAAGCGTAAACCAAGGAGATGCCTCGATTAACCCAAGCCGTCAGACATAAAATCTACGAAGCACCAAGAACCCGGATAAAAACTGCGACTGTGACTTCCTACCAAATGTGGAACGGTCGACAGAAAGAGCGATATGGCGCCACCAAACATCAACAACAAGTGCGCTCGTCGTTCCTTGGCGGACACGCTGTATTTCAATGGAAAAACAATCGCAATAAATCTTTCTAGAGACATGGAAAGTACTATGCATGCCGAGTTCAAGATAGTAAACATCTGAATAAAAGCCATATAGTCGCAGAGGCCGTGGGAGAAAGTAAAGGTAAAGTCCGAGGCGTATCGAGCGATTCCAAAAGGTGCTGCGAGAGCGATCCCTAAAAAGTCGTTTACGGCTAGTGCCAATACAAATCTGTAAAAAGGACGCCATTGGTGTTCTCCAGAAAAACGACATAAAAGAAACAGCACCAGTCCATTTCCGAGCGTCCCAAGAATAAGAAAAAGAATTGGAGGTACAATGCTAGCTTGTGGTTTTTCCTCACTGAACTCAGAGCTTGTCGTGTTTGAAAAGTTGAAATGAAAACTGCCGTTTGTTTGGTTCATTGTGATCCACTATCACGTTGACAGAGAGCTGCAAAAGCCACATACAGGTATGGTATATAGAACATAATATACGTTTGTAAATGAAGGACCAAACACTAGTTCGTTAAAAAATTGTTTTTATTTTTAAAGAAAACGTAATAAGATTCACACTCAATTTAATCTTTAGTAGAGTTTGCAGAGTTGTGTGATGTATGTTTAACCAATAAAATATACTTACTAGGGATGTCAACGAGTACCCGGTTAACCGGATACTCGATCGAACGTCCGAGTATCGAATACTAAAATCGGTACTCGGTTACCCGGGTATATATTTTATATATATCTAAGTTTATTTAATAATGCATTAAAACATCGGTTTTAAAACTTTCAATTCTTTATTCGCTCAAGACCAGTTCACTGGTATTTGAGGTTCAAAATCAGTATATACAAATGTACACGAATACAGTCAAGGATCACATGTACAGTAGAAGTAATAATGACAAAAAAGGTTAAAATCACAATACAATAGGTTGTTTAAGTTGGTTTCTGGAAGAATAAATATTGACGAGTTTTCTAGTTTTTCTACATTAAAAGTATTCATGAGCTCGTTATTTTATAATATTTGGGTTTTCATAATATCTCGGGTAAAACATTTTTCTGTCGTTTACAAAATGTGTACATTCTAAAATATAATGAAATTCATCCCCAATACTATTAGAATCACACATTATACATTTTCTTAAATGTTTTTCAATATTATGCCATCTACCTGTTTCAGTGGGGAATCGATGATTACATGTTCGTAATTTTGTAAACGTGATCCGTAGATCTGTAGGTAAAATGAACAAGTACTTTTCTAAATTGAGATTTGTTTAAAAACTCTATAATTAATACATTTTGGTGAGTTATCTACGATACTTCTCCAATCTTGTACAAATTGATTTTGTAATATTTCTTTAACTATTGACTTAAGCCAGTTATAACTACATATTGTTTGATTTTCCCATATATATGACAACCCGCACGAGTTGAGTATATCGTGTATACATTTTATCCATGGATGTATAAAAGATCCATTTTTGAAACATCTATAAAAATAACAATAGATTACATTAGTGAGTTTACAATCGTGGTACAAAAATGTCCATTGCGCTTGTACATACAGTAATTAGGATTTCCTACGCCTCTAAATAAGCTAAATGACCGTTATCGCCTGTGGCAGTGTTTATATAGTAATTATCGGGGGGGGGGGGGGGCGACAAAAAACGTCTTAAACATAAGGAGGAATTTGACAGGCCAGAAACTCAAGAAAAACAACCGACTTTATCGAATTTTGTCAATTCTCCTAGAAGCCGTAAATTCTCGGGAAAAGAGACATATACAAACACACTTACGGGTAAACCTCCCATTAGATCATGTGGTTTTATTTCTACAAAAGTGACCAAGGTTTTACAGTTATCAATGTACTTATTCATATTTTTTTCCCCACACATTTATTCAATCATATATATGTAACAGAACATTAATACAGGTAGTGGGCCTGCGCAGCTATAAGCATGATATTTAGATTTGTACATAAATATAGCTAATACATGTAACAGCAAATTATTTTTCTGGTAGATATGTGTAGGGGAAATCAGTTTAAGTGTCCAGAGACTCCCCCTACCAGTTTAATAATCTAAAGGCCAGGTCACCTTTAGACAAACATAATTTGAAATATAATTACAATTTTTCATTCAATCTATTAAGAATATCAAAATTAAACATAATGCTTTTTGCTGCTTTAACTGTCATATAAAACTGTGTCAGTGCACTTTTCAAAAAACATAATAAACCATTATATGTTACAATGTCGTTCAAAACTCTACTTTTTATTTTATATTTGTACATTTTGTAAGCTACAAAGATACAGCATTATTAAAGATAAACGTGTTTTTGTTGCAATATGCTGGAAAACCAATAACAATAACTATCCATGTAACAATTATATTTAAGATATCAGATACTTTCTTCCAAATGGGGTTAGATATACAACAATCAAAAATTAGATGTTTAATGTCTTCCTCTACATTACAATTCAGACAGTTTTTGTCAAAATTTTCTTTCCATTTACTTACACATTTATTACAAGATAAAATATTGTGTATTAATTTGTAATTAAATTCTGATACATATTTATCAAATATCTTTTTCACTTTTTCTTGGTAGATATTACCCCACAATTGACGGTCATCAATACAAAAAAGTTTGGACCAAAAATTTTCCATTCTAGGCTCTTTTGAGTTTTTTTGTAATAAGATGTGGTAAAAAAATTTAGATTTTTTTCCTTCGACATGTTCGAAATAGCCATTTAAATTGAAAAACAACTTTGTACTTCTATTATGTGTTATATTCTTAAGTTAATTTAAGCGGCATATTTCTTAGGGGCACTTTTTAGAGTTATATATTCACGTAGGTAATTGTTTGTAGATATCAGACTCTCTTTGATTTCATTTATTGGTTTGAATCCATTTGAATTGAATAAATCACTCACGTACTTAAAACTGCTTTTAATCCAATTTGGAAAAAAGACTGTTTTTCCTTTATACGTTATATTTCGATTGAACCATATATTCTGAAACTGGATATTCTCTCGATCAGTGTTTTTATATTCATTAAAAGCGCATATTACTTCCTTATAAAAATTTGGGAGGTATTTGATATTTAGGTCTTTTGCGTTTGTAATATTAGTGTTTAATAGATAAGAGAGATCTAAATTATATCTTTCTATACAAGAGTTGATTTAAATCATTGTTAGAATGAATAAGTTTTGAAACCCATGATGCTTTTAAAGCTTTGACCTAAGCTTAGTTTCAAAATCGGTGATACCAATCCCTCCATCTTATATATGTCTTATTAGAGTTTTACGCTTTATCCTTTCTCTTTTCCCCCATAGAAACGAGAAAATAATTTTGTTTACTTGTTTAAATATAGTTTGATCAGGGTTTTCAAGTATTGTTGCGACATAAAGAAGCTTAGAAATAATTAAAGAATTAATTATCTGACATTTTCCGAAAAGAGTTAGCTTTCTTGTTCGCCAAGAGTCCAATATTTTTTCGAACTCTCTCAGCTTACATAGCCAGTTTTTTTTCACTACACTCTATTTTATTATGTCCTATGTAAATACCTAGACATTTTACTGTATTTATGTTTATTTTGATATTTTTTATGGTTGTATCCTCCTTAAGAATGTTTCTAAGTTTTCCCAATACTATACATTCAGTTTTTGATAAATTTAATTTTGTTCCTGAAACATTTCCAAAATTTTCTATGATTTAGATTGCTTTTTCTAGAGAGGTTATGTCTCTTAAAGGAAAGGTGCTATCATCGGCATGTTGAATACATTTTATTTCTTTTTCCATATTTTCTAACCTAAAGCCTCGAATTGAATTTGAGCTATTCATTTTTTCATTTAGAATTTCCATTACAAATAAAAACAGTATTGCTGATACGGGACATCCTTGTCGTATTCCTCTGTGCATTTTACATTTTTTAGAAATCCAACCATTATTTTTGATACAGAAATTTGGATTGGTATACAAAATTTTTATCCATTTAATAAAGTTATTCCCAAAATTGAATTTTTCTAGTAATTTTATTAAAAAGTTCCATTCAACTGCATCGGACGCTTTTAGGAAGTCAGCAAATAAGAAAATTCCTTCTTTATTTGTATTTTCGCAATACTCGAAAATATCCAGAATTAGCCTAGCATTATTGCCAATATATCTTCCTTTTATATAACCCGATTGATTTTTACTTATTAACCTATCAATCAATTTTTGTAATCTTCTGGCAAATATAAATGTAATTATTTTATAGTCACAATTAGTGAGACTTATTGGTCTGTAATTTTCTAACTTATCTAATTCCCCTTTTTTATGTATAAGTGAAAGAACTGAACATTTTTGTGCAGAAATTAATTCTTCTTCGATATAAATTTGGGATATAGCTTCATATAAAAAATTCCGGCTATTTTTCCAAAACATCTTATAAAATTCAACAGGTAAAACGGCTATTCCAGGTGACTTATTATTTTTCATTCCATTTACAGCTTCTGCGCATTCTTGTAATGTTGGGAAATTTTCACAGTATTTTTTATCATTTTCTGACAACACAGCGGATGTATTAATTTGGGCGAGATATGAATCAATTTCATTTATCGGTATATCTTTTGAGGAATAAAGATTTTCATAGAACTTACATAGTTCACTTAAAATATCATTAGTCTTTACAAAGGTCGATCCTGCATTGCTAACTTTAACCTTACTTATAACAGTTTTTGATTGATGCTTATTTTCAAGTCTTAAGAAGTAGGATGAATTTTTTTCTCCCTCGTCAATCCATATCGCCCTTGACCTTATTTGTGCTCCTTTTGATTTAATTTCATATAATGCGTCTAATTCATTCTCTAATTCTTTTTTCCGTATCATATTAATATTTAAATGATGTTGATGTTCTATTTGCTCTAATTCACTCTCGATAAGTTGTATTTTCCGTTTCATAGTTTTGCTTTTTTTTTTAGTTTTCTTTACAATAACTAATACTTAAATTTTTAACTTTAAGTTTGATCAATTCCCATTTAGTTTTTGGATTCATCTCTAGCGTAATATCATCTGGTAAATTCAATAAAAAATCGTTGATAATTTTACAATACTGTATATCAAAAAGGACAGACGTATTTAGCTTCCAATATCCCTTTCCCCTGCTATTTGAGGAAATTTCGCATTTCAAAATTAAAGCAATGTGGTCGCTCATTCTTACATTTGAGACGGACGGCGGCCTACGTAAGTATATATTTTCCGGTTTATAGCAAAAAAGGTGCGTTAAAAAAACATAGTCTATTCTGTTTTTTGCGGTGTCGTTACCATCACACCAAGTGAAACCATTTTTTTCTGGTTTAATTTTTGCCCACAGATCGACAAAATCGAAATGGTTTTATAAATTTTTAAAACTATTTAAACTCTTATCTTTATCTTTTAACAGAGAACAGTTGAAATCTCCTACAAGAATTACATTTTCATTATTAATAGAATACTTTGAAATCCATTTTGAAACCTTTTTAAAAAAATCAACCCGATCGTTCTCAGAATTAGGTGCATAAATATTGATAGCTGCAGGTCTGTAGCTCCCGGTCTGAAAAAATTCGGATGGACGACCTGGGAGCTACAGTGCCACCCATACTAAAAATCTGCAATTTACGGCGCACAAAAAATTGCGCTAGTTTTTTGACTGATTAACCTTATTTTCACACAAATTCTGTGAAAACAATTAGTCCATTAAATTCTTCAGACAATTTACTACTGATATTGTTATTTAACTTGCCTCAGACTTTTTTTGAAACATGCTAAACGACCTCGGAGATAAAGTATATTAATTCACGTCGATATCGAGAGTCGCCATTTTTACATGTAAACAAACTGCACCACTTCACTTTACAGGGCTGGTGATCGTGTTTAAAAGAATATCAGAGACAAGTAAAGTGACGATATCTGTAGTAAATTGTCCGAAGAACTTTTTGAAATCAAATATTTATACAGAATATGTTCGAAAATGAGATAAATCAGTCCAAAACTAGCGCAATTTTTTGTGCGCCGCAAATTGCAGTTTTTTACTATGGGAGGCACTGTAGCTCCCAGGTCGTCCATCCGAATTTTTTCAGACCGGGAGCTACAGACCTGCAGCTAAAATATTGACAAGTGTAATAATTTTACTATCATGTTCTATATTCAACAGTATAATTCTGCCATCTGCAGATTTATGCTGGTTTAGTAATGTAAAGTGAAATTTGCTACTTATCAGAATTGAGACACCTTTACTGTGTGAAGAAGTAGAAAAACTATGAAAAGATGTACCTTTCCAGCCTGAATTAAAAATATATTCTTTTTCAGATATAAAATGTGTCTCTTGTAAAAATACGACATCACAATTAATATCATTAACCCAATTGTATAAAATTACTCTTTTTTTTATAATCATTAAGTCCACGACAGTTCAAAGAAATAAATTTAACAAAGTCATTGTTGTTAATCATACTTATACTTCATACTTATACATCATACTTATTCATATTTAATTACACTTTTACCGAGTACCCGGGTACTCGATCGGAAAAACGTCCGAGTAACCGAGTACTAAAAATTGACCGATTTGACATCCCTAATACTTACCTTAATTTATTAGCGTGATAAGTAACATATTGAAATACAGTGAGTTTTAAAAACTTTAAAAAATATCTTATTGATGATATAAATTCTTTAAGGGAGGAAAAAAGAACGAGATTAAAAACATTTTTACCTGGAGTGTTACATGCGTTATCCTTAAAGTGGAAAAATGGCAAACAAAGAAATGCGATATAATGTTTGTGTAAATTGAAATGCGCACTAAACATATCTCTGAAGAATAGCTACCTGTCTGTTATCAACCCGGCATTATTCTGTAACCAAGGCAAATATCACAGGAATTTCAATGACTTTCTCAGGTTGGACACAATTCACCTATAGAGGGATGATCTCGCTAAACGGGAATTATCCCTCTTTACAGTGATATAAACAATCACGGTAATGCAGAATTTTATAGATGTATTTCCAATAAATCCAAAAATCCCACTTAAATAAAAAAATATCCGCCTATGAAATGCAATATGGTGCAAATTTACTTCACAAAACTAACCTTCATGGCCTACAACATCAGTCTTCTACATCTGCAAACGAAAAAAAGACGATTTTTGACTCTTGGAAACTGTGAGTACTCTTGCATTGATCGTAAATATTTCCATTGAAAGTGTGCTTTTTCTTTTTCAAAAACCAAACATTTGTGAGTTTGTGTTCATTGAATTGACACCGCTTGACCATGCAAGAAAAATATTAATGCAGAAAATATTGTTTATTTATGCTTTAATATTTTGATCTCGGAAAGACAATGAAAAC
This sequence comes from Magallana hongkongensis, assembly GCA_015776775.1. Taxonomy (NCBI): domain Eukaryota; kingdom Metazoa; phylum Mollusca; class Bivalvia; order Ostreida; family Ostreidae; genus Magallana; species Magallana hongkongensis. The sequence goes on along the minus strand of CM027473.1, from coordinate 29,385,090 downwards.
TACGGGAACTTGTACCATCATTTCATTCATGGGATAACGAAAATTACTCCCTCCTTACTTAATCATGAGTTCTGAACAGAAAATGCCCCGATTATTTTTTCTCTCTAAGATTTGTTATGATTTAACTATTGCACGCAAGTGCAAATCCCTACAGTTCAGGAAATCATGACCCCACTGTAAATACTCTGAAAGTTCGCCTATGCGGACGTCCTTTATCTGTCGATGAATCGGCCGTCGTTGAGCTTCTTGATAAGTTAGGAGCAAAGCTGAAAAGCAAGATATTGTATGAAAAAAAAATAAGACACCCGGTCACAAACAAAATGACTAGCGTACTTAATAGAAAAAGATTCATGTACATAGAACCCCTTAAAAACGGCAAAGTTCTGCCTCGCGTGAACTATTGCGCTGGCATACGCTGCATGTTATTTCACGACGGTCAACCTAAAACTCAGCGGAATATCACCTGTACTCAGTGCTGGGACACCGGACACACCCAAATTGCTGCAAAAACCAACCCCGTTGTAAAGTCTGCAAAACACCCGGTCACAAACCAGGCGACTCAAGGTGCTCCTATCAAATTCAGGAAAGTGTTATAGCTTTCAATGGTGAAAATGGCATTTTGTCAAATTTATACCCATGTGAGCTCAATATCTTCGGAGTGCAACACAAGTCCGCAGAACATGCATTCCAATATGCGAAATCATTAAGATGCGGGGACCTGGAGGCTGCCAAGTATGGCACGCCAAATTCACAAAAATGAGCTAAACATAGTTTCACAGTCGATAAACTAGGTTTATCAACTGTTAACTATAGTTTATATACGGATGCTAAACTTTAGTTAACGATTCGTTAACTATAGTTTACATCTGTGAAACTATATTTCACGAATGTAAACTATAGTTTACGAATGATAATCATAGTTTATCTGTAAAAAACGTTAACAATAGATTTTGCTGATAAATATATATTCACATTTGTTAATTATAATTTACAATCGTAATATATGATAAAGAGTTGTTGAATATAGTTTCAGAAATCGTGAAACTACATTTATCAGACAAATTCACAAAAATGGGCTAAACATAGTATAGTTTCACAGTCGATAAACTAGGTTTATTGACTGTTAACTGTAGTTTACGGACCGAAAGCTATAGTTAACGACGTTAATCTATATTTCACGTCTGTAAACTATAGCAAACGCGATAATCCGACTTAACTCGATATGAGTTAAGTCATGTTATGGAAATGAATAGATTAACTATTTTACTAATATATACATCGAAAATATACATCGAAAGAAAGATAACTCCTCAATATGAGGTTCTCGTAACTTTTCGCACGGCCCCTTTTGGGGTCCTATATTACGCATGCGCAGTAGTGTATCGACCTTTCTCAGCTTCAACCTGGAAAAAATTCAATCCCTTTCCCTCCCACCCTATCTTGTAAGGTTATATAGTCCATATTTTTCGTGTTTCTGTCTTCTTTTTTCTGTATTTCAGATTCGTAATTCCTTGAAGTAGTACTTTCATCACATCCATAGATAATTGTCATGGCTTTACAACGACACGTGTGGCGTGCAGCTGTCATCAGTCTAACGAATTTTGCTTAAGCCTGCCCCGGATTCTGTTTACTTCCAGGTCCGTGGCCAATAATCGGGCTTACTTTAATTGACACTTTGTTAGATTCAGACATTGATTGACAGTAAATCATTGAATACACTGAGTATTCAGAGTAATTGAATAATTCTATTGATACATTGCAGTGGGTTGATTGTCATAATTGACTACATTGAGTAATCAATTAAATTAATACATTCAGACATTCACTAAAGCAAAACATTGATTATTCTTTATTGATTTTCATATTGATTGATTGATTGAAATACTGTTTGATTATTGATTGATTGATTTCATTGATTGATTCATCTTGATTGATTGATTGTGTGGTTCATTAAAGATCTAACATTATAACTACCCAAAAGTCGATGTTTATCATTTAACTTTATATAAATAGTGCCTGTTTTGGAGGGTAACAGTTGAAATTGACACCCCGAGAAAACCATTGTCAACCGACGCGAAGCGGAGGTTTGACAATGGTTTTCGAGGGGTGTCAATTTCAACTGTTATCCTCCCAAACAGGCACTATTTATTTTGTTATACTGAATGTCTTAATTTTTAAAAAAAAATTACTGCTTTTATATAGGAATAACGTGAATTCTACAGCGAACCGTACGCGCATAATTTTCGCGCATGTAACATTTTTTAATGCTACCCTTTGCTAAGTGCGTTGCTAACGCTGAGGGTAATAGAAAATATTATTAACTGCGTCTTAACCAATCAGATTTCACTGAAAACAATCATTTGCGATTGTTAAACATAGTTTATTTGATAAATATAGTTTCACCATTGTGAAACTATGATTAACAACTCTAAACTATAGTTCACGAATGCAAATTGTATTATTTAAACATTAAGGCGCCAAATTCACAAAAATGTGATAAACATAGTTTTACGTTTGTAAAGCATGGTTTACAAACAGAATCTCTCATTTAGTCTCTGACATGCGGAATTCTCTGTGAAACTATATTTTACGACCCTAAACTATAGTTTAGGATTGAATCTATAGTTAACTAGAGTTTTGTTCGTAAATCATAGATACGTTAATCCTAGTTACAGCAAGATAAGATTTTGTCTTAACAACGATCATTTTCATTGGTTGTTAAGATATATATTTCTTTTTGACAAGAAAAGTGATTTTTCGATAACTTTATGGCAATTGAAATTATTAAAATAACTAAACCTTTTTCATTTTGATTTAAAAAGAAATAATACAAACAACAAAAAAACGCGGGGTTTTTTTTTTTATTGTATTTACGGTACGGCGGAAGCTGACGAGGGGCGCGATGGCCAGCAACAGCAAAAATATGGGTAGGCTATATATCAGTTTTTACATTAGGCATACTGACAATGTAACGATCTTTTTTTTGTACAGAGGGCAAATTCGCACGTGTTTCCCTATGAAGAGCCATTATCTATAATGGCGCACATTTTGTATCGCCTCTCACGATTGGTTACTCGAGATTTTAAATTGAAAACTATAGTTAACACACATTTATACTCATAAACTATGTTTAACAGACGTAAACTATAGTTTACGAACGTGAATTATAGTTTAGGACGATGAACTACATGTATGACTAACAAACGTAAATTATAGTTTATCTCTCAAAACTATAGTATAGGATCTGAATTATAGTTTATGTCTTTTAAATATAATTTATAAATATAAATGACAGAAAACTATAGTTTAGAACCGAAAACTATAATTAACAATTGTAAAACATAGTTTATCTGATAAATATAGTTTCACAATCGTGAAACTATATTTATCAACTCTAAACTATAGTTAACGAATGTAAACTATAGTTTACAGAGGTGAATCTATATTTATCAGCTAAATCTATTGTTAACGTGTACTAGTATTTCCAGACAGAAATACATAGATTTGCATTCGTAAACTATAGTTTACAGATGTGAAATATAGATTAACGTCGGTAACTATAGTTAAGGATCCGTAAACTATAGTTAACAGCCGATAAACCTAGTTTATCGACTTGAAACTATGTTTTGTTAATTTATATGAATTTGGCGTGCTTTAGATTTGTAAACCGTACTTTACTTATCATAAAACCCTATTTATCAGATAAACTATGTTTAACAACTGCAAATGATTGTTTTCAGTGTTAACTATAGCTTACAGATGTGAAACATAGATTATCGCGTTAACTATAGTCTACAGATGTGAAATATAGAATAACGTCGGTAACTATAGTTTACCATTCGTAAACTATAGTTAACAGTCGATAAACCTAGTTTATCGACTTGAAACTATGTTTAGCTCATTTTGTGAATTTGGCGTGCCATAGCCAAGTCCATCCAAGAGGCTATAGACGCCCTTTCCGCCGAACGCATCGGAGACAAAGTGATGATAAATGAGCGTGTGAAAGTGTTATGACAGAAATTATAAAAAATAAATGTGTCCAAGTTGAGAGGTTCAGGGAAAAGCTCTGGTCTGTTTAGAAAAACACCTTGTTCGACGAGTCAACATTCAACGACAAATGGGGGACGGGGCTGGATAAAACTGGTACAGAAAACACAGAAGCTTCTGACTGGCCCGGTCAGAATCTACTAGGTCATATTATTGGAAAAGTGGCACAAAATATTAGAAAAAGGAAAAAAGCGTCCAATGTAGTCAGCCTAAACAGAGCTCGAGGCAGCAAAAAAAAAAAACAACAAAAAACGAAAACGCAGTACAACGCAGAAAATATAGCAGAAATGCTTCGCTCCTTGCGAGCCAATAATGCCTAATCTGTGTCATCTTGTGATGCATTTTCAGAAACCGACTCCGAACACGAGGAATCCAGTAGAGGATAAACCAAATACTGTCGCCCGAATTGTAAACTTGTGATCACAATGTTAGTTATTTGGACTCGCCTTAGGAACAGCGATATGGCAATTATATGTACAATTATTAGCATATGCACATGCTATGAACTATACTTTATGCTCTTGATAGACATTTTAATATACAATCGAAAGTAATGGAAAAAGTGAACTTTATATCAGTAAATGTTGAAGGTGTAAATACAGACGAAATCAAAGTACTGAAAGTACTGATAGGCGGAAGCATGATTGCAAGTTGTCAATGTCATAGTGTTATTATAACTATTTCCTCCTTAAGAACTAGTTTGATAACAGAAAACACTATTCTTATATGTCAATTAAGGTATATACAAGTAGTAAATGTGGAAATACTCAGTTACTGCACCAGATTAGTCTGGATCATGCCTTAAATAAAGATTATATGAGAAAAGCAATTTAAACATCAAAACATTTATTTTGTTAAGTACATTCGTATAACAGTTCATACTGATATGCAAGCTGAAATTACAGGTATGCATTTTCATTTATTATACCGATTTATTAAAATGTTCATTTTGACATCAAAATGATGAAAAAATATTATAGTATTAATATTTAGTAAAAACTGAACTTCTGAAACTGCAGTATTTTATTCTTTACAATAATGTTTCACCAAAATACAGAAGTTACATTTGTAAATCACTTGATTACAGTATTTTACACAATCAAGTAGTCTGTGTGTCACTTTGCTTACCTGAGAAGCAATAGCCATTGAGAAATCAGCTTTATAGAATAATACACAAAATATCTGGAAATGTGTAGTAAAAAAGGTAATCAAAAGAGAGATTTTGAAGTTTTCTTAATATATTCTCAAGTTTATCAGTAACAGGATGATTTCAAAGTCATTTTATATGTGGAGAATTGCAGACCTCTAAATGATCCTCAGATTGCAGTTCATACATTTTGTTGACAAATGTTTGAAACTTAGAAAGAATGTATTTACTTACTGTAATGTACACCAAACATATTTTACAAAGATCAAACATATATGCAAATGTTGAGAATTAAAATACAATGTAAAAGCCCAGTAATTTATGGATAGCTATAGATTGAAATTCAATAATGTACAAATATGTGTCCTTTACAATTGCTTGATGTTTTACTGTCAAATCACAATAACTTCTTAAGTTTTTAATTTTATTACTAAAGGAATCTTCAAGAGAACTTCCCCCATTACAGAACATAGACTTCCAAAGAATCCCTTTATAGCTACATGCCGAAATTTGTTTTTGGAAAGCGTGTAATCCTGGTGTGTGCCATTTATGGTAACAACAATTTCAATTCACTAGTGTTGTCTTGCATCCATTATACCAATGACAACTGTCTTTTTCAGTAGGATATTCTAAAATGTGTTGATGAAAAAAAAATAATGGATATGTTATCAAGCAATATTTCATTACAAAATACTTGACCTCCAATAAAGAAAACATGGATTCAAAAATAAAATAAATCTATAAAATATTTTGAATATATGTCTGTTTTACCTTAGATATTTTATTTTCAAAAGTATACATATATTTTGCAAATAAAGGATGAGATATATAAGAAGATCACAGGATATGGATTATCAATATTTGTAAGATTATTGCAATATATTATATACAATTAATGGAAAATGAAGTGATTGAACTGTAAATGAAAGTTTAATGTTTTCTCTCCAAAATTCTTCAGTTTTTTATTGCATTTAGAACAAGAATATTTACTACATTATTAAAGATATGACAACAAGATATCTGTGAGTCAATGCTCACTGGTGATACCACTGCTCTGATGTGTATACAAAAAAGCATAGGTAACATTACATGTAACGGGAAGTTGACATTAAATATTTTGAAAAATGAATCCTACCGTATGGCATGCCTTAATTAACAAAGACTGAGTTAAAATTTCAAGCATCTGCGATTGTTGCTGAGATATCTTTGACAAAATTTGTGTTATAGACAAACAGACACACAGGGTAAAACAATATACCCCCTCTCCTTCCGAGCATGGGTATAATTAGTTCATACTTAAACAAGAAAACCAGATGGAATATTGTAATTAAATTTAGTTGTATTTACTAACCTTGAAAATGGTGTTAAGGCCATTAAGATGAGGATTCCAGCAAACTTTAGATGCTCTGCTTCCATTTAGAAGTTTCAAACATGCAATGTTTGTCCCTCTTCAAAAGTGCTGAACTGGGAAGAAAACACCGCATTTATAGCATCCGTCTTTTTCTTTGTTTTGCTTGAAGTTTGCTTAGCGCCCAAATTTAGCAACTCTCCCCTTCACCAGAGATGAAGAATGATGTGGGGCTCTCATTGTCTCCTCTTGTCAGTTAATGTTAATCAGTTTCTTTACATTCATCTGAAAGAATATACATATGTATCAAATATATATATATATATATATATATATATATATATGTTAGGTCATTATCTACAATCGTTGTCAGGTATATAATTGAGTCTTTTTGGAATTGCAATTAATCATGAACATGGTAGATCAAAGACATACCGGTTTATAGTCCAAGTTCTCATATTTTAGAATTAAAAAAAACAACATGCAGTCATCAAAATTATCATATAAATTATGATGTAAAGAAATTTCCATAGGAAATTTTAGTCACTTTCATTATAGAGTAATGATAACGTAATTCTGAGATACAAGTAAATACAGTAGGTAAAAGGATAAATCATGTTAATTTTTTTTAAATGTTCAATTAAATATCTTTATAATAGCCTATCTGGAATATTTATTATATCAACCAATCCATTGCATCTTGTATGATACCTAAAAGCTATATTTGAGATATTATTAGAGAAAATCCATTTGCATTATTCATGAGTCATTTTAAAACCAAGCTGAATATTGTAACTTTTTGTAAGCAAAATGAATGGACCCTATATCATACAGTGCAGTACGTAACGTATTATAAAATCATCATATGAAGATATAGATCTGCAAAGATGTCACAAAATATTAAAGGTTTAAGATAAGGAAACGTACGTTATCTTCCATTGTATGCGATTCCATTGTGCTAAATTTGAATCATATACGCCTCGCCATGTACAGTATTCATGCATAACTATAGACCGACATTTCAGAATTATCGATGAATGCTCAACACAAACAATATAGATTCTTTCATAAAATTTATGTACTTATCCGAGATTTCTCTGATTCTAACCTCCGCTTTTATATAGTGACATGTCTCTCCCGCACGTCACAATATATACAAGCGGGGATTAGAGTCAGAGGAATTTCGGATTAGGAATGTACCAGTTCCTCGATCAAGAAAACGTTATCACCATTATTTGAACATAAAAATCTAAAAAAATGAAGCAAACGTTTATACAATGAGAAATAACACATTAGTTACCTAACTTACCTTACGTATATATGTCGAAGATGGACAGTCACCAGTCGTTCTCAACGTGGGTTTGTTGACAAAAATTTTACACTGGAATTTGCAGTATTGTCTGAGATTACTACGCGAAACTTTAGTATGTCTACAAATAATTTATAGGCGTGGTATCATTCTAAAAATATTTTTAAATAGAATTATACACACCGTTGTTTTAAAAAACCCATTCATTACCTATTCCCCTATTAATTTTTAGGCGGAAGCGCCTATTGCAATTGCTTTTATGACCTTCTACGTCAAAGGTCAAATTCCTGCCCTTTTTCATGGTAAATCTATCGGATGTTATTTCAACTAAGGGCATACAACTCTCTACCACCCCTCCCCCACCACCGTTCGTTTAAACATCGTTTTTGATATAAGAACTGTGGTATGTCTCTAAACTTTTGCTTTATCGTTTTTAATTATCCATTGAAAATGCTTAATAGCAAAGTTAGCAAGTGGCAGATCTATGAGTTTACGTTTTTGATAGTACAGGAACGAACGATAACTCTTGCGATGGTATGCGACATAAACAAAGGATAAGCACGGAGTCTGATGCCTGTAGATGAAATTGCGAGGGAAAAAATAGTTCAATTTGAAATTGCGTGTTTATGAGTACAGAAGGAAAAACTAATAGGGGAATAGGTAATGAATGGGTTTTTTAAAACAACGATTTGTATAATTCTATTTAAAAATATTTTTAGAATGATACCACGCCTATAAATTATTTGTAGACATACTAAAGTTTCGCGTAGTAATCTCAGACAATACTGCAAATTGCAGTGTAAAATTTTTGTCTACAAACCCACGTTGAGAACGACTGGTGACTGTCCATCTTCGACATATATACGTAAGGTAAGTTAGGTAACTAATGTGTTATTTCTCATCGATAATTCTGAAATGTCGGTCTATAGTTATGCATGAATACTGTACAGGGCGAGGCGTATAGGATTCAAATTTAGCACAAAGGAATCGCATACAATGGAAGATAACGTACGTTTCCTTATTTTAAACCTTTAATATTTTGTGACATCTTTGCAGATCTATATCTTCATATGATGATTTTATAATACGTTACGTACTGCACTGTATGATATAGGGTCCATTCATTTTGCTTACAAAAAGTTACAATATTCAGCTGGGTTTTAAAATGACTCATGAATAATGCAAATGGATTTTCTCTAATAATATCTCAAATATAGCTTTTAGGTATCATACAAGATGCAATGGATTGGTTGATATAATAAATATTCCAGATAGGCTATTATAAAGATATTTAATTGAACATTTAAAAAAAATTAACATGATTTATCCTTTTACCTACTGTATTTACTTGTATCTCAGAATTTCGTTATCATTACTCTATAATGAAAGTGACTAAAATTTCCTATGGAAATTTCATTACATCATAATTTATATGATAATTTTGATGACTGCATGTTGTTTTTTTTAATTTTAAAATATGAGAACTTGGACTATAAGCCGGTATGTCTTTGATCTACCATGTTCATGATTAATTGCAATTCCAAAAAGACTCAATTATATACCTGACAATGATTGTAGATAATGACCTAACATATATATATATTTGTTACATATGTATATTCTTTCAGATGAATGTAAAGAAACTGATTAACATTAACTGACAAGAGGAGACAATGAGAGCCCCACATCATTCTTCATCTCTGGTGAAGGGGAGAGTTGCTAAATTTTGGCGCTAAGCAAACTTCAAGCAAAACAAAGAAAAAGACGGATGCTATTAATGCGGTGTTTTCTTCCCAGTTCAGCACTTTTGAAGAGGGACAAACATTGCATGTTTGCAACTTCTAAATGGAAGCAGAGCATCTAAAGTTTGCTGGAATCCTCATCTTAATGGCCTTAACACCATTTTCAAGGTTAGTAAATACAACTAAATTTAATTACAATATTCCATCTGGTTTTCTTGTTTAAGTATGAACTAATTATACCCATGCTCGGAAGGAGAGGGGGTATATTGTTTTACCCTGTGTGTCTGTTTGTCTATAACACAAATTTTGTCAAAGATATCTCAGCAACAATCGCAGATGCTTGAAGTTTTAACTCAGTCTTTGTTAATTAAGGCATGCCATACGGTAGGATTCATTTTTCAAAATATTTAATGTCAACTTCCCGTTACATGTAATGTTACCTATGCTTTTTTGTATACACATCAGAGCAGTGGTATCACTAGTGAGCATTGACTCACATATATCTTGTTGTCATATCTTTAATAATGTAGTAAATATTCTTGTTCTAAATGCAATAAAAAACTGAAGAATTTTGGAGAGAAAACATTAAACTTTCATTTACAGTTCAATCACTTCATTTTCCATTAATTGTATATAATATATCGCAATAATCTTACAAATATTGATAATCCATATCCTGTGATCTTCTTATATATCTCATCCTTTATTTGCAAAATATATGTATACTTTTGAAAATAAATTATCTAAGGTAAAACAGACATATATTCAAAATATTTTATAGATTTATTTTATTTTTGAATCCATGTTTTCTTTATTGGAGGTCAAGTATTTTGTAAAGAAATATTGCTTGATAACATATCCATTATTTATTTTTCATCAACACATTTTAGAATATCCTACTGAAAAAGACAGTTGTCATTGATATAATGGATGCAAGACAACACTAGTGAATTGAAATTGTTGTTACCATAAATGGCACACACCAGGATTACACGCTTTCCAAAAACAAATTTCGGCATGTAGCTATAAAGGGATTCTTTGGAAGTCTATGTTCTGTAATGGGGGAAGTTCTCTTGAAGATTCCTTTAGTAATAAAATTAAAAACTTAAGAAGTTATTGTGATTTGACAGTAAAACATCAAGCAATTGTAAAGGACACATATTTGTACATTATTGAATTTCAATCTATAGCTATATATAAATTACTGGGCTTTTACATTGTATTTTAATTCTCAACATTTGCATATATGTTTGATCTTTGTAAAATATGTTTGGTGTATATTACAGTAAGTAAATACATTCTTTCTAAGTTTCAAACATTTGTCAACAAAATGTATGAACTGCAATCTGAGGATCATTTAGAGGTCTGCAATTCTCCACATATAAAATGACTTTGAAATCATCCTGTTACTGTTAAACTTGAGAATGTATTAAGAAAACTTCAAAATCTCTCTTTTGATTACCTTTTTTACTACACATTTCCAGATATTTTGTGTATTATTCTATAAAGCTGATTTCTCAATGGCTATTGCTTCTCAGGTAAGCAAAGTGACACACAGACTACATGATTGTGTAAAATACTGTAATCAAGTGATTTACAAATGTAACTTCTGTATTTTGGTGAAACATTATTGTAAAGAATAAAATACTGCAGTTTCAGAAGTTCAGTTTTTACTAAATATTAATACTATAATATTTTTTCATCATTTTGATGTCAAAATGAACATTTTTAATAAATCGGTATAATAAATGAAAATGCATACCTGTAATTTCAGCTTGCATATCAGTATGAACCGTTATACGAATGTACTTAACAAAATAAATGTTTTGATGTTTAAATTGCTTTTCTCATATAATCTTTATTTAAGGCATGATCCAGACTAATCTGGTGCAGTAACTGAGTATTTCCACATTTACTACATGTATATACCTTAATTGACATATAAGAATAGTGTTTTCTGTTATCAAACTAGTTCTTAAGGAGGAAATAGTTATAATAACACTAATAATGACATTGACAACTTGCAATCATGCTTCCGCCTATCAGTACTTTCAGTACTTTGATTCCTTCTGTACTCATAAACACGCAATTTCAAATTGAACTATTTTTTCCCTCGCAATTTCATCTACAGGCATCAGACTCCGTGCTTATCCTTTGTTTATGTCGCATACCATCGCAAGAGTTATCGTTCGTTCCTGTACTATCAAAAACGTGAACTCATAGATCTGCCACTTGCTAACTTTGCTATTAAGCATTTTCAATGGATAATTAAAAACGATGAAGCAAAAGTTTAGAGACATACCACAGTTCTTATATCAAAAACGATGTTTAAACGAACGGTCGAACGGTGGGGGGGGGGGGGGGGTGGTTGAAAGTTGTATGCCCTTAGTTGAAATAACATCCGATAGATTTACCATGAAAAAGGGCAGGAATTTGACCTTAGACGTAGAAGGTCATAAAAGCAATTGCAATAGGCGCTTCCGCCTAAAAAGGAAAAAATATCATGACGTTTTGAAAAAAAAAATAGATATTGCACTTCTGCAAGAAAAACATTTTGTTTAAAAATATGAATGTAAAAACGACACTGGTTGGAAAGGGAAAACTGTTCGTGCATATAGTGATTTAGTATTTAGTAGAGGTGTACATGTAACTATTCTTTTTAGAGAAAGTCTTGATATTAAAGTCATGAATTTTAAAAAAGTCATTAGATGGAAGAAAAATGTTGTTAAACAATATTTTTCACAAAATTAATTAAAATCCTTTCTTAAAAAAATTGCTTGAATGACAACATAATTCTTTGTGGTGACTTTAATCGTCAAATTCACGATACAAGTGATAAAGGTTTACAAGTTTTGAAAAATATCATGAACAAATTCAACTTACTATATAAATTTGGTCAGGACATATTGGTATACATATCATATGAAACTTAGGTTTATCATATGAAACATTAACCATTTAAATGAACAAGTTTACAGTGACACTGATTCGCTGGTGTTTTCTTGGTCTTTGGCTTGACAACACTGTCCTATGCAAGGAAATCTTTGTAGAAACATAACAGTTACTTTTCTGAGAAGAATGTAAAGCCAGGGATTCAAAACAGAATTTACCTCGGCCAGGCGGAGACCCAATACCTCTAAACTCTTCATTGCTTGAAGGAAGCGCAATGGGCGAGTATACACATTGATCTGGAAGAGATAGACATAGAACATAAAAAAGGAAACATAGGGAATGAAAATTATCAGATATTCTATTTTGATTATGTTGCAAATATTAGCCAACCTCAGCTCCCTTTCCACATTGTACAGATAAACTGGTACAATTGGTTGAGCAACGTAGAGGATAACATAAACAAATTGATATATGAATTAATTTTTATAGCTATTTTCAAAGCATAAAATTCTGGAGTGAAAACCTCGTGAATTATTCTGACCAGCAAAGGTATAAAGCAGACTGCAAAGAGAACGACAATAGCAAAAAAAAAAAAAAGACTATCGCCTGTTTACTCTTCTTGCTTAATGTTTTCTGTTGTTTCCTTCCGTTTCCGGTTAAGCAATGTTGTCGTACAAGAGTAACTGAAATGTTCAGAACTGCAACCAAACAAAGGATTATAAAGCCTGTGGAAGCGTAAACCAAGGAGATGCCTGGATTAACCCAGGCATAAAATCTACGAAGCACCAAGAGCCCGGATAAACACTGCCAAATGTGGAACGGTCGATAGAAGGAGTGATATGGCGCCACCAAACATCAACAACAAGTGCGCTCGCCGTTCCTTAGCAGACACGCTGTACTTCAATGGAAAAACAATCGCAATAAATCTATCCAGAGACATGTAAAGTACTATGCATGCCGAGTTCAAGATAGCAAACGTATGAATAAAAGCCATACAGTCGCGGAAGCTGTAATAGAAAATAAAGTAGAAGTCCAAGGTGTATCGAGCGATTACGAAAGGTGTTGCCAGAGTGTTCCCGAAAAAGTCGTTTATTGCTAATGCCAATACGAATGTGTAAAAAGGACGCCATTTGTGTTCTTCGGAAAAACGACACAGAAGAAACAGCACCAGTCCATTTCCGAGCGTTCCAAGAATTTGAAATAGAATAGGAGGTGCAATACTAGCTTGTGGTTTTTCCTCATTGAACCCAGAGTCTGTCGTGTTTGTATGGTTCATGTAAAAACTGTCGTCGGTTCGGTTCATTTCAATGAGTTGTAGATTAATCCACTAGCTATATGCTGTTGACAACAATCTGCAAAAGTAACATTCGATAAAATAGCGTATGTAGAAAATAACATACGCCGTAACTTAAGTACTAAACACTGTTTTGTTTCTTTTAATGTTTAAACTAGGATACATTGCGTAAATCACTCTTTTGCACAGAAAATATACGAATGTTAGAGAAACCAATGTCATTTAAATTTCATTTTTAATGGGATTAAAATTTGTCAAATTATCGTGGAGAGAAAAACGGCGTGCTCAAATAAAGTCTTTTTTATTAGTATGATAAATATAAATCGTTTTCTCCTAGAGAAGAACAGAATTAGTTTAAAACATGTTTACCTTGAGTGGTTCGTTTCCTCACATAAAAATCAACAATAAATAACAGTTAAACATCTGTGTTTATGTAAATCAACACTTAAAATATATATTGAGGAAAATGTCTTTCAGAAATTTTTAACCTAAGCAAATAGCCAAGAAAATTTGTAAAAACTGCACCAACTGCAGACTTTAAGTCTTTCCTGTTATAACATAGAGAACATGGAAAAGTACCTTGATAGAAATTGTGTGCTTTGATCGATGAATTTTGCTTGAAACTAAAAAAAGTTATTACCTATAAAAAAAATACTAATTGATTTTGTGAAAGAAGATGGGTAGATAAGGCGTGTAAAATGCCCATACACGGTCGGACAAGCTTTTTAAAGATTAAAATATCAATAAATCTGATATTTATTTTTATAAACATCATTTAAAACAATATATATTTAACATATCATTGATTTTTAACCTATAAATATGTTCACTACTTGGAATACGTTGCCTCATACAGGCGTATATGTATCAAAACCTGCAAATAGTGTTATTTTTTAGAACTTCAAGGCATTTTCTTTTATAGAGTGAGTCTGTGCTCCATATATTTCTCATAGTCTAAATAAGGTGTATAGGAAAACAAACCGATTTTGATCAACAAAAACATGGAGAGATGACCCACTATACATTAAAAATATCATTTTGTATCCCAACAAATGAACTTTTCATACAGAAACTGACAGTATACTGAAATCTATGCGATCCAGTAAAACGACGGTCGATTATAGTGAAACTATGAAACTAGCAGAAGACATGCTAAGGAAAGATGTATGGAGTACAGCCTCTGAATTGCTCGTTGTCGATAGTTATAAACTGACTGTCGGAAAATGCATACATTTCTATCGAATACGATAATATTTTTAGCAGCACTAGCCATCTCTAGTTCATAGTCCAAAACAACGTAGCACAATTTCTCCTTGATGTCCTGGACAACTTTTGTCGGTTGTGGTAATGGTTCAAAATGATCATTCAAATCACAACCTGCGAGATTTAATATCATAGTGGAAATGAATGGAACTGATAAGCTGGGACTGCATGAGACACACTGTATCCGGAATGAAGTACAATACCAGTTGTTAGAGCGATAAAAAGTAGAGCCAGTACAGCCCGGTTGACAATGAAAATGGCTGGGATGTTGACTTTTTTAAACATGATCTGCGTCATCTGTTGTCGGTTTGTCCTAGGGTTAAGCAGGACCCCAGTCAGGATTCTGGGAGTGTATAAAGTGTTCATCGTAGAAAGTGTGCTGCCAGATAAATTCCATGTCATCCCAATTAGTAACTATGCTGTTTTCTATGGCATGCTTGAGAGAAAGGGCACTTCTATTCCGAGCCTCGGATCTTATTAAATTGTCGTCTAGGCTCATAGCAACAGTCTGCAAAAATCTGGATCATGCTTATTTGGTCGCTGATAGTATTACTGAAACAGCTTTGTTTTGTTATAAGAGTTACCATATCTAATTCATACACTTGCTTGATAAACACACTTGAGTAATTTATCTGAATCTGTATTTAACAACTTTACTGATTTGATGATAAATATAATGGCTAAAAATTGGGGCGTCCGACAATAGAAGAATTAAGCATATTTAGTACATGTAAATGTTCACATGACCTATATGTTATTGAGGATGATTTCCGTAGATTTATAACATACATACATGTTTGTATGTTAATGTATTTTATAGTTCTGTTAACAGCATTCAAGTGGACGGCCGTTAGAGTGGTTAATGACACATGAATATGAACTAGACAAACATAAATACATGTAATATAAGCATGGCAAACTCTGGGTTTGGTGAGGTTAAACCCTCCTTCCAATGACATTAAAATTCAAGCGACTTACATATATCATCTTACATATTCAAGCGATTTTCATACCAATAATACATTTGAATTGTTTTAAAAGAAATAACAAAGCAACAAAATTAGTTTCAAATATTCCAGAAACCAAGTACAAAGACTCTGACTAAAAGCAAGCAAATTTGAGTGATATATGTTCATATCTTTAATTACAATAAATATGAAATATCTAAAATTATTACACATGTACAGGCGAACGATTGGGATATGTTACGCACATGTTCTATTCAGGTACATGTATATAGATTCGGTCAGGACAGAAACATATCAGATAACACTTCTGCAGGCACATAAAGGATAAACCATATAAACAAGAAATCATATTGACGTCAATGACATCATAAGCGTCAATGGGCCGCCAAAAATATAAGCATTGGTTGTTTACATAAAACACACCACAAAGAAGAAAATAAAAGTTGGTTGTACTAATTTGTATGATAAATTTTAATATACTCTCAGCAACTTGTTTTGAAGTTTAACATTTTACTATCATCATAAGGAATCAAGTTCGTTACTGTAAGCATTTCTAACGATAATTGTATGATCAAAGCCATAGTATGAAGTAATGGAAACACATTGATTTGTACATTACTCTAATACAGAGTTCAACTCATCATTTTTTTCTTGGAGATTATATATTTCAAATAATTTTGGGGGTTTTTTTTTTGCTTCGTTGTATTGAATGAAAACTGAATGCATTAATTCATATGATTTCAAGAGTTCAAATTTTCCAGTCAATTCAAATTTTCATTTCTGTCATAATTTCGCAAAATTAATTGATATGGATGTCATTTCATAATATTTTCTACCATATTTTACATGGAAATATAATAAATACACAAAGTCATTTTATTTGACACGGCACATAGAAATTCAAATATATCATTTATATAAAATTTAATGACATTCAGGTCTTTAGTATTTCAGGTCTTTAGTATGTCCCGCATACCGATCCCGATGCATTGTTTTGAAAAGAATGAAGAACTCCGAAATTTTCCGAATAGAGTATAGTCTCGATAAAAACGCGTCAAACACGACAGTCTACGAAGTATGACATATTTTTCATTTACGAGTAAAACAAAAAATATGTGATATTTTTTAAAAAGCATAAAACATATTTCTACATGCAAATTTACTTTCAATTCATAAAAAGAAGCAAAATATTAATTCTATTAAAACGGAACTATCCCGCAGAAACGCAGTAACAATATTTAAATGTATATCAAATAACGGACCGCCATCCGGCGGCCCGTAATGAACAATGTGTTTACAGTGACACTGATTCGGTGGAATTTTTGTTTTGGCTTTTGGTCTGACAACACTGTCGCATGCAGGGAAATCTCTGTAGAATCGCCAAAGTTTCTTTCCTTAGAAGGATGTAAAGCCAGGGATTCAGAACGAAATTCACGTAGGCCAGACGGAGACCTAATACCTCGAAATTCTCCATTCCTTGAAGGATGTGCAAAGGGCGGGCAAACACATTTATCTAGAAAAGATTACGAACATAGAACATGAAAGAAGAAAAACATCTGAAAATTATCAGAAATTTTCTTCTAATTATGTCTCAAATAAGACTGACCTCAGCTCCCTTTCCACAATGTACAGATACTGTCAGCATAAATGTTTAAGCAAAGTAGAAGATAACAACTAAACAATATTGATTTATAAATGTATTATTTCTAGTTATTATTTAAGGTAATATGTTTAGAAAAAAAACCATGAATCATTCTTACCAGCAAGGGTATAAAGCAGACTGCAAAGAGAACGACAATAGCAAACAAAAAGGCTATCATCTGTTTACTCTTCTTGCTTAATGTTTTCTGTTGTTTCCTTTCGTTTCCGGTTAAGCAATGTTGACGTACAAGAGTAATGATCACTGAAATATTCAGAACGGCAACCAAACAAAGAATTATAAAGCCAGCAAAGGCGTAAGTCAAGGAGATGCCTCGATCAACCGAGGCGTCAGACTTGAAATCAACGAAGCACCAAGTACCCGGATAAAAAATGCGACTGTGTCTTCCCGCCAAATGTGGAATAGTCGACAGAAGGAGTGACAGGGCGCCACCAAACATCAACAACAAGTGAGCTCGCCGTTCTTTGGCGGACACGCTGTATTTCAATGGGAAAACAATCGCAATAAATCTATCAAGAGACATGGATAATACTACACCAGCGGAGTTCAAAATAGCAAACATCTGAATAAAAGCCATATAGTCGCATAGGCTGTGAGAAAAAGTAAAGGTGAAGTCCGAAGCATAACGAACGATTCCGAAAGGTGCTGACAGAGCGACCCCGAAAAAGTCGTTTATGGCTAATGCCATTACAAATCTGTAAAATGGACGCCATTTTTGCTCTCCGGAAAAACGATATAGAAGAAACAGCACCAGTCCATTTCCAAGCGTCCCAAGAATTAGAAATACAATGATAGGTACAATACTAGTTTGTGGCTTTTCCTCAATGAATCCGGAGTTAGTCGTGTTTGTAAGGTTCATGTAAAAACTGTCGTTTGTTGGGTTCATTTCGATGCGTTGTAGTTTATCCACTAACTATGATGTTGACAAAAGACCTATAGATACAAAAAAATAACCTCACTTGATCATACAAAAAACAGATCACATGTGGAACAATACTTTGTTTGTTTAATTTTATAGGAAACAAGTGCAAAAACCATACTCAGATCAGTATTTTGTACATTTGTACCTAAAATTATCAAATTACACACGTTCGACATCTACGCTTTTCATTTATAAGCGAGACGATTAACATTTTGTAAACCTATCGCAGAGAGAGAGAGAGAGAGAGAGAGAGAAAAGAAGAAGTAGTAGTAGTACACTCAAAAACAACTTTAAAGCTTTTTATCATAAGATTATTTGTAGGGTAAATATAAAAAATATCTCAAAGAGAAAACGAATGACATTAAAAAAATATTTACCTGTTGTGTTACTATTCTTTAAGACACATACAAGTTATACATTCTTTGTGTTAGTTTAAATGAACACTTAAAAAATCTATTGAAAAAAAAACTAACTCTCTTACATCACAACATCAATTTTGTAAATAGGCAAATAGCCAAGAAAATCGATCAAAATGTACCAACCGCAGATTTTTAGTCATTCGTGTTTGAACATAGAGATAACAGGAAAGTACTAACTTGATAGATAACGTGTAATTCATCGGTGACTTTTGCTTGAAACTATAGTGTAACGTTTTAAAAACGTTATTACATGTGACACTACATGTTTTTGTGAACATCTGACAAATAACAAAAATTATACTAAAAAAACTGTTATCTATAAGGGGGTCATTATACTACAGGGGTCACTTTTCGTCATGTAGAGTGTGCTCATTTTTAATCTACGTCGAAAAATGACCCCCGGTCATTATTCTACGGGGGTCATTATTCTACTTTACATGTCATGTTTAAACCAATGAAAGTGTGACATTTCAGTCCGAGGGAAAACAATATATTCGATTCAAGATTCAATTTGTCATATATAAAAGTCAAGTGTTTTATTTCCCTTTTCTTAATTTTGATGGGTAATATTGTTTACATGCGGACAACATTGACATTCCAGCTCCTCACTTTTTTCGATCATGTAAGATTATATTTCCCGAGAATCAAGTGTCATTACATTTAACTGAAGTAAATGACATATATAAATATGTCATTAGTCGTAATTTGGATACAAGACTTAGTATCTTTTCTCAAAATTGATATGATGTATAACTATAAACGACACCTTTCCTATATCAGATGTATTAGACGAGTGTAGCAATCTATGAAGCATACATGTATAAAACTAATATCAAATTTCAGTCAAAAATATAAATGTGAAATAGTAACGACAAGGATATGGCGAAGCAATAAACTCATCTGTATGGCGTATATACACTGAACATCGTATCTCCCAACTTTGGGCACGTGTTGATTGATTTAAACATATTTCATAATTGTATAAATACATTTTATACAAAATGTTTGAACACAGCTTCTTTCAACTTACGCGGGGTTCTCATCCTATATACAATTGACCATATCCTTATTACTATGATAAATGAACATAATATTCCTTAATTACAATAAATAAATAAAAACATAAATAAATACACGTGTGTCAAAGGTCAACTATTTGAATAAAACACGGTGTTAGGTACTACTAATAGTAAATCTACCAGAATCTCTGACGAGCATTTGAATAGAGCAAAAAGTTTGCCGGTTGATATCGACATGTTGAGATTCATCTCACGGGGACTTGTCAGCTGTCTTATGTAAACTGACACAACCATTTGTGCATCATGCGGTCAGGAAGTAAGGCACAACTCACAAACGCTGAATCTGTATGTATTCGTCGCAATTTCAACCCCTATATCCCGTATTTTATATCAAAGAAACCAGTATACTGGTTAAGTTTTAAGTGTCTTGTACAACATTTCCAAAACATTGTTGTTTTATGTCACTTCTGGGCGCAGTTATACTGAAGGTAAACAAGCTTTTAATTTCAAATTTTAATATTTTTTTTCTTTAATTGCATTATTTCCTACTCTTCGATATTAAGCATCGGATCTATCTATTTTCAATTATGAATATTTTTAGCTCACCTGAGCTGAAAGCTCAAGTGAGCTATTCTGATCACTTTTTGTCCGTCGTCCGTCCGTCCGTCCGTCCGTCCGTCCGTCTGTCTGTCTGTCCGTCTGTAAACTTTTTACATTTTGAACTTCTCTAAAACCGCTTATCCAATTTCAACCAAATTTGGCACAAAGCATCCTTATGGGAGGGCGAATATAAATTGCAGAAATAAAAGTCCGATCTGTATTCAAAGCGGAGAAAACCTTGAAACTGTAGAAAAAGGGGGGTGCATTTTTAAAAATCTTCTTCTCAAGAACTACTGATTCCAATTCAACTTAGTTTAGCATAAATTATCCTTATGGGAAGGAAAATATAAATTGCAAAAATTAAGGTCTAATTCTGTTTCAAATCTGAGTTATTACGAAAATAATAATAAAGGAAAAGTTTAATAGCTTCGGGTTCGGCATCCGGTAAAATGGGTAGACAAGACTTGGCCTGGGCAAAACAAAAGATTGGCAGTTATTAATCTGCCAATCTCATTAAAATTTCAGGATATTTGATGGACCAGTATATTTGTATTTGCTGTAAATATTGCTGCAAAATAATGCGTATTTGGAATTGACGATTGCCGATCTGCCCCGGCTTTTATTTTGCCACGGTCCGGGTTTGCATACCCATTTTACCAGGACTCGTATTCCATACTTCTAAAACGAGGTTCTTTGTTTAAAGCAGCCATGACATTATACGAAAAAGGGTCGATCTGACTATGATGAATTTGCTTGTTGTGCAACAGTTCGCGAATGAAGGGAAATTTTTGAAACATGCAAAATATATTGGTGCCGATTTCGTGAAGTAAATTGAGGCTAAATATTTCAATGCGTTGACAGTTTTCACACATGACGTTGGTGTGAGCTTGTTCTGATTTTCGTTTCGTTTTCATTATTTATGCTTTGTAACCTGGGAACTATCGTCTGTATTTCGTGAATTTTACGTATCAAATCAAACAGAGACTTCGGTAAATCAAACAGTTAACTGTTTACCTGCGCAAATTAAGCAAAATCTGATGTATCAAAAAAGTACTGAAATACGATTCATTCTATCGGTAATTCGGCATTATCTTTTGCGTAATCATGGTAGATTAATGCAATAGCTTTTGTTGAGATGCTCGGCATTTTCTCGAGTTTATTCAGTTTAAATAGAGTTTGATATCGCTGTCGGAAATATGTAGGTATATACATGTATATATATATTATTCATTTCGAAAAAATAAATTGTGTTCTTTATTTGTTATAGTGCATGTTTCTTGTGTTTAATTGTTTACAATTTCTATTTACTAACCATATTTGAGTGTTAAGCTTCGAATTATAAGCAAGATACAGAGATTTGCTCACAATTCTATGTTTGTACACAGATCTTAAAAACTAAAGATTAAAAAAGTAAAAAAATTGTCAATATTTATTAAGAAATTTTCAAAGTCTGTTCTTCCAGAAGCCAACTTTAACAACTTATTGTATTGTAAACTTAACCTTTTTTCGTCATTATTACTCCTACTGTACATGTGATCCTTGACTGTGTTTGTGTACATTTGTATATTAAACTGATTTTGAACCTCAAATACAAGTGAACTGGTCTTGAGTGAATAAACGAATTGAAAATGTTAGGCCATTCTTTTTTTCCATTTTAAATGCTGAATAGGAAATACCAAGTTAAAAATCTTAAGCTGAATATAATAAACTCATGTGAACAAAATATGACTCAAACCTAGGCGAACTGTGAGCTCTGTATCTTGCTTATAATTCTACGATTGACGCTGAAATTTTGGTTGAACATTAGAAATTCTATATGAATTAGAGTATGTTAAATACTTGTACAAACAAACTAAAGAATGATATTCTGTATATAACTACTCTCTGGGGCCCTCTCTTTATACAATAAATAACGTGAAATCTACATCAATTTTGATAGTTTTTCAGACATGGGTAAATAAAAACGACATCTTTAAAACAGTTTCCATAGTTCTGACACATTTCTGTTGCGGGGATAAAGTAATTATCGCTATTCCTAAGAAAATATCACAGCGGAAAATTATCCTGGTTTGTACGCGAAGTAAATAACAGTCATTTAATTATAATGGAGAAGACAAATAAATTTTTGAATGTTTTTAATTTGAGGAATTGAGCACATTGAGGTACAATTTTCTTCTTCACATCTATACATGTAGGATTTTTAAAATAAAAAACAATAACTATTATATATATATATTTTTAAAATACAATAACTAGTAAGTAGTTGATGAAAAAAATGTACCTATATGCTTTCATATATTTTGATCGCTTTACAAAGGGGGGGGGCAGAACGAAAATATAGGGAATTGGAAGTTAACAACTTAACAGTGTACTCCTACCAAATGTTTAGTTTTATATCTTGCGTAGGATTTTCTTATTCTGGTAAAAAGTAGTATTTCATGAAGGTACAATGTCAAAGATTACGTGTATGCAAAAATAAGTGCAAAATTCGAATACTTTACAATATTTATTTTTTGTTATTCTACCGAGGGACCATACGGCACAATATCTTTTGAACGCCCATTGTTGCTCAGGTGAGCGATGTGGCCCCATGGGCCTCTTGTTTTATATATTCAGTGTACAAAATATATTGCGGATGATTTCTATATAAATATACAGCACAGGGAAATTCACCAGGACTTGAACTCACGACCAATGGAACTCACTCTCGTAGCAGTGGGCGGCTACCGCTTTAACTATTCGGCCATCTAGGCAGAACCCTATAATGTACATATATCTATATCTATGTCCGTCACTATGGGCAGGTATATGCCTTATATTAATGTATTTTCTCGTTTCTGTTAACAGCATACAAGTAGACAGCAGATATGTTTACGACACATCAAATGAACCAGACAACTGATAGCCTTTACATGCATAATTCAAGCACAACAAACTCTGGGTCTGGCGTGGAAAAACCTGCTGCAAATATTGTACCTTCTATTCTTTTTATGACATTTGGGACGCTGGGAAATGGACTGGTGCTGTTTCTTCTCTTTCGGTTTTCCGCAGACCACAAATGGCGTCCTTTTTACAGATTTGTATTGGCACTTGTCTATTAACGACCTTCTAGGATTCACATTTGCAACACCCTTTTGGCATCGCTCGATATATCACAAACTTTAACTTTGATTTCCCTGATAGTCTTTGCAGCTACATAGCTTTCATTCATATGTTTGGAATTTTGAACTCGGCTTGTATAGTATTGTCCATGTCTCTGGATAGATTCATAGCGATTGTTTTTCCGTTTAAGTACAACGCGTCTTTAAAAGAACGCAGAGCTAACCTGTTGATGTTAATTGGATGCGTCGTTTCATTTCTTATGTCGACTATTCCACTTTTGGCGGGAAGACGCAGTCGCAGATTTTATCCGGGTTCTTGGTGCTTCGTAGATTTCAAGTCTGACGCCTGGGTTGATCGAGGCATCTCCTTGGCTTACGCCTCCGCTGGCTTTATAATTATGTGTTTAGTTGTCGTACTGAATATTTCAGTAATCGTTACTCTTGTGCGTCAACATTGTTTAACCGGAAACGAACGGAAACAAGAGACAACATTTAGGAAGAAGAGAAAACAGATGATAGTTCTTATGTTTGCTGTTGTTGTTCTGGCTGTCGTCTGCAACGTACCATTGTTGGTGAGAACGTTTGTCTTTATTTATGACACACACACAACAACACAAGTTAGTAATTGACTGTGTTTTGTTCGTCGTTTGAACATCACTTTTAACTTCAGGGAAATTAACGTGCCAATCCTGACAATTTTACACAGTATCTTTTACAGGAGGGAAAAATAATTAAATGTTAAAAATATATCATCCTTAACCGTAATATCGTATTAAGGTATACGTTTACTCAGAATAAAAAAAATTCCACTGATGATAATGAAAAATCATCTATTGTGTGTTAAAGACCTATCATGGTAGTGCTATTTTTCACTTTCAAAAATGTAGGTCAATGACCTACTTTTTGAGATAATGACCATAGAATATTTTTAGAAAATTTAAGAAAAGTCCCTAAAAAATTTACACTATGATTGAAATTTTCTTAATTGTGAAAATAATACAATTTGCTAAACTCTTTTAAAAATGAAAATACAGTTTATGAATGAATGAGACACTAAACAGACACAAAGCATTAAGTTTTCATTCACAGTTTTTATGAATATTCCAGTCCGAATTTCCTCTATTTGTTTTCAAATTCCTACCCTTTTTTTATTCAATTTTAGAAAAAAAATTAAATGATGATAATACTAAAACATTCATAAAATTAAACTAGGTATATTGATCTTACTCTGCAGGCATAAAAGTTATATGAGGTCAATGATCAAAATTTTGAGATATGGTTGTTTTTTATTGTTTTTAAGCATTTTTCAATATTTCTGTATTGTGTGCCATTCGAATATCTAAACGAAAAAGTGAGATAGAGTCAACAGAAAATATGCAAAATTATGTTGACTAACAAATAAAATCTTAACTTTAATCTTAACTGACTGTTCTGTGTCAAGCATTGTGTTGTAAATTTAATCGACAGGGTTTTTTGTATTATTACAATCGGGTTCGTTATCGGGTTGGTCTGTTGATTCGGGGTACAGAAGACGGTAAGAAATGATATTCTGCATAACAGTGCATTGTTTTCACAAATTTCTACAAACCGGTAGTGGACGTGTATTGCTTATGCAATACTCTCAGAATGCTTGTTTATATAAAAAAGAAAAGCATTAATATTTAAAAACATTCATTTATAATTTTATACATTTATCTCCATTTTCGTTTTAGATCAACGTGTTTGCGCGTTCACTGGGAATACTTCAAGGAATGGAGAGTTTTGAAGTGTTTGGTCTCCGCATGGCGTATGTGAACAATGTTCTTAACCCCTGGGTATACATCCTACTGCGAAAAGAAACTGTTGTATTTTTCCAGAAATTTCTACGCCTTCAAGTGTGTTGCAAAAACCGAGAAACTTCCACTGATTCGACGGCGTTGTAATCTCAGTGTGTTTTGATATTTACCTTTTTAAAAGGACAATTTATACATATGAAATTTTCTACCTCTGCTGTCGAAAGTTCCAACAATAATAATATGTTTATTGGTTTTATTTTTCTTATTAATATTTATTTAAAACTCTCATGTCATTAAGACATTTTGACAGCACAAATGAAAAAAAAAATCTGAATTTGGGTTTTATCATTCATACTAACTATAACCCATGTTGTAGTGATATGATGTTTGAGACCCAATCTGAGATTTAGAATCGAGCCTATTATAAAAAAAAAACTGTTTGCAAATAGATTCACTTTTAACTGTTGATTATGCACATGTAATTGGATACTTCTTGTATGCATATACATGAAGATCAACAATTTGCCTAAATTAAAGGATAATGTTTATTGGCCAAGTTTTTCAAGTCTGTTTTAATTTACACAATTTGAAGACATTTTGATCCCATTCATGTTTTGAAAATATCATGTTACTAAAAGCTGCTAACATGCTGTGTGAATAAAATTTTGAAAATTTGTATATTGCAATTACTGTTAAACAGAATATTGTAATCAATATTATAGAGACGAAATCGTAATGTTCTCAATAAACTACAAGCTCAATAAACTACAAGCTCAATAAACTACAAACTCGGTAGATGTCTGGTAAAAACCTTTTATACAAAAACTATTCCGATTAAAAAATTATATCAAAAATCAAACAATCACCACCCCTTCTCCAATCGTCAGACATAAGTAGTCAGATGAAAGAGAGATAACTCTTGATAGCTTGATTATGCTGGATGGTCGTAGCCATTTTTTAACCTTCTTAAGAAGAAGAGCTCTGTATTTTTAAAATTAAAATATATGGAATTTTAAAATCTATTCTTAAATATAAGTTTATAGCTTAACAGACAATTTTCAAGAATAGATACTGTATAAGTGGTTATTTTCACCTTGTGTTATTCTTGTCCTTCTGCACTTGCAAGTTTTTACGGTTCCACCCTGTCGTCTTGAATTTGCCCCAGTCGACACAGTCATATTAAATCGCCCTTTGACAACGAGAGCGAAAGGGACGAAAATAAAACGGGGGCGAATATTTCCCTGTATACAGTAGTTGGATGATGACCATGTATCAAGATTAGCTTTTACATTGTACTTGTCTTCCTGGTCTCCTTAAGTTGAAGCTTTAATTTTATTTAACCTTTGAACTTTGCATGATAGCAAGGTTTAATACGGCCAGGTCAAATTAAAAGGTCAAGGCAACTGTGAAAGTTCCCAGTCACACTGATCCTGAACTCCTTTTAAATAGGGAAGTTATCAATGTTTTGACCAGACTCGAAATTGACCCATCGATCGATTTATCAATGATAAATACATGAATCAATTGATTAAGAAAAGCCTTTTACGTCAAAGCAATATCATAAACACACAAATCTGTCTATCTAGAGTGCTGTGATTTAAACAATAGTCCACATGCAAGTGTATATTATATTGTACATGGATGTGCATGTGGGGGAGCTATTCGGTTTAAAAAAAACCCAGATATCATCAAATCGACTTGCATCATTAAATATCAGCGGTTTTTTTTTGTTCCATAAGTCAGTCTTATCCAAAAAAGTTACAATTTCTCTGAATTTAGAAATATTCCACGGCGATCACCACTCCCCGGCCATTCCATGCTGCAGATGTAGTAACGATATAATAAATGACGTTAAGAAATTTAATTTGCGAAATTCAAGATATGAGATATCTACGTGATAAATACATTGGGAAAACCATTTCGGTCAGTAGGTACCAATGTACTGTTAAATTGAAATTACATGCTTTTATTCAGGCGGTAATCTATGGTGGTATAGATCTGCCACCACTTGTCAGATAATTATGTCGACTTGTCAGATCTTAATGTCGACTTGTCAGATGATTATGTTCACTTGTCATTTCTTTAAGTCGACTTGTCACTTATTCACGTGTTTAAGAATTCAAGACTTTAACCTTTCCACGCCCAATTTGTGCCATCCATTAGAAATAATATTTTCTGACAAGTCGACATAAGGATCTGACAAGTCGACATAATCATCTTTTAAGTCGATATAATTATTTGACAAGACGACATAACATCTGACAAGTCAACATCATTATCTGACAAGTCGACTTACAATATGAATGATAATTTTCTTTAAACTAGTGGCCATATTATTTTTTCTGTCAGACACTTATGTTAACTTGTCAGCTCCTTATGTCGACTTGACAGATAATTATGTTAACTTGTCAGATCTTTATGTTGACTTGTCAGATGATTATGTAAACTTGTCAGATATTTATGTCGACTTATATGATATTGTGATGACAAGTAAATGGCAGTTAGTGGCACTAACACAAATATTGAGTCTCTAGTCACTATGGTTATTTTTTGACAAGTCAACGTTAAGATCTGACAAGTTGACATAAATATCTGACAAGTCGACATTATCATATGAGAATTTAACATAATTATTTGACAAGTGGTGGCAGATCTATGCCACCATAGTAATCGCTTCATTTAAGATCATTTTTCTTTGGAGAGAAGGAGGAGGGTGTTGGGGTGGGGTGGGGGTTGGGAGCTGGGTATGCTGAGATTATGTGTTCTCTTTGATAACTGGTGCCCCCTTTCTAAAACTCTCTTCACATGCCAGATCTACACCAGGCAAAGATCGATGCAGTTTTAAGTAAACATGTTCTAATGCGACTGTAAAACATGAAAGAGTCGGCACATGACCCGATCCGACAGCATCCATAGCATTTACAAATGAGAAAGGACAAGATAAGTTTAAATAAACTTTTCTGTTAAAGTTTGCAAAGGGGAAAGGTTTGATGCATTTTAACAGTTGCTTTATGAGGATTGATTTGAAAGTTGCATAAAAAGTTATGTAACACCTCGAATATTTGTACATTTATCTGTTTTTATAATCTAACATTGACATAATTAGATTAGATAAAACGGCAAGGAATTTCTTGACATTTCTTTAACATGAGTTCCAAATCAAATTTTTCCCCTTAAAAATTTTAGAATATCAAAAAATAAAATTCGCATATATATCAATCTTTAAACGTTGTATTCCACCCTTTTGAAAGACATACATCAAATAAAATGTGCGAAGCATTTGGGTGTTGCTAACCTTCGGTAAAATGAATACAAATTCCATCTGTGCAAAAGACATAATATTCATTATCTGAATATTCGAGCAAAAGTACTGTATCAAATATAAATAACCTGGGTGATAAATTTTGGGGGGGAAAATGCGCTAGGTAATCGGAAAAAAGTTTTCAAATGACCTTGAATCGCAGCTTTTTCTATCTGAATTAACGATAAAGAACACCTCTTCAGCGTACATGAATTCCTCTCAAATATGCAAAGTCTTCCGAAAGGCACTTTTATGCCGCGCCTTAATTTACAGTTATAAGTTTATGAAATTTTGAAATGTTACATCAACATGTTTTTTTTTGCTTTTAATGGGTGTATGGATGAAATAGTTTTACGTTTTGAAAATGCGCCGCAGTTATAAATGATTTCTAATGATAAATTGCAAGAATTACATAATTATGTGTACAAAGATATTGCTTAATCGAGCAAATATATCAAAATTCTTTTGAATCATAACACATATTTTTAAATTTCCTCTAATGAATAAAAAATGTCTCGCGCGTTTTCACTTTTTAGACCCTTCACTCTGGCATGCTTTTGGAGGTACATGTACACGATGAAATATCCGATGTGGATCAAACAGACCTCCGGAGAGAAATTAGGCGGAACGAGGAGGTTGTCTGCAGGGTTTTTTGTTATTTGTTATGCCTATCAACACCGACTGGAGAAGTTCATGAAAGAATTCTCAGAAAGCACAGTTCTTTAATTGGATTACAAGTAATCAATCTTTGCATTACATTTGATTAAAAAAAGAGATTTATTGTCTAGGTCAAATTCTGCAAAGATAGAATGACACATAATGCGTGGATCGAAATTTTTTTAAGGCGTGGATTCCGAAAGATAACTGTTTGCCGTGGGGGGGGGGGGGGGGGGGGGGTCCGGTCCGAGGCATATTTGCGATAATTTGACTAGTTATGAACTGGATTTCTTCAGGGGGTCCGGACCCGGTTCTCCAGCCGTACTCTCTCTCTCTTCCAAAAAACTCTGTATTGCGTAACAACGTAAACGAACTGGTTAATCTCGTTAATCATGTTTATTACATACACTTATACACGGTGATTGGGCACTGAGCAGGTAATTAGTTTCGTCTGATGTCGTCGTCTCTGTTTGATCTTTTGGGCCGCCTGCATATCCGCTGCTGAGAGAAAAAGAGGTGATGTGGAAACCTCCTCTGATCGAGTGAGAGCGCAGAATTTCAACAACTGTTTAAGACGTTTTAATTCCCAAAAGCCCGTGTGATTATAAAATCTCGGGTTTTCAAGTACTTGATCGAAATTTCTTGATTTTTTTAAACGATTGATACGATAACAACCCCCCCCCCCAAAAAAAAAAATAAAAATCTTCGAACTTCTTTAGAAAGTTGTGAGAAAATGACAAAAATGAAACTATATCATTCAAAACATCTGATTTAGATACATGTACATGTGTGACTAAATCCTATTTTAAGAATATTCCAAAAATATTTGCAAAAATCACAATTTCTACAACTGAGTGTATATTTTGTGTTTTAAAAACGATCGTTCTCACGACCCGACCGTTTTTACACGAGTTGTCTCCCTTTCACAATTCTCTCAGATTGTCTGATTGATAAGCGTAACAGATTCCTCTTTTGATCAGTAACATTTCTATAAACAGGGAAAGTGACATTTACTTGTAGAACCGGAGGCTATTTGATGTTCTAAAGCAGATCAGATGAAAAAAATCAACTCGTAAAATGTCTGAAGAGTTATCTTGATTGGTGGTATCAGATAAGCTAGACTTTTTTCCTTCTTCTCAAATTCGACACAAAAAAAATCATGCAGCAAACTTTTTTCAGAATTTTCAAAATTTATTGTATCCTACATGTAAGTTCCTGAAATGCCATTATATTCCTGGACAAAAACATTTTCTACACAGAACAACATTGATTTCATGAACGTAACTCAAACATAAAAGCATCCTACCAAAAGTAATTCTGGTATCTCGGGGTTAATTTACGATATCCATATTCAATTAATTTCGGATAACATTCCTTTACTAAAAATAAAAAGGGGCCAGGAAAAATTCAAATGACCCACAACTTAAATTAAAGTAGTGATTATTCTTTGGCCTATTATATTGAAACATAAACAGTACAGGTTTATCGTAAAGGTACAAGCATGTCTTTTTGTTTTCTACATATCAATATATTGTATTTTATTGCATGTACAACGTTAAATATACAACATTCAAGTTTATATCACATATCACATGAAATATCATACATTTTTTTTCATTAATGACACCCGTTTCAGACACGACGCAAGCAAATCGTGTGGCTCTTTACAGTATATACTATAGAACGTGTACACTTTATAGTTTTATACACATTAGCATAATAATCTACTTAGATAACAGACATCCGTTTGAAGATCCGTGACAAAGATGTGACAAAGATTTTCGGAAAGATTTTTAGAGAATTTCCACATGGTAAACAGATACGATGACAGTTTCATGTAGATTCATGTAAAATGATGAATGTATGGTGACAACCATTTGCATGCAAATTCTCTGTTGTTCTATAAAAACATCCGCAAATACTGTTGAACGATTTTAACACGAAATGCAAAGAATCTTGCAGTTACCAAAGGACGGATATTGTAAAACTATTTTGTTTACAATAATTGTTTTGTAAGTATCTGATCCATGAAAATCGATTCTGGAACTTGTAAGATAGTACTTGATTTATTAGAACTGTTCAGTGTTTGTACTCACAATTCCTCATCTCTCTTTCCTGAATAATACAAATTCTAGAAATGCTTATTCTTGAATTTTCTGAATATTCGTACATGGTCTGCAACAAACCTAAAGTAATCTACTGCAAACACCTACAAAGCCTCTGTTTGTATTTTCACAACAAGTCTGTGTGCGCACTCTCGACTCAAACCGGAAGTCCATCTCGACAAATAATTTCATTGGTCAGTGATGGACTTGACGAAGATTTGTTGAAACTGTAGTTGCCATTGCATTCATTTTTTTGACTTGATAGTCGGAGGAACGAAGTTCGGTCATGTTGCAATAAAGGGGTCGGCGTCCGTGGTTCAGAATCTGTATCCTGTTTCCTTAGAAACGGCACAAACAAATTGATCTCACGTGACCTTGCTGCCTTTTCTCCAAGGGTTTTGAACTGTAATAAAACATATTGGTTATTAATACACGAATGGTTGATCTTCTACATACCTAATGTTGATGTTTTGTTCTCTTTGTAAGTACATGCAGTAGATGAAGTAAGCTTGTGTGTTTATAGGTATTATAATGCATGTAGTTTGTAAGTTCACATATTGAATGACTTCGTGATAAAATAAGTTCACTAGCGCACCAAGCATTATAAAAAAACAAATTAAAAGGCAATATTGGCATGTTGACTGTATCCATTTTGATTAAGTTTTGATTAAATATAAAACTGAAATGGAAAGTTCAGACAAAAATTTGTTAACTTGAAATTTTTTTTTCGAAGAATTTGGATAAACTTAAGATAATAAGTTCCGTCAATTTCTTCACAAGAAACATCATTTCTTTGTTTTTATCATATTAATCAAAGACAGTTTTATTCGCAGTAAAGAAATAGTTTTCACTTCTTCAAAGTACATAAAGAAAAAGAATGTTCGATACTGTATTGTATCGAAATTGGAAAAGGTAGATACTAGTTAATTCGCTAACCATGCAATCTTGATATCTAAAAAATTATTGATTTCGATATTTTTTTTCAGAACACTAAATAATATTTGAAATTAACTTTTCATGTCCATGAAAGAACTTTAAAGAACTCAAATCCTAAAAGTCAATATGAACCACTGCATCTTTCTCATCCTTTGACACTTTATAGGCAATATGCATTATCGCAAAGCATTTTGAAAACAACCATCTACCATCGTCGAATTTTATCGGAAAACTTCAAAGATAAACCTGGGTCATGATAGATGTTAAATTCAAAGAAAAAAAAGGTTGAATTCAGCAACCAAAGGTTGATATAGTACCATCAAAGGGTGTTTATTTACGACATAGATTATATACCGACACCTTGGTGAAGGAAGACCCCTTCTGCAAATGATCTTTATCAATCTGAATTCGCTCCAAGACCAAAAATAACTGCCCAAAAAGTTCTGATATATAAAATGAAAACGCGTGAAATTTCATCTTAGCAGACATATTAATTTTCTGCAAAAGAGTATACTTTGATCCATACACACTTTTTTCTCTATCTTTTTTTTTTAAAGAGATAAAACATTTTGCTTCGCACGTGGTACTGGCAATCATTTGTAACGTGTTTATATCTCTGTAATTAGATTTCCTCAAACGCTAGAGAACATCTGTAAATCTTCCGAGAAGCATTTGTCTTCATCGCCATTCGTTTTAATCTACAGATGAGGTAAACAAACTTTTTCTATCCGCCATTATGAGGCAGGATTAAAACATTAGATAACTCAGTTAAAATCTATGCGTGCTTACACGGACTCCAAAGATGCCATTTGGAATAATTTAATTAAAGCAATTTAAAAAAACGTGTAGTTTTGATATACCTCTTTGGAAAAAAATCCCCAACGAGAGATTAATTTTGTTTCAATGTATATAAAAAACGTACATCTGGATGTATTTGTAAACAAAACATTACAAATTGTATACATCCATTCATTTTTAGTTTATAGGAGAACATGATTAATGATTGTTTTATCCATCTTCCTATTTTTTAAAACAAATACCCATATCAACTTTGTCCTTAATTTGACCCTTTTATCAAAAAAGCAACTCAATCTTTGCTTTATTTTGACGCATGTTAAACAAAAAAAATCGGCTCCCAATAGACAATGATATCGAAAGAATCAGACAGACTTTCCACATCATTAAAAGGCAAGAGTCACTCATTGATAAAAATCAGTCTCTAGATTATCCACCGAAACCATCTGCAAGCCAATCTCGCGTGTAGGGAATAGGGTTAAGAAAAAGTTAGAAGGTTTTTTGTTTATTAAAAAAACGAAAAAGCGAACTTACCACAAAAAGTCCTACTATGATTCCTAGGATCGATCCTGCTATGACATCATGAGGATGGTGTTTATGATCCTGGACTCTGGTCACAGAGACTAGGACGGAGAACAAGAACAGGCAAGCTTGCATGAGAGGCTTCAGGGAGCGCGAAAACCAGAACGCACATCGTACCTCAAAGAAAAGCTATACGGAAAAAAGTAAAATAAAATAAATGTTTTTAAAAAATATTAAATCTTCAAAACAAACAAAAATGAGGAGAATCCCTGTCATCGTTGAAATATCTAAAATGAATTGTATTAAAATATTGATGCTTCGTAATGATTGCATTGAATTACATGTAAATGTAATAAAGTGACTTAAGGACTTTTTAAAGAGTTGTAGGAGAAATTTCATGTATGTATCAAAATATGCTCTAGGAACGAATGTATTGTAATGAATTTTATACATTTGTAGGAAGATCGAACCGAACGAGTTTTTATAACCTTGTATGGAAAAGGACTTCTGGATTAAAAGCTCTTACAGTAAGCGCAGTACATGTAGTACTGTAGAATACAAAGGAAATAACCATTTAACCATCCTTTGTGTTTCATTCTTTAGAAGGTCAAGAACCCTCTTAAGTAATAAATATTTGGGGTCTCTTTGAAATTCACTTTTAACAATCTTATCCACTTATCTGATGAATATTCATGAACGTATTGGGGAATTATCGAATTATATTCACTGTCAAAATGCAATTTGGATCAGGTTTTATTGTTTTATATATGTAGAATGAAATGTTTACAGAAAAATTTAAAATATTTGAATTTCAAATATAAAATGCCCTATAATACAAACGCATTAAAAAAGATGCGCGTCAAAATATGCTTATACTTACTGACAAATACACGGCTATATACATCGAGAATGCTGCGTGCCCCGACGGAAATGACGTCCTACTTCGTCTCAAAATGGAATCGCTGAATTTGGTTTCGGTACACGTATATTGAGATATATACCTATAAAAATAAATCAAATTTTCAATATTTTTGAGGTATGAACAATATAATAAACAAACTACATATTCATTATGTTATGAAAATTATAGAATTAATGAAAGTATCTGATAATTCTTCTAAAAATATTCAATTCATCGATAATTTTTGAAACCAAGTAAAGGCATATAACTTTCACTTAAACATGTAAAAGCAGCTAAAAGCACTGACCCTCTCAAATTCATGAAGTTTTTTCATTCAATAATAATGACATACATGCACATACATTGTATTTTGATGTATTTCTAATTAAAATCAACAAAAGTTGGCTTACCCTTGACTACAATTAAATGCCGAAAAGTCCGGCTTGCAGACATCTAAGAAATGTGGACGAAGAGCTCCCACCGAGTATTTCAGAGACTGGACAAATCCCATAGTGATTGCAAACCCAAGCAGGGAGACACAGCAGGACTTGACACAAATCACAAGTTCCCGGGACTTCGCCATCGGTAGTTTGGAGGACATGTACCTGGGAACCTCAACAAAGATCACCTATAAAGAAAAATTAATTTCAGATATTGTTTCATATTAATTTGAAATTGTATATTTCAAGCTTTTCCATATGTTTATTGTATTTCAGATCAACTTCGCAATTAATATTTTAAACGATGCAACGTTTGCCAAAAAAAGTTAATATAACATCAGTCTAAGTTTTGCCTTATTTTTTTTTTTTTTTTTTTACAAAAAAATAGCATAGAGAGACTGCTCGGTTTTGCATCAATTTAAACAAGATTTACCTAAATATTATAATCTACTTTTGTTTGATTTCAGCCCCCGTAGGAGCATTCAAAAATTGCGCTAGCGGCCATTTTTCAGGCCACTGCGCGGGGTATTGGGTATAGTTTTCAACTAGCAATAACCACGCCTCGGATCAACCTCATTGGCTATGGTACCGCCACTGCGCAAAGCTGACATAAGCATGCAATTTGAATCCTTAAGTAATTTGGATTGGAATACCTTTTTGTAGTGTGTAATAATCTACAGGCACTTGTACGATATTTGTTTCAAAACTTGAAGTACTTTGTTCATCTTCATGAAACACAATTGGGAACAATTAGAGAACTTGTAAAATAAAGTTTTGCAACTAATTCAACACTTTTTACAAATTAAGAAACAAAACCTAATCAATGCCGAAGTTTAAAAAAGGGAAACAACCGTTGTCGGTTACACGCGGAATTTCATTCGCGGTCAAACTGTTTATCCTCATGCCGTAAAGGCGGCGCTGAAAAAGGCTAAGCTGCAGTTTTCCGTAAAAAAAACCCCAAAAAACCTGCGGCTCTTCTGATTGTATTTCTGGTATAAAACTATCATTGTCAAATACAACACCGCTTTTTATTTCTGAAGTATATTTACCATATGACAATGACATTTAGAAATTTCAACAAAGTATTGACATTATGCAAAGCTTATATGATCACTACTAGTATGCTAAATATGGCAAAGTCCGATTTGCCGGAGACTTCACCACAAGTTTGTTACATGAGTATCATACAAATGTTCTTAAATCTAAGCTACTCTGTGATGATTTTGTTGAATAATGCAATTTTTGTGTTCCAATGATTGATTTTTCGATACGTCCAATGTCCATGGTAAATACGTTTTTATTCTTTTGACTAT
This sequence comes from Magallana hongkongensis, assembly GCA_015776775.1. Lineage (NCBI taxonomy): Eukaryota > Metazoa > Mollusca > Bivalvia > Ostreida > Ostreidae > Magallana > Magallana hongkongensis. Next base: position 29,348,614 of record CM027473.1, on the reverse strand, counting down.
GTTATTTGTTACTGTAACATTAATCCCTAAACTGAGGAAATAAAAGATGCACGCCTTTTGTTTTAATTAGAAATGGGGAGAGTATTTCATGAAAATACACAGGATTACCTTAACATTATACTCTACTTTTGTTTGATTTCAGCCCCCGTAGGAGCATTCAAAAATTGCGCTAGCGGCCATGTTTCAGGCCACTGCGCGGGGTATTGGGTATAGTTTTCAACTAGCAATAACCACGCCTCGGATCAACCTCATTGGCTATGGTACCGCCACTGCGCAAAGCTAACATGACCATGTAATTTGAATCCTTAAGTAATTTGGATTGGATTACCTTTTTGTAGTGTGTAATAATTAACCTGCACTTGTTCGGTATTTGTTTCAAAACTTGAAGTACTTTGTTCATCTTCATGAAACACAAGTGGGGACAACTAGAGAACTTGTGAAATAAATTTTGCAACTAATTCAACACTTAACACAAAATAAGAAACAAAACCTAATCAACGCCGAAGTTTAAAAAAGGGAAACAACCGTTGTCGGTTACACGCTGCAGAATTTCACTCGCGGTCAAACTGTTTATCCTCATGCCGTAAAAGGCTAAGCTGCAGTTTTCCGTGAAAAAAAATACCCTGCGACTCTTCTGATTGTATTTCTGGTATAAAACTATCATTGTCAAATACAACACCGCTTTTTATTTCTGAAGTATATTTACCATATGACAATGACATTTAGAAATTTAAACAAAGTATTGGCTTTATGCAAAGCTTATATAATGACTACTAGTATGCTTAATATGGCAAAGTCATATTTCATGTATTTGCCGGAGACTTCACCACAAGTTTGTTACATGAGTATCATACGAATGTTCTTAAATCTAAGCTACTCTGTGATGATTTTGTTGAATTATGCAATTTTTGTGTTCCAATGATTGATTTTTCGATACTCCGATGTCCATGGTAAAAACGTTTTTATTCTTTTGAGTATGTTATCTGTTACTGTAACATTAATCCCTAAACAGAGGAAATAAAAGATGAACGCCTTTTGTTTTAATTAGAAATGGGGAATATATTTCATTGAAGTACAAAGAATTATTTTACCATTACACTCTACTTTTGTTTGATTTCAGCCCCCGTAGGAGCATTCAAAAATTGCGCTAGCGGCCATGTTTCAGGCCACTGCGCGGGGTATTGGGAATAGTTTTCAACTAGCAATAACCATGCCTCGGATTAACCTCATTGGCTATGGTACCGCCACTGCGCAAAGCTGACGTAACTATGTAATTTGAGTCCTTAAGTAATTTGGATTGGAGTACCTTTTTGTAGTGTGTAATAATTTACGGGCACTTGTTCGATATTTGTTTCAAAACTTGAAGTACTTTGTTCATCTTCATGAAACACAATTGGGAACAATTAGAGAACTTGTAAAATAAGTTTTGCAACTAATTCAACACTTAACACAAATTAAGAAACAAAACCTAATCAATGCTGAAGTTTGAAAAAGGGAAACAACCATTATCGGTTACGCGAATTATTCACATCGATACTCTATTTGGAAAGAGCAGTTTGTAAAAATACCATAAGATTTTATATAATAATCTGAATAAACGAAATTAAAATGACCAAAAATGCAAATCAATTCAATTACTAAACATATTGAAATCGATAATTTGATTGTAAAAACAGACTTTATGGAGCATATCAAATTGTTGAAACCCAGTTTTGATAAGTGGCTGAAAGTACCCTATCTTTGACACTTTTTGTATATATATAATATGCCAAAAAATAAGTTTAGATCGATTCTAGTTACAATACACTGTGTTTATGGGTTTTTTTTCATATTGCATTTTTTTTAGGATTGTGACAAATTCTGAATGTTTCATAAGTCACAATCCCTTCTAAAAAATACTAATATAATGTTCTAAAGTCTGTGTATTCTTAACTGTTTTTGGGTTGGGTTTTTTTTGGGCATAATACTTTTTCAATTATTAGCTTAATATAAGACCATTTTAATTCTTCAAACAATGTGATAACGTTGTGTCGTAATGTGTCATTCAAAGCACCGCATCATCAGCTATCCCTAAAAATCTTTATGTAATTTAAATAGACCAAAAATAAATTTCATCTGCATTGTGTTATTTTTTCTCAAATATATATTAAATCTAACAATTATTGTTTTACTTTTTGTTTTACTACTATTGTGTAGTATTGCATGAAACCTGTAAATAATATAGTATTATATTAAAATCGGTACATCTGGTTTGTTCTCTGAACAATTACAAAAAAGTAGTTAATGTTTGACCTTTTACCTTGATAATTAATACAATTCTCGTGTTGGGTGGTCAAAAGCTAAAAACTCTTTTCTGCCAAATCTTCAAAATCTTTACGTTCGTCGACAGGTGCAATATACAACTAAGCATTTTCCGATCATAAATCTATTTTTCTTTATTCAAGCCATCGATTCATTTCTTCAAAAACGAAAGATAATATTCACACGGTTAGAACAGAAGGTATGTTTTCTACTTTATCTTTTGACTTGCTCATTGATAAGAGAATTATGCAATTCTTTAGAGACCTCCAGCATGAAAACCTTTTACTTCAGATCGATTTGCTTTTCCATTTTTTTTTGGTAAAAACCCAGAAGCTGGCATAATTGGCTCTCAATAGAAGCATATCGTTTCCGAAAATGTAAGTGTTTGAAGCATTATCCTTAATGTTGAGGTTTTTAAAACGTGCAAATAGCTGTATTGCAGAGGGTTTTGCGCGGAAGTGCAAGAGTGGAATTAAGTGTGACAAAAATTCAACTTCTGATAAAAATCTTTCAAAAACGTTTGAAATACTTCTACGTCAATATCTTCAAGAGGCTTGACGTGCTGTGTAGGCTCACTCACCAAAATAAACGCCATCGTGAACCCGACACCCATGAGCACTGCGTCGGAAATTGTGTCCTCAACATACGGGTATTTAATGGAGTTGTCGTCACAGAAAAAACCGCGCCGGAAAGGTGGAATTCCTCCATTGTATGAAACAATTACAGGGACTCCCACTGAAATGGAAAGAAACGTCATATAACATTTCGAGTTATTCGAATTTATGATCACAAATAGAGTTTGATAATCCAGTACATTCCTAACTGACTGTGTCGCTCTTGTTTAAATGATTGTCAATACGAAGTATTTCTTGGCATTAATAATGAATCTTGATATACATGTATGTATAATCCTTTACATCCAGAGCATTAATTTTATAAGATTTGTATTTTTAAAAGATATTTTCATGAAAATTGCTTAAAAGTAAGAGAAAAAAAGTTTTCAGAAAGAGTTTTAATTTTTACATTATTATGAATAAACCACTGTTGAAAATAGAATATATAGAGCGCAGTTTAAAACGGCGCATAACATGTTTGTGAAACAGAGCGACTAACGTGTAGCTAATTTGGTAAAAACCAAAAGAGGTCAAATATCAGCCGATGTCCCGCGCCCTGTATGATAGAAAGCACACAAACAAAAATCATATTTCGTAATTCAAATGAAGCATGCGCGCTTCCGAGTGCTTATTGAGGTTATGAACTTGAAAATACATAATTTAATATGTGCATGAATTGCCAAAAATCGCTGGCATGGTTATCAGTTTAAAAGATAACAATGTATTACGTTGTTAATTATCGGAGTCGGAAGTTAGATGAGTTTTTTTTTTCTCTTTTAGACCCATGGGGCGTTCGTTGCAGACTATATCTTAAAGTTGATTTAATCTCGTTAATACTTCATCTTTTCCTTACAAGATATTTTTTCTTCTTTAAATAAATAAATATCACAATTAAAATTCAGTTGTTTCAACTTTGCAAAACTTTTCTAATGAATATATACGAACTCTTAAAAGCTAAATCCGAGTTTTCGAGATCTTCATATTATATTTGAAAAAATGTTAAGATAATTCAAAACCTTAACTTTCTAACAAAAAATCATGCACGCATTCTCAGCAAGTAATTTGTGTTTAGAAACGCGCATATTCGGTTCTGTGTTAATTGTATACAATTGACGAGAGTGCATATGTTATGATGACACAAACTATTAACATTGTTATTAATTTTGGCCGACGTGAACCGTTAACTGAACATAGGGCAGAATATGACGAGAACAGGTGGGCATTAGTCGTTGTGCCAAAACATCAAAAATACATTACTTATGTAGTGTATATATTTAAGAGAGAGAGAGATAGAGAGAGAGAGAGAGAGAGAGAGAGAGAGAGAGATTTCCCTATTTCTTTATACGTAATACACAATTTTCGCATACTCTTTTCTCTATTTATTTTTTTAATTAATACAATATTTTACGTTGCAGGTTCTCTCTAAACAAAACCAGATGAAAAATATTTTTGGAGGTTTGTTTATAAACGTGGAAAATAGTAATTCATACACAGATGTTTTTGATTGAACCACTGACAGAATAATGGAAGTAAAGAGTACAGTGTTCGTTTTAATTGATTTATTTTTCTGCTCATTTTTATCTTTCGCAAACTGAAATTTTAAAGTTGATACAAGCATACAAAATCTGATGTCATGAGTAGGAATTATACAATGAAAAGTACAATGACCCAAAGGATGTGGACACAGCTAGAGTATGTAGTTAAAATGTACCATGGCGCATGGTAGCTTCAAGTTGGTCAATTGTTCTTTTATGAGTGCGTACATATATGTAGGATGATTCATGTACTTATAATAAGTACTGTATGTACAGTACTTGTAATGTTTACATTACTACTTAGGAACCGTTAGTCCTTTATGTTACATTTCCTGAATATATACCAGAATATTTTAAAATCCCGTCGCTTAAATTGTTCGCAATACAGTAGGCTATGCGCATATATATTAAAAGACGTATAAAACGAATATATTGAAATGATAGTGATTTATAATGCGAGTCAAAAATTAAAATCATATGTCTTTCTTTTCAATGCTGATTCAGCTGTGTGTGCCAATTCAAGAACAACAAAGACAGAAAATCCGCTTGTACGAATGTTAATGACGACCCACGTGCGCCCAATGCATTCATTAACATGAAACCTTTTGGCCTCTGAAGTTTTTTGTTTTGTCAGTTAGTGAGTAATAGATAGATAGATAGATAGAAAGGATGCAGTTGTGGACGCGTAACGATTGCCGAGCCTATTCATTGTTATATTTATATCTATATAAACAAAAATATCCTCGTGAATAATATGAAAAACGAATGCATTCAAGGATGTTAAAACGTAATCTTTTCCGTTTTGCTTACATTATTCAACAATGTTCAACCTTTTATCATTTATAACTGCGAGATAGCGATAAACAATCATTGGGTTATAAAAAAAGGTCAATAAAAATTTGATGGGGAGAGTTCTCTCTCGCTTTCTCCCACTTGTAATTGCAGGTCATAGGATGATATTTTATGACATTATCTACCAGCTGCATTTTTATCTCCACTCAAATTTTATTCATTTTGAAAACGATTGTCTATATTCACTTTGCTTCAACAAATGCATCACATGATGTATGTATAAATTGAATGCATACAGATAAACGCCATTAAAACATAACATTGATCCCTTTTCAGTAGAAATCAAGAATAATTTCGTAAACAAATTAATATTAAATACAATATTAAAATAAATGAATAGATATAATTACCTGCTAACAGTAAAATAAAATCCACAAAAATTTGAATGAATAGATTTCGTCCCCTATTTTCCTCTCTGCAGGGATTGCCGTCTTCTGCTCCTCTCGTCATTTTAATTTTGCTTAATTTTTAAATTTTTAGATGGCGAGTTTCGTCAGTCAGTTGTCGTCTGCCGAATGTTACGGTCTTCCATGTTTGATGAAGGGGAAACACTTTATATATGAACAACAACACTCCACTGCGGATTGTCTTCCGGTTTTTTTTTTCACTGACGTCGGGGGTCAATTTCCACGAGGGCAACTCAAGCTCCGCCTGCGAGACGAAACTTAAAAAATAAACACAAGTCTACGAAAACATCAACTCATTGAAATAATTATTATATTTACATAAGAGGCGTAAGCGGCCCAGTGATTTAATCATTATTACACTTGCGCTAGATAAGAACTTGATAAATTAGATTGGCGATGGGTCCCGGTTTTTTTTTTATAACAATCTAATCAAACATTAGAGACACCTGTTACAATACGGTCACCTGTGTATGCATGTTAATATCGGGTTTTTTTTTGGCTTACCTGTGGTGAAAACCTGAAGGCGAGCTTTCTTGATAATAATGATAATAATTCTATCCGCTGACCAGATAACCTTGGTCCTATGCCAAGACACTCTGATAGAACAGAGCTCTAAGAAAAATACTCTCCAGATTTTTATCTACAAGAAGAGTACGTGTTACATTAGCATTAACATCCCACTAAGAAGTTTTCAATGGTTAGACCAGGGTATTGAAGAAACATCTTAAATTGAAGATTTCTGGCCGTTGAATTTACTTTGGTAATTAAATTCTCCAAGTGGGAATCTGTGCGCTTTTACTAAACTGAATAATATATTAAAAACACATGAACGATAATAGCTACAGCTGTCTTTGTCTGTACTTGTGATTGCTAGAAATTCAATAAGACTAGAAACCCATTGTGTACGTGTTAATCAAGTGGTAATTAGAGAACCATTTTAAAATTAGTGTCTCCCTTCAGGATATGTGTTTTTATTCTTGTTAACAAACGGAAAATATCGAGACATAACACTGTCTTTAGTTCAAAAGCCTTTCACTGTCTACACCTACCTTTTTTTCAGGTTCTGAAAGAAGCCATTCCCATACGACATAACATTAGACTTGTTCTTGTACGTATTGTTCCTGTGATATTGAATGAAGACCGAATTTCTCAACTGAGGACAATTGATTAGGTCTTATCGCAATCCTGTGCACTTGATTTGTCTTAGTCATGCAAAGAGGTCCGTAGCCATTTGTAATTTTTTTTATAGATTAAAATCAAAATACGCGTTTAAAAAAAATGTTTACCTAAGATAGATTACGATATCTGCACGAATGGAGAGATAAAGAGAGAAAGATAGAAAGAAAGATAGAGCTGCAGTTGAGTTACATGCCACTACATGTGTAGTTATGGTTGAATGGTATCATTTTGTTGGTATATAGCCATGCAATGATGAGGAAGAAGATAGTTAAAGTTTACATGTACATTAGGATCCCAGTTGGTGCCGTGTTCACCAGTCATAGGAAAAAAGCATCAATTAATATGTTAATAAAAGTCTGTTTTCCCTCTATGGAAATGAGTAATTGTTCTGAAGGACAATAAGTGGAATGACAGAAACTGGAATAAATTACAGTAACTTGTATCTGAAAATTTAAATGAGCTTTCAGAGGACCCGTCCTAAATAAACACGAGATTTACGGCTAAATGAAGAGAAGGTACATATACTGTAGTACTGTAGTAGGTCAAAAACTAAGTCGACAGGACATAGCGCAGCACACACCAAGTGCTACATGTACTAGAGGAAATTAACCACACCAACTGTAAAAAAAATTAATCAGGAAACACAGAGAGACAGGGAGGCTATCGGAGTAAGTTAATTAATTACATGGTCAATTTCAACTGTTGAACAGATGAAGTTCGGTGTCCTACTTACCAGTAGTAATTGGATACAGATACATAAGGCATATAGACAACGTAAGGTACTTTCATATATATGGATTCAGAAAAACAAACTTTATAGAGTAAGTAAAGGTTAGATCAACTATCGAAACGTTTTGATAATTTAGAGTGCAATTATAGAGAGAGAGAGAGAGAGAGAGAGAGAGAGAGAGAGAGAGAGAGAGAGCAAGCAATGCCTTTCCTATTTGAAGACTGGGCAACTAATCTTCTGAGATTTGTATAGCAGATGAATGGAACAGATTTGCACACCTACTCGTAAAACAGAAAGCCCTGAGATTAGAGCAAACAGTTGATGATGCTGCATTAGGGTTTAGTTGTTTATTTAATGATAACCTATAACGATAGCGGTATGGTGAGAATTAACACATTTATAGTGTCAGAAAGACGAACAACACCGATAGTAACTGTTATAAAGACTGACTCGCTATTCCATTAAAACTTTTATTCGCATGATAAAACAGATACAGAAGATATATAGTTTAAACTCGATCATGTAAAATAAACATTCAGTTTCTATATATACGACGTTTATTCTGACCATAGATATCATCACTGAATCAAGGTGAAGTATGTCACACAAAGTTAAATTTGTTAAAGATAATTGCATGTTTTTAAGAGGGCTGGATGGTCAAGACCAATTTTTATACTATATTGATCTCCTTAAATGAAGAGCTCTGCATAAAGTTATAAGAATATATTCAAATTTCAAAACTAAAATGTAGGACATTTTTCTTTTTTGAACATTACTTTAAAGCTTACAAAATCATAATTATCTAGAAATTTAAGATAAATCGAATGGCTATTTGTTGACTATCCAGCCTCCATAGGGGATTGCTGTACGAAAATCATTGGATTGGCTCTGATTTTGGTTACACTCTGTTTGTAAATAATCGACCCATCAAACTGACAGCCCCAAGTACGTTCAGTGGGAGTGCTGAGGACCAATAAAACAAAGACGTTTCATATTATAATGACAATTGACCTCGATTTGAAAGACGCCTTGGTGTTTACTTGCAATAAATTACTTATAATCACCTGAAAGCGAAGATGAAATTTTATGATAAAACAAAGTAAAACAGAGCTCTTCAATAATTTGTAAAATTATCTAAAAGCCAAAAAAAAAAAAATCGTTTATTTTCATATTAACCGGAAATACAAACAGGATTTAAAACACCTACGTGTCAAAGTTGTAAATTTTACCTACACGATGTGGTTTCTATGTAATTGTAATATCATTTTCATTGATAATTTGTAGTTACTCAGGTATGGAATTGAGTGCAGTTGTGAAATCTGACAGCCAAACAAGGAATAGGGCAGCAAAGGTGTGTTATTTGTTCTATATTGGGGTTTAAACATCGAAAAATGACATCACGGAGGGAATGGTACAGTTTGTACGCAAAAACAGGAACCCTTGGTGCATCTTAGTCAAACATATAAAATATCACACCACTCTGATGCGATGTGACGCTTAAAAAATGTCAACGTTCTTTCTTGATGCATATATCTTTTATATACAGAAAGTTTACAGATAAGAATATGAAATTTTGGCATTTAGCATCTCGTTTTTGCCTGTGAAATTAAGGCAACTAAATATGTGAATTTGTCATTGAATGTAAACAAAGGAAGTGCTTAATATCGAAACAGATAAACATTTAATTGACTTGGATATCTTTATGCATAAAATATTACTTACTTCTTTACGTAAACACATATTCTTTTTAACACATAGAAGAATATTTTTTTGATACTTTATAGTTTTGCATAATTATATTGCGACAGAAATTATGTCATTTTATTTCAGTTTGATGCCTAAGTACATTAACTGAAAAGAAATTGTTATTTTAAATAAGCAATTTTATATCCATTTTTCGGCGGTATGTGTCTTGGAAAGTAATTTCAGACGCAACATATATTGGACGGGCCATTGCAACTCGAGACCGACTTCTATCAATTACGAGGTGGAATTCTATCAGCGCATTGATGAAACTAATATTCATGAAAGGATATCTTTAAAAATCTGTCAAGATGTGAACTGAATGAGGGTAACCTTTTTTCTTCCTCCCAAATCCTGGGCGGCCGGCAGCGTCAAAAAATCAGACTGTGATCTTTGGGGTCCAGGACTGATTGATTTAGACTGGCTTTCAGTAATTAAGTGATCACATCAGTGCCAACACTGACACTCAAAGAGGACCCGATGTCAAAGTAATTTTCTCCTTTTATACACAATTGGAATTTCGTGGAGCACACGGATTTTGAAAGACTAAGTATGATTGGGTATAGTTCACACGTTTATTCTCTACACTAAAAACTAAAAACGGAGATATAATTTTTCACAAACTATGATGAATTTAAGATTATCTTTTATTAAAAAATCAGTGTTAATTGGGTGGATGTAAAACTACAAGATTAAGAATACTATAGTATAATTAAATGTTGGAATTTTTACAGAAACTTTCCACATAGAAATTGACATAAAAATAATATGGTGGAATACTCATAGAATGTAAAAATAAAAAAAAAACAATAAAAAGAGAAATAAAACTTCAACTCAAATAAATTCAACAATTTTGATCCTGGCATTACATATATGACGTACAGGTACATTGTAGATTACATAAATTACACAGATGAACAGAGTTCAAAATATGTGGAGTTTGAATGTAATACATAATGACAAATGACAAAAAGGATCGTAACAGTAAACGTAGAAACATAGGACAGTATGTCTTCTTAAGTTAGCTCTAATTATTTAGAAATAACTGCTTTTAAAATTTCCTGTTTAAAAAGTCTGAATTAATTTTACTTGTTAAAGGTGCAACGTGTATACTCGAATAGCACTGATCACAAACGTCTAGTTAAATCTATTGGTTCGCTTCTGCAACTGAGAAAATTATTCCTGGAATGATGTTTTTTGCACTCGTACACATAGACTCTTTGTTTGTTCGATCAAGTTTATTCTTTCTATGTCTGCACAATTAGAAAAGTTATTTCTCTCATAGTGAAACTGCACTCTATGTTCAATCCTTGGTGGTATCTCTCTAAATCCTCCATTCATCAATGTACTAAGCTGACCTATCATCAGGCGGTTAAACCGTTACGTGCTCCTGGCATTATATTTGTTGAATGGGTATGATACGACAATTAGTTGTCTCAAAAAGAAAACATTAATAGAGTTACTAGATTATGACGCAACTAACTGCATCGTTATCTTATAAGATAACTTATCCCAGATAAAAGCCAACTGATATAATTTGTGGTTCTTTTGCTTGAGTGCAAGGCTCACATTCGCGTGCTTCGATAAAGATTCCCTGACGTCATGTCAATTTATTTTTTTAATGATTTGTTGCTTTACTCGATTCATTGAAAAATATCAAACGACGAGCAATTTAAATGGTTTTATGGATTATTAGTGATAAAACTTTCTGATATATCGGTACTTTATTGAGCAGAGCATTCCGTGAGGAAAGATGCAAGTGATGCAGCGAGAACAACTTTGAATATTTAAGAAAACGTGGATATTGACTATATATCGATATATACACGTATATAAAGAAATACTCATATAATTTCAATTCAAAGAAATATATTTGTAAAGTGATTTTAGGATTTGAAAGAATTGTGCAAGAATTTAATTGGATTTTTCTTTTAGGTTGCAGTAATTTATTTTTATTTTGGTTTTTCGTGTTATGATTTAAAAAAAACCCACTGGTTTTGCAGTTTTGTTTATTCGTAATGGTCATTGAAAATTTATTTTAATGTTGGCGGAAGATTGAAAAAAATGATTGAAAGTCTAGATGAGAGAAATACCAAACTGAATTAAGATAATCAATGCAAGACACTGCGTAAGGTCAAAGAATTCCAGTCATTTAGCAGAGTGGAAAAACGAGAAAGCCTCTGAATACACCATTACGTAATAAATAATCAATTTGTTAACCTACCCCCCCCCCCCCAAAAAAAAAACCCAGTAAATATGTGTGTAAGAGAACACCTTTTCTCATGGATTTACCTAAGTACCTCCAGAATTCTGTCTCCATTTAGATAAACTTAACGGTGCATAGACATAGCAAAGGTGGCGAACGGCTTGGGAATAGTCGAACACATTTAGTCACGTGGTTCAAATTTGGTTTTATTTGATTGTGATTTGTGACTATCTTATTTGATCAAAATTCATATTTCGGTACAACATCGTTCTAATAATTTCATAGAAAGTTTTGAAATTATTTGAAGTACAGAAGTTAAATGTTGGTTGAAGATAGATAACTCTCTTTGCCGAGAAAATTATATAGAAAAAAATGATTCTGCCACATTGGTTCAAGTTACTTATCACTCGCCGAGACAAAGTCGGGGTTAAGGTTTTTAGCGCAGGTTAACGTTTTTGGAGCAATTGTACTTTGATGGCCATATTCAAGTTATTATAGATTCTATCTTTAAAAAAAATTGGATGGAGGATGTATCTTGTGATACTGATACACTCGGACTTGGAACTGAATCTGAGCCATAGATTTCGGAGGCTGGAGGAGTTTGAGGTTTAATTTGAAGCGGATCACATTTTAAAGTAAATGTAAATACGTATTCACACTTGTATGATTGATTTAACGATGTAAATGAATCACAGAGAGGTCTTCATTATCAAGATGCATACTAGGCAGGTTTAAGATTTTAGAACAACTCAAATTTATTTTGTTAGAGTGTTGAAACTGGTTAATTAATAAAGTTACTAGTCCTGTTCATACCTAATCAGTCTTGCCCATATAACAAAGCTTTTGATGTGTAAAATAGAGATAACGTGAGATACAGAAATTGATTCCAACTATCTGGATGCCAGGGCAAGTATTATTTTTTTGTAGTAGTTTAAAGCAGGTTTGAACAAGATATCTGTGAGATAATGCTCACTAGTAATACCCCCGCTCTGATGTGAATATGCAAAATAAGCAAAGTCAACATTTAACAGGAAATTGAAAGATTGGTACAAAAATAGATCCCAACGTATGGAATGCCTAGACAAAGAGTGTGTTAAAATTTTAAGCATCTGCGATAAATAGTTGCTGAGAAATCTTGTATTGCATGATATGATAAAAATCATATCATAGGATACAACATCATATAACACAATATACCTTTATATGATACAATACGATATTGTAAAAGAGAATATCATATCTTTAATATCATATCATATGATACCATATCGCACTGTATCATGATACAATATCGTATTGTATCAAATAATAGTATATCATATTGTATAATATCAAACAATAACATATACGATGCATTACGATATGACACTGATAGAATATTGTTTTATACTGAAGATGAATGTTTAGCAATGATTTTCATATAGTTGTGGTGGTCTTATAATAGGTGACGCCTCTTCTCGGTAAGCCTGATAATATGTTAACTGTTATGATAAACTCAAAGCTGTACATAACAAAGATGTTACACCTTGGCTCGAAAAATTAAAACCCGATGTGTATGAGCAATTAGATGACCATGCAAAATTAGATATTTATCATCCTAATGACGGCTGACTGTCTGTTATGTTTCCAATTGAATTTTTGAAACCCGTTATAAAACAATGCATTAAAATTAATTTAAGATTAATAATTTGATATCAATTTATCCCGTGCTAATTTGGAGAGTTCTTTTAAAAAAAAAAACCAAATAACAATGTACTTTAATGAACATGCATTGTAATTAGAAAATCCATTTTCCAACACTGACTGTGAACAGAACAATTTTGCTTTGTTAAAAAAAACATGCGCTTCCGTTCCAGTAGGTAAATGTCAATACCCGTTCTCTTATTTTTAATTGAATCGCAGAAATAATCCCATGTAACACTAACACAAGCAATTTTTTTTATTAAATCGTCTACAAATGAAAATCTAAAATACTGCAAACACTTTTATAAATTTATATTTGCAAGAAACAAAATTCACTCTTATCATAAGGATTCTGAATTGAAAATACAATATTTATCTTATATACAAGTTTGTATAGAATACTTTAGGTTTGGATCGATTGGTGCATAATAGTTTTGCAATGAATGCTTTTATCTTTCATAATTAAAGCGAAATGTAAATCCTATATACAACGAATTTCTTAAAAAGAAAGTCTTAAAAAGAAAAACATCATTTCTCAAATGCATATTCATTATTAATCAGAACAAATAAAGCAATGAACAGTATTGCAAGAAACTATTGACGATCATCATTGAAAAATACAAGTATTTACACTGTTCTGAAACGTACATTATAAAAATAGGACATATCTAATTAAGTTAATGAACATTGTTGCTAAAAATGCATGGTCGGGTAAATGAATTTTCAAGGATGAAAAAAAATGATGAAAGTTGGAAAATGCTTAGAAAGTGAACAAATGAATCTACTGTCAAATTTTCGTGACATCGATTACATATACAAATATATTCCTAAAAACTTTGGCGGGATAACTTGAATTCTACACGGAAAAATACCATGTAAAATATATCAATATAGATAAGAACAAGTCACAAGACATGTATTATTTAAGGAATATAAAGGTTGAAACGATAAATCGATGAAAGGTGTCCTTGGTGGTGCAATTCAGTTACCAAACATGATAATGGATATGCTTTTCAGCGCAAACAGTATAATCCATTATATTTTTTCAACGCATTAATTTTAATTTTTCATGTTAATGAATATTGCTTTTGTATTTAAGATGTCAAGTTGAAAAGAAGATACAAGAAGTCTTTAAGACATAAATTGTTAAAAGAAAAAACATACACTGTAGAAACTTCCAAGACATTCGTTTGAAATGAATTAATATTAAAGAATAAATACAACTTGCTTTGACTTAATTTTTCTCAAATCGATATGCACATAATCTTTTTTAGATTTATTTCAGTTTGAATTAGATGTATAACATAACTTTCATTCCAATATGCTTAATCAGTTTATTCTTCGGGACTTTGAAACTAAAATTAGTACTGGTGTTTTATTTTCCTTCTCACCATCATCTGAGTTCTAACTAAAGAATGAGCATAGCCACGCCAGTGAAACCAAATGATGCCACTGGGAGAATCAGTCCCATATTGACCATTCAGGTTGCTGAAGTGACATGCTCTGTGCCACCAGGCGCCCTTGAAGGAAACAGCACAATTTGACCCAACTTTTTCATCGTTGTCTCTGTCGTAAGTAGTGAACTTCATTCCGTTTTGATGGTCAAGACTGTCACCTGTTAATTAGAGAAATTTAAAAGGCAGATATCTTTATGATCACTGACAAGACGTATAGAGATAGAGTACATCATTTCTTGAGAGGGTTCAAAATTGATTAAAACAATCATTGCTACATATAAATAGTATGTATCAAAACAATTATATGAAAGATTTTGTTATTATTGCAATGACTTTTAACTCATCATACAAGTAAAATACAAGAATCACTGTCTAGGTCATAATTTCAATTGTTCGTGTCGAAAGCCATATATATATATATATATATATATATATATATATATATATATATATATATATATATATATATGAGAGAGAGAGAGAGAGGATTCAGCTAGTGAAACCTTTGCACTTAAGCCCAAAATTTTATACAGCAGGCACGTAGCATTGAATGTTTTTCTTTAACTTACATATAAAAAAGCAAATTAACATGGACTCCCCCATCTACTTTTGGGAGCTTAAAAATTGAAGTGAAAGGAAGGAAATTCATTCTGAAATAGAAGTTAAAGCTACAAACCGCTACCACCCCCCCCCCCCCCCCCCGGAGTTTTCTACATACTTGCGTTTCCGTAGAATCCCGATACATTTAATTTAAAGGATGTGGAGGGTCCTCCAATCATAAAGTCCGTGTAGGCGGCATACGCCCATTCTCCAGCCTGATCCTCCAAGTCAACTCTAAGCTCGTAATCTCCAGATTTTACAATTTCGTGAAGATAGTAATTCCCTTTAAGATTATGAATGTCATCTATGAATGAATTGCAGATGATATTTAATGATTGTCATCGATTGTTGATTAAAAGTTGTTTTGTTACCCATATAGAAATTGTTGGCTAGATCTCCAAACCCATTCTCGTATTCAGTCCATCCTCTGTAGAAATTTGTATTCATATCTACACGGCGCTGGAAAACCTGAAGTTAAAATGTTAGTCAGTATTGTTATGTGTATGTTAGACAAGGTTGTACTAAGGTATTATAATTTTAATTTTGATCTTTAGCAGTGCATTTATAAATCTGGCGAAATCAGAGGGGCCCCGCTGAGAACTGTAAATTAAATGAAATAAATTATTGCCTATTATGCATACATCTAATTCCTTTTTGTTTCATTTTTTTATCGGAAAACTTTCCAAATCTTTAACTATATTAAGAGTACTACAAACACAGTACAAGGTCTGAAAAAGATATCTTGTCCATCCCCAAAAGCCCGGACAATGCATCTACATTTGTTCAAAGTGCGTTGATTTTATTTTTTTTGAATTGTTTCATTTTTTAAGTGTGCTTGCCGCCGCACAGCATACTTGATATATTTGTATCGTGTGGCTATGATACTTTCAGTTATTTCTACTTTTAACTAAGAAGTGAACTTTGTTAAGTTCCTTTAAATTGCAACTGTTTGCAATGTTATTATTCGTTTACGTTGATTTAAATTTTTATATGACATTCATTATACATACTACCAGACAGACAAATTGATATAATACTTATAATACTTAAAGGTGTTTACCTTTTCTTTTTAAATGATATGTATACAATTTCAAATATACGACACCGAAAACTATCCTAATTAAAAATTAACCGTTGGCACACAAACAGATGGGCGACAAATGAACATGCACTGAGTGATTCCTATAGGGGTCTTGCATATATATTTTTTTTTTGGGGGGGGGGGGGGGCTATAATAACGAACTGTTTTGAGTTTGTATGAAAAGGGACTACTGTAAATTCCTAATTAAACGCGAGAAATTAATAGCCCGTCTCGCGAATTTTAATATCTCGCTTTTAATTTTCAAACATATGTAAACTACATGAAACTATGATAACATATTGACATTCGCGATTTAATGTTCTCGCGATTTGATGGAAAACCTATGAATCGCGGAATTAAGTGCTCGCGTAAAATAAGGAATCTACTATTTGTATGTACTTACTATCCAACCCCCGTTGTCTATTTCCATCTCGCACCACATCTCCTTTACTACGCTGTTTGGAAATGTTTTATGAAATTTGTACGAAGGCGTATTCCTGTCAACCAAAGTTCCACTACAATCTAAACAAATAGATAATATTATTATATACTTTTAGAAATTACCGGAGAATACAATGCGTAAAATGTAAAAATTGTCATTAACATACCATATTTGTGGTTGCAGCGTTCATCTCCCATATTGGTTGGGCATCGGCAGGGAGAAGTGTATTCAATATCACACGTTTGTTTCTTCAGGAGATCAAATTAATTCAAATATGATTAAAACATGAATGCATAAAATTCTCAAGTGCATTAAAATATTTTTTTTTACAAATAATAATACATTAAAAGCTATTTATTAAAATAACAACTCTTTGAGAAATTTTAAATTTCTATGCATTGATTTTAAAGAATGAAATATATTTTCAAATACTTGTTATTCAAGTTTCTGGCGTCTAGAATAAGAAAAATATTTATGAAGAATAAATTAATTTACCAATTCATAACGTCTGCATGCTCCATTATCAACACCAGGAGGGTTGGGTATGTTGTTGTCATAGAAGAAACATGATGTCGAACTACCATTCTTACATATGTCGAAAAAATAACATTTGTCTTCTTGTAAACACTGGGATGAACATTCACTCCTCGATTCATTATTACTTTGATCGTTTACAAAGGACGTTTCTGGACTGTTTATATAACCAATAAATTTAAAAAAGCCATGAAACTGTTCCTGTCCAAAGACCGTCACAAGAAAGAGACAAAACAAAAAAGAGGTCCGAACTGCGGCATTCATAACCAAGAATTAAGATACGTCTTTCATCTCAGTGCACCAATGCTTAATGTATTTTCTATGTGTGTTCATTTTGTTAATCAATTTCTCGTGAGGCAACCATTTGCTTCATGACTCCTTCGGGAATTGATAAATAATTCATCTTCAAAAAGGTATTACTATTTAAAAAAGGAAAAATGATTATTTCTAAACGTACTACATTTGGCTGTGTATTTTATTTAGCGCTTAAGGGGAATGCGGCCCTCCGCTAAATCAAATACATCGCTAAATGCCATACATCTATGTATAAGAATAGTCACATTCAGGAATACGCTAATTCAAATACACGCCAACTTGTTCGAAAAACTAATTTCCACCAAATATCGTACACGCCAAATATAATACGTTTACAGAATTTACTCATAAAACTAACATACAGAAATTCTTTTTTAACTGCTGTTGATAAATTTTAAAAAAACCAACAGTATTATGCAATTTAAGATACAGCTCTATTTTCTATAGTATTGCCACCTTGAAGTTGTTAGAAGGCCAATCAGTGGATGGTTGATGTTCATGATATTTTTCATTACATCTGCTATTCCGTTAAATTATACATATGCGATCATCACATGACTATTCATTTATTTGTATATGCTCATTTCATTTAATGGTTCAAGGCTTTCAAAGCAATTGGCTGACAAGGACAATTGCTGATGCACTAAGCAAATTTCAAATTGATTAAGAACTAAAAGGAGTGCATGTTTCCATTAAATTATATAAGAAGATAGAAATGCAATCATACACGCCCTGTTTTTTACGTATTTAAGCTAAGCCACTTTATATCGTCAGAGTGGAACGTACATGTTTCCATTACTGATATTCAATAATTAACGCACATATTCTCTTTTACATGGAAACATGAAAAACCTAGATGCCAAGTATCTAGAGACGTGTCTACCAAGGAGTCAGTTACTCTTGCAGAAAAGAACAACAGGAACAAGAAAAAAATAACCAGTCCTTTCCAGACCTTGATGAGAAAGAGGATAAATAGATTTATGTTTGAATGTACAACCTTGTGTTTGGTGTATTGTGAATTTATTTAGAAAATTTAAAACAAGTACTTTTCAATTTCTAAATTTTTAATTCATTTTAGTACCTGGGAGAAAATCGTCCTGGTGACTATAATAAATATTATAATATAGATATATTATATCAAATATGTGTATGTTCTTTCACAGAGTTTGCCAACAATTTTTGAATAAATTGAAACAAAAAAAATTAACCTTCTATGTTAAAACAAACGCTTTAAATGGCTTCCTTCATTTGATATCTCTCACATGACTCATGCAAAAGTTACTCCAAAAAATTTGGCACTGTATTAAGTTTTATTATTTATTTATTTATTTTTTACGTGGAAATTGATACTGTGGCTACTTGTTTTGCATGGGAAATGGTATTATAGCTTAAAGTGGCATGGTCACGATTTTGGTTAAAAATTATTTTTTCGATTTTAATGTTTATAATGCTTCAGTAAGTCCTATTTAATAGACAACCAAAATTTGAGTGTCATTTGTTGAGTTATAAGCGCATTACAGAGCTAACAATTCCTCGCTATGTAAACAAGACTTTTGTTTACATTTTGAATGTAAACAGGGCACTAGCCTTGTTTACATGACAAAAAATTGTGAGCCCTGTATTTTGCTTAAAACTCATCGACGGGCACACAAATTTTATTTGATCATAAGAAATGTATTCATAAAGCATTGTAAATAATAAAAACAGAAAAATAAAATTTGACCAAAATCGTGACCATGCCCCTTTAAGGTACTTCACTACAACTAGAGTTACATTTTAAGACACTACGTCAAAAGATGGCGATTTAAATATTTTATTCAATTGTTTGTTTCGACTGATTTGATCGTAGATCGTATATTGTCAAAGCTCAGTGTTTAAAGATGAGCACATTTCAGAAGTAGCCTAACGAACGAAATTGTATAAATATTATAATTTGTCCTTAGTACTGGCGTAATATACCAATGGATTCAGTTGATTTTTTATTCAGAATTAAATTTCGAGAAAGTTTTGTGTTGCCAACGTAGTAGAGAGAGAGAGAGAGAGAGAGAGAGAGAGAGAGAGAGAGAGAGAGAGAGAGAGAGAGAGTAACGTTCATATCAAATAACGATGAAATATTAGGAAGGAAACTTTTTATCCAACAATCGAAGATGAGGATCTGCAACATGCTACAATGTACTTGATAAATAGGATTTATAAATAGTATTTGTTCCGTATAAATTATTTTGCAAAAACCAGCATTATAAAAGGTTCTCAAGAAAACATCAAAATAGAGTAAGTGTGATACCTTTATCAAACAGGATCAATAATAATTGTGCAAGCAATTGTTATACAAACTTACTGGTTTTTCAAAACAGGTTTTTCTTGTAATACAGTCAATATTGTATCGGCTAATGTAGAAATGTTTATATTTCCCAAGTATTGAAAGCATTAAGTAAACATTGTCCTGAAATATGTTTTATGAACTGCACAAAATAGCTTTACTTGCGTTTAATGATGGAAGATCCTCGTTTCTAGGGCGTTCATTTTTTTCTATGATGAGTGTTAATTAAGTTTTTTTATTTTTCATATGCATTGTATTTTATGTATACTTTGTCTGTAATCAAAGTTAGAATTGATTTGTTTAATGTAATTCGAAATTTAATGTTGTGAAAAGGAAGGCTGTCGTTTTCAAGGAGATATTGGGGTATTCATTTTAAACTCTAAATAAATCGAATAAATAATACTCATGCAAAGAAGTTTACACCCTATGTATTTGCAAACTACATATTTGTGGTTTACAAACTGACTCAAGTAACCGTATAATATACCAAACCATCGAACATCTATTTGTAAACTAGAAGAAAACAGTAACACGATTAAAGTAAGCTCTCAAAATTATATACATTCGCCTGTTTCTACTTGATTTTGCCCAATATGGTGGCTTATCAGTCATGCCTTTACTTTGGTTACCAGAATAGATGACCGCAGAAGAACACAGATAGCCTTGTTTGCTTAATTTAAGATATCACATAATTATGACTTTTTACAAAATGGGAAATAGGTACTGCACATGTTTCATAACGTCAAATTATACACCCGTAGTCTTTACAAGCCATATTGAAGAGATGTAATTTTAAAATGTTTTAATTTGTGTCACTCATTGTTAAGTTCATATGACATAGCCCCTAAATGTCTGAATTCACCCTTTTGTTTCTAAATAAAAAAACATTTGTGGAAAATTGCTTTTCTAAATGGAATAATGACATAGACTTATTTTCTTATATGATTTGTGAATTCCCTTTGCAAGTATACAATGTACATGTATATTCTTAACTTATCATCGACTATTCTTAAATGTATGTAAAGATTTAAAATATAAACATCAACATGTTGTGTTTGAAATTTTTTTTATTATTTTATTTATCATCTTTATCATAGTTAATAGGTAAAACAAATTGATTCATTAAGACCATCGGTATCTGGTATATGTAATTAATGTTCCACACAGAGGCTTTTGCAAAAAAGAAATGTATTTCGTTGCTTATCTATATGAATCTTGAGTTCCATCATCGTCTCATGCCAAGTTCCGATGACCGCTTGGCTCTATCCAACCCGTCGTTGAATGAGCGCATCGTAAAGCTGAGGTGGCAGGGGATAGTTTCGAAGGAAAGACCCGGTCAAAATTTTGAAATAAAGGGAGAACCTGGGGTTTGGCTGGTTATTTGAGGGGTATAAATCGGTAGAATATTTATTGCATTCATTTTGTGGATAGAGGAGCTCATGCCAATTTCATTGATATATGACACTTTAATACTGGTAGCACTTTTCATCAGATATGGAATGAAAATGCGAAACTGTGGCCAAAATTTTCACTTTCGGTTTTGTGCTTGAAAAGTAGGGTGGGTTCAGAACACGAAATGTCACTCGGAAAGAAGGTGATTGACCCCCCATCAATTGGTGATTATTTGCATGGGTATACATTAAGCTACCAATCCTATGGTAGTTAATGGCAGTTGCTCGGGACTGGAGCGTGGTTATGGACCTGTGAAAATGTGAAAAAGGGGCAATTTTTCAGAAAATTTTGAGACCGTCCCTGGCTATTCTTTATAGTGCTATATGTAAGTTGTACTTGTTTTATTCTGAAATGTTTAAAAATTCTCAAGAGTCGGGACCATGTGTCCCCTGCATGCAAACCAATTTTAGCAAATTTAAAAATCCACTGAAAAATTAAATCACATATATGAGCACTATCTGCCTCACATTTCCTCGACCAAAAAAACTATCCCCTGCCACCTGAGTATTCACGCGTTATCTGCTATGTCACGGTTTGAATTATTGTTTAACGCTGGAAGTCTAATTCATTGATTTTGATTTGTGCATGTTAAACAAGTGCCACATAATAAGTTCAACACAATACAACTTATAAGTGTGCATGCAGTACAACCAGCGCCGGGTCTACATCTAGTTTAAAAGTATGAACAGACTAGGAAATGTTTCATTATAAAAATCACGATATTTAAACCGGTAACCACAAGGTCATCAGTACATAGACTGAAGAGCAGATGATTCAAACAAAAACGAGGGACAGTCTGTTGAAGATAAAACGTACAAGAGTCAATTTGGACTTTGTCCCGAAAAAGTAAAATGTTCTCCATCAAACGTGAAGCACAAAATCATGATAAAGTTGATAATTTTTTGTTAATTTTATTTAAGAAAGAGAGGTTTTTTTAATCATCACTAAACATTTACAAATACAAGGTTACATGTATAAATCATTTATTTTAAGTATCTCCTACGTGTCACAGCAATTAATAAACCTACATATTTATAAAAATGTTTTACCTTAAAAGAAATTTTAACAAAACTTTTAAAAGATTCCCTTTATGTATTCATACCATGCGGGATGAAACTTTATTAAAAATTCACCTCTATAAGTAAATCCCCCACTGAGCTGAACTTAGTCACATGGTAACATTTATCAGTATTGGTGTTTCATTTTCTTTCTCGCCATCATCTTCGTTTTAACCATGGAATGGTAAGAGCCCCGCCAGAAGTTCCATATGATACCACGGTCATCATTAGTTCCATATTGACCATTCAGGTTACTATAGTGACAGGCGTTGTACCACCAAGCTCCAATGAAGGAAACGGCACAATTTGTCGTATATTGGTCGTTGTCACTATCGTAAGTCGTGAACTTCATTCCGTTGTGATAAACAAGACAATCAGCTATTTAAGTATATTTAAACAAAAGTTACAAATTGTTTATATTTCAAAATCAACTTTTTAGAAAATTCACAATGGAAACAATTTTCGTTTTCATTCCTGAAAGTGACTGGGCATTCGTGTATTAAAAACAACGGAATTAATTAAAAATGTATTCTAATTATAAAACAATCCAACCCTAAATTCTGTTACTTTTGTGTCTTATACACCAGGTTTACCCTCTGCGTGAAAGAGACCTAATTGCATATAATTTTTCTTTGTATACAATGATTTGCAAACAACTTTATAAACTACATTAAGGATATCTAACAAAAAATATTTACATCTACTAAATAGTATTTCCTCTATTTCTTACGGAAACATATAGTTAATTCATAGCTCTATAGACACAGCCAGACTGAAATCTACACGCCCCGTTTATCGATTGGTCGAAATCTACAACGGCTGAAACTGACAAGATACTGACAGGAATAA
The DNA here is from genome assembly GCA_015776775.1 of Magallana hongkongensis. Lineage (NCBI taxonomy): Eukaryota > Metazoa > Mollusca > Bivalvia > Ostreida > Ostreidae > Magallana > Magallana hongkongensis. The sequence goes on along the minus strand of CM027473.1, from coordinate 29,325,256 downwards.
TATGGACACGCCCTGTTTATCGATTTGTCGGAGCCACCAGCAACCTAAGAAAAATCACGGACTACTCAAAATAATCATGATGATGTCAGACTCAAAGTCTCACAGGAGACGATTTGGCTGTTTCTTTTAGCTAACGTACTTATGTACATTAACAGTAATTTAGTGAATTTTACTAACTTTTCATAATCAATTTATTAATCAGTTAAAATAAAGATGTTAATATAAATAATAAAATGCTTTCTTTGAAGATTCATGCGGGTTATGAAGGTAGCGATCATTGCAGAAACAAATTACATAACCCGCTAACTACTATCTTTAGGATCCCAGATAATCATCATTGACTTAAAGGTCCAGAATTTTCCATCAATTTATCAATTGATATGACAATATTTTCATGATTTGAATACATGCAGATATGGATAAAAAGAAAATATTCCCTCTTGGCTGGTTCATACTTAATATGTCAGTTGCAATAATGCAGAAATACTTAACCTGCTAACTATACATAAAACTTATATACCGAAACAAAAAAATAAAGATTTCCTACTTTTATTGTTTACAATATGCTGCAGACATGAAAGCAAATTTGCCGTTTTTGGATCCATATAAACTCGTCTTTTGTTTTTATTTATTTTGCACTCTTACATGTATTAATACCCACATTACTTACTTGCATTTCCGATGAAGCCTGATACTTCTAATGTGTAAAATGTTGAGGGTCCTCCAATAATAAAATTAGTGTAGCTGGCATACCCCAATACCCCATTCTGGTCCTCCAGCTCAATTCGAAGCTCGTAATCCCCAGACTGTACTATTTCATGGAGATAATAATTTCCTGAAATAGTTATTAATCATTTTGTAATCAATAATGATATGGTACAATAATTGACAATTGTACAACATATATATATATATATATATATATATATATATATATATATATATATATATATATATATATATATATATATATACACACACACCGTATAAATAAGTGATTTCTTGTAGAGTTTTGAAAATGTAATGATGTGTACTTAATGGTTATTGGTTACTATCATATCTTAAGTAGATATTTAATTAATTTGACTACAAGTACCTAAATTCTATGAAATAGACTATAAACACTAGCCACGATTTTTACTGCGAAACTGAAAGGGTCTAATAACAAGAGGCCAATTGGCCTTATCGGTCACCTGAGTAGCATATATCCAATACACAAACTTGTCACGCAGTCTCATATATGCATCTAATTAATTAGGTTTCATACTGGAGTAGAAAAATTATAAATTTGTAATGACAACCACATTTAATTCAAAAAGAACTGTGAAACCTATAATTTTGGTGAAAAACTAAAAGATCTGGTATACAAAATAATGAATTCAGTTTTCCTTTTAGGTGTGTGGGAGTAAAGAAGATAATTTTTTAACGTTATATGCATTAACATCTATACATCCATTTTGGCCCTGCCCTAGAGTCAAAACCCATACCCCAGGGGACATGAAAATTAAAATTTCAGTAGAGGACTTCCTGGTAAACATAATTATTAGTCGGTTTTTTTTATACAGATGTGTGAGAATAGAGAAGAAGATTTTTAAACATTATATGCATTAACACTTTATTGCCATATTGCCCCCCCCCCTCATGTCCTGAACCCCTGACCCAGGGGCCATGAATTTCACAATTTAGGTAAAGGAGATAGTGGATATCATAACCATGTATTCAGTTTTTTGCCCACATGTGTGGGAGTAGAGAAGAAGATTTTTTAAAGATTTAAATCATTTTTACTATATGGCCATATTGGCCCCACCCTAGAGCATGAACACCCGACCAACGGGTCATGAATTTCACAATTTTAGTAGAGAGCCTCATGGACATCATAATCATGCATTTAGTTTTTAACAAATATAAATGGGAGTAGAGAAGAAGATTTTCTAAGATTTAATACATTTTTACTATTTGGCCATATCGGCCCCACCCTAGAGCCTGAACCCCTGACTCAGGGGCCATGAATTTCACAATTTAGGTAGAGGGCTTCATGGACATCATAATCATACATTTAGTTTTTAACAAATATATATGATAGTAGAGAAGAAGATTTTCTAAGATTTAATACATTTTTACTATATGGCCATATTGGCCCCACCCTAGAGCCTGAATTCCTGACTGAGGGGTCATGAATTTCACAATTAAGGTAGAGGGCTTCATGGACATCATAACCATGCATTTAGTTTTTAACAAATGTATATGGGAGTAGAGAAGAAGATTTTCTAAGATTTCATACATTTTTACTGTTTGGCCATATTGGCCCCACCCTTGAGCCTGAACCCCTGACCCAGGGGTCATGAATTTCACAATTTAGGAAGAGAGCTTCATGGACAACATAATCATGCATTTAGTTTTTAACAAATGTATATGGTAGTAGAGAAGAAGATTTTCTAAGATTTAATACATTTTTACTATATGGCCATATTGGCCCCACCCTAGAGCCAGAACCCCTGACCCAGGGGCCATAAATTTCACAATTTTGGTAGAGGGCCTCATGGACATCATAACTATGCATTCAGTTTTTTCCTCACATGTGTGGAAGTAGAGAAGAAGATTTTTGAAAATTTGGCTTTTTTGCATATTTGGCCCCGCCCGTGGCACCCCAGGGGTGGTAGAGCCATAAATTTCACAATTTAGATTCTTCTTACCATAGAGATGCTTCACACCAAAAATGGTAACGATTGGCCTGGTAGTTTTCAAGAAGAAGTTAAAAATGTAAAATTGTTAACGCACGACGCACGACGCACAACGCACAACGCACGACGACGGACGAAGACCAATTGCAATAGGTCACCTGAGTGACTCAGGTGACCTAAAAAAACGTGGTCTAAAATTTAAATGACAATTACATTCGCAGGGGTGATCATTGGCTACTTATACCGGCTGATATTTTAATATGATATATATTTTGTTTTGAAACTGAGAGAGAGAGAGAGAGAGAGAGAGAGAGAGAGAGAGAGAGAGAGAGAGAAGAACGTTCAATTAATATAGTACGCTATTTTTATTTTAGCCCACTCATTACTATATAACTTCCACCCTTGATGCACATTTATGATTCTTATCTTCAATCAAGCGCAGAAAAGTCTAAATTCCGGATATTTTCAAAGCAATAAGGGTAAGAATACAACGAATAATTTTATTGCAAGGCAGTTTAAAACCATTATGACAATACATTTCTATTCGAAATTGATCAAACTCTATGCACGACGAAGTAAAATTTAGCGAGGAATGAACGTAACAATAGTGACTGAAAAGGGACCCATAATACGGCGTTAAATGCAGTCATCCTTTTGTAATTTTCATGACAATAACATTTACATGTAACAATAAAAATAAAGTTTGAAGAAATAGATAATTCAGAGGTCAACTTTTTATTTAATTTGGTCTATTTAATTTTGATTAGCAATACAATTTAAGCTATTCAATATCGATAGCGTTTTGCCAGTCCATATATAGGATAGACCACAATTGCCAAAACTGTCTTCATGCAGGATGATAAATTATTTATTTCACCTCTTGTGTTACAATTAAAAAGATTCATACATACAAAGTTACATACCATATTTTCATGCTATAGAATTAACTTTGCCCCAAACGTCAGAACGTGAAAAAATTACTCCTAGATAGCTATACTCTTTTACTACTTATAATGTATCACCATTATATAAAAGTACATTTAAATGAAGGGGCAGGTCCTTTCGAGAATATCATTATTTTAGATTTTTTACATTTACTGTATGTTTCCACTTTTTACAGTGTATACAAACTTCATCAAAACAATGTCGTCCGCGTAAAATAAAAATGAAATTTTACAATAAACAAGCAGATCGTCCTCTAAATCATTTGTAATACTAGTGAACCCATGGATATTTCTATCAATCATGAAACTTTTATTGTGTTTATATATATGGAAAGTAAGAAAGGTAAAAAATTTTCTCCTTGATGTACTCCAAGGTTACAATAGAACAAAGGTGAAGTTTCATCATTCAATTTTACTTTTGACTTGATACCATTGTACATATTTTACAAAAAGTAAGGCATTTGCTAGATATACCACTTTTAAACACCATACACCATACACCTTTGATTTGATTTGAACATATTTTATTATGCAAATATACATTTACATAAATATAAATGGATTAGGCAGCAGGCAATGCCTATGTAAGCCTTCTCCTTAAGGTGCAAGGTAATATATACAAAGTGCAATTTATAAATGACAAATTAAACAATATTCTTATTTATAGAATAGTATGATAAAGCATAAAAATATATGCATAAAGATATATATTCATATATTAATATAAATATATAGATTGGCCAAAAAAAGGGTTGGCAAAAACCGGTTTGAAGAAAAAGGAAGAGAAAAAAAAAATCAAAAACCTAAATAGTACAAATACAGCATAAGTATACTTTTTTAGGTACATGTTTTAGATATATATAGCTATAGTTATGATAATTTTAACTAAATGTCTTGGATTTTACAATGTAGTTATGAACTGATTTGAATAGTACAGTATTTTTTATCATATGATATGTCATCATCTCCAAATGACAGCAAATCTAAAGTTACTGGCTTTTGCAAGTCTAACATTGATATTTGTTTTTAAAAGAAAGAGTGCTTCTTTCCTCATTATATTTAGGACAAAGAAAAAATGATATGCATTTTCAGTATGATATCCACAATTTTCACAGATCGATTTTTCACGAATAAAATCATTAAAATGGACACCATTTAAAGAAATTTAAATTATCCTTTGCGACATACAGTATCAAAAGCTTGTTTAAAATCAATCAAGGCGCAGTACAATACATTAACGTTAGCAAAAAACATTGCAACTGTTTCATGTTGTCAAGTGTAGAATAGACTTTTCTAATACCGGACTGACATCTCCTGATTGGACATAAATCATCAGAAAACATTTCAAGTCGATTGCATATAATTCACGTGAAGAGCTTGCATAGACAACTTAACAAAGTAATTGGTCTGTAATTTTCCGGTTGTGTTTGGTGACCTTAATTTTTTATAAAGTAGTCTACAATGTCTATTAACCATCCATCTGATACAACGACTTTGTAATACATAATATTAAACGATAATACATACACAGGGAAGAATTTTGCTATGATTGATAAAAAATGTTCATTCAAAGCAGCCAGTAAACTTGCTATTTTTTAACTTTTAACGAGCAAAGAGGATTTCTACGTCGGTTATAGGAACCTAAAAAAAAAACCACAAAGCACACACTAAAGGTGCCTGCTCGATATCATCATTTGTATGTTCTAAATAATTCATATTCCGTCAAAATTGATGCATATCATAAAAACTCACAGCGAATTTATTAAACTAATCTGATTGATAATTTTTTTTTCAATTGTTTACTATTTCTAGTGCAATTTTTTTTAAATGTTTGTGATAAATTGAATTTATGATCTTTCATACGGCCTAAGGTTGTCTTCTATACTTTGCTATTAGTCAGAATTATATTTATCGTGAATTGTACTTACTGTTTTAAATGTTTTATTGAACCACAATTTAGCTTTACTTTGTTTTCTAAATGTATTAGTTTTTTAGTACCGAAAGAGTTGTTGCTGCATTATGAAAAAATCAAATATCCATACATGTACATATAAATCAAGATATTTTGCAAATAAACTACAAAATGCCTTCACTAGTCTAGGAGTAACTGCTTACACTTTTGTTATTTCAACACATGTTAGATGATGTCCGGTCCGTAAGCTATAAATGAATTTTAAATGATAAGTAATTATTGTGAATTTAATCAGAAACCTACTTTCATTTTCGATAAACAAGCTCGAAATAGGAAAAATGAGAATAAGGCGGTGAAAACGCTTTAGCGGATCCATATCAGGAGTAGTTGGCATCAAATATATATTAGTAATGAAATAATATTTCATGATTACGTAAAGAACGGAAATATTTACTGGAAACTTATATATATAGAGTATACATAGAAGTCAAGATTTGACAAGTGTTGAACAAATATAATGAGCCAATTCTTTTCTTATATTCGCAATATGAGTTTTGATGGATAGAACGCTTGCAAAGCACGACATCTGATAAGGGACTGAGATAGAACTTTCCGGAACGGGGTAACAAAGAACGTGGGTTGACTAATTAACATCATGGCGATAAGTAAAGGACGAACTCACCAAGTATCGTGGGCAGATACCTTTGGTCGGACATCTTTGGTTGATACAAAAAAGTTAATAAATAAAACTAGATGCTGTCATTAGACAGTAATACCCGCACCATGTGTTTGCCCCTAAATAACACTGTTTTGTACCAGTTTAATTAAAAATGAAGGCTACATGCAATCTCCGGTAATACATTTAAAAATTATAATTTTCATAACTGAAGGATGAGATCCCTGCCCATATGATAATACACATCGTGACATGAGTAGCACTTTACGTGCAATTTGGGGTAGAACTGTTTGCAGTGAATTTTCAGTTAATCAATAATCTTAACATTTTATATCACAGGAAGTATAATGGTCTATATAATTATTACAAACAAAATTAAAAATTAAATTATGCCCCCTCCCTGTGGCGGTGGGGGGGGGGGGGTAAATATTTAATCAATATTCAACATACTTTATTGTTTATCTCAATAGGAAGTATACATGTACATCACAATATGCAGGTGTCCTGCACCACCTTAAAGCTGTTATTTACCTAATAGAATAGTGCAAGTGGATTTGAAGAATAGGTTATAAAAATACATGCATGTTACAAATGACTGATCTTTGTCTGAAGTTACGTACACAACACAGGTTTGCATGTCTCATTAGCGGGTACTAGTTTTACCCAGCTCTTCGATTAGATGGGTTCACGTGTATACATACATGGGTGTTGCTAAAACGCGGAACGGAAAACGGAACGGAAGGAAAACGGAAAATCTTATCTAATGTTATTTATCTCATAGATTTGTTAAGTATGCTAAAACGATATACTTTATGTACCTTTTTAATTTTTTTTGAAAGATTAGCAATATTAGATTATTTATTCAAGAATATTTATTTCCTCAAAATTAACAGTACATGCATTGACCACTATATTCTGTCCCAAAATATCCTCGATTCACTTTTTGCTGTATATTTATATATACCTCAGGGTTCAAGCGATTCTCATTATTCTTTCTTTAAAATGTCCTCTCTAGCTTATCAGCTGGTATAAATACACGGCTAAAAATAAAGAAGTCTACGGGGTTTTGCATTTTAACAGACCCGGATGATAGTGTTGAAAAATTGTGCAAGGTCTTCTGAGTGACTTCCAAATGGAGAAAAGATGTCAACATTTTCCATTATAAATCGTCCAAATGTGCTGCATGAATATTTTGGGATCGACAGACTATAGTCCCAATATATAATCGGAAAATCAAACCAGGCAACGTCTAGAGCTCTCTATTCGGATCATATGTATATAGCTGCTGGAATAAACAACTGCATGCTTTGTAATGCAAACGTAAACAAAATTGCATTGCTAAAAATACTAGTTTCACAACTTACTAGTTTCACAAATTACCGGGTATTTTAATGTTTACTGTATTTTGATTTTTAATGTCGTCAGTCCTACGGTTTTTTTCTTCCATCTCAATGATATTGTATCGTCTGTATGATAAAAGATCGTCTAGAACAGCGAAAATTCAATTTTGATATAAGTATATACATGTACATCATATTTGAAAATAATATATAAAATATATATACTCAAAACACGCATAAAACGCTTTCACTAACTGCGTACGTTACGCTAATATGCCAGCAATACCATATAAGAGAAATAAGTAAAAAGTTATAGCTAATTTGCTCGTTTAATCATGTTAATGTTTCACAATTCGTTTACATTTGATTTTTCTGTTTCGTACTCAACTAAAGCCGAATGAATACAATGCTATAATTGATAGACATTCATATGAATATTAATAAGATAGCAACATGTTGATAATCATTCATTAGATATAAATAAAAGATACAAAGTAAATCGTTTCTGGCCAGTCTATACCCTTTTTAAGCGATAAACGTGATGATATTTTCCATTCCGTTCCGTTTTCCGTTCCGCGTTTTAGCAACACCCATACATACATGTCTGTGTTTTCCGTATGCAGAAAAGGATTACGGTAGTTAAGATCAGCTAAAGGAATTCATTATTGTGTTTTAATTGGATTATCATTATGATGTTGACCAATTTAGGTAAGCATAATACATGTAGTAGCAGTAGCACAATATACTGAAATGCCAGCATGGGATTCCTGCCAGCATACATACACATGTATATAAGTTCTACTTTCACTTTCTAAATGTAATCTCCCTTTGACAGCATACTGTATCATCATCTTTTAATATTTAGATAAGCTTATCATCGTTACCTATCCTATTGCATTTGTAAAGTTTCTGTCATTTTAGTTGCAAAAGTTATATTTTTTCATTTGTCAGACTGCATGCACTGTTGAGTTGACCCCATATTGACCCTGTATAAACAATTTCTTATTACATTTGTGTATTACATATGTAAGTAAGTGTAGACACTTATATTTTTTATATGAGTTATCATAGGAAGAAAGGAGTATTTCTTTCTTAATGTATTATAATGCATCAAATACAATGTAGGTCATGACCTTATGGGACTGTTCTTACCCCACAAAACAGGAAAATACAAAATATCTTCTAAAGTCATTATGATGCATCAACTGGTGTAAAGTACATTAATGACCCCCAGGTGTTGTCTTTAAACCCCCCCCCTCCCCCCGCCTTTATGAAATAGGAAATGATATGATACACTGTATATTTTGTTAACTTCTGAGATCTGAGATCCTCATCCCTAAACCGTTTAATTTATTTTTGCTCTTTGTGTCATTGCGCGTAAAATTGTATTGTAAGATTATGCCCCCTTGGAGACACCCTGACATTTTAGAACTAGAAATAATAATGTATTTTATCTTATTCATATGTTTAGAGTAGTGTTTGATCCATGTGGGTAATTCCTAGCCTAATGATGTCACTGCTTTGTTTAGGAGACTTTACAATTGCCCCAAATAGGTGAATACACATGGCAGTGATGCATATAACATTTTGTTAATAAATCTTAAAAATTGAATTAAGCAATTTCCAAAATGTAAATGTGAATCACGAGAGAAAAAGCAATCAAGAAATGATTTAAAATTTGCTACTGTACACATGTAAGAATGTATTAAGAAGACTGAATCTTTATAAGCAGGTTAGATTGGGGGGGGGGGATGAATGTGGTGTATAAGCATTTATAATTTGAATCATTTATTGTTATTAATTAATTTTAACTTGTCAATGAAAACTACTTACTGATCCCAAGGTAGAAATATGACCTCTGATCGTATCTCAGTTTATAAAAGTTTTTAGACACCCAAATTATATTTTGATTTTAATAGATCATTCGACAAGGGAGGGAGGGGGGGGAGAACAGTTTATTTTTGAGTTTGTTTGGGAGTGGGGGTTCCAAGTCATATATTTGACAATTTTTTAATGTAATTTAAAATAAGACTAAGCCATACTACAGTCATGAACATGAATAGGATAGAACAAAACACAAACTAATACATGTACATGTATATATACATAGGAAGTATTAATATATTACAAAACAGATGATTGATCTATATCTGGGTTCTTAAATTGAATCATATATCATGTACATATTATATTATTGTTTCTTTGTTCAAGGCATTTAAGATGGTATGTAGGTCATGATCCCAAGTGCTCTTCCTGAAATTATCAAATATCATAAAAACCATTGAGATCCCCACCTTAATCCAAAGATATTATTCCTCCTTAGGTCATGCAGGCGCATCAGATCATTATGGCATGTAAGTCATGACCCTAAGGGGTCATCCTGACCCCCTTAGAATCAGAAATTGTCAAATATCTTTAAAGGGTACCTGCAGTGCCGGTCAATTTTTGATATAATTGAGATCTATGTGTAAAAACATCATCCTGAAAATTTTACATCGATCGCATAAGTAGTTTTCGAGATATTTGGGGAAAACCCGATTTCACACCTGAACGAGTTTTGAATCAAGCCGTTTTGGCGCGAGATGAACTGTGACGTCACGGGGTCAACGCCGCTGTATGAGAAACAGGAATATCGTATGAAAACTGTTCGTTTTCTTGCATTGTTTAATCGATATATGAATATTTTTTTCTGTTATTTTGTTTCCGTATCAACCCTGGATGACTAATTATACTGTCGTTTGAGTTTAACCCGTATTTTATCGAACAAAAATGCCGAATTTGGACAATTGTTTGCTTCATGAATTTCGTCAAATGTGTAACACATTTTACATATAAATGCACACCATATGTAGCAAAATGACAATTAATCAAAGCATTATTGTTATACGAAACATATTTTGTTAATATTGTCATTCTTTCGAATGATTTCTCAGTGACATTATTAACTGATTATAATAATAATATTGATGATACATAATGATATTTCGTAAAAGGTAACTCGGGGTCTATTCCTCGTATAAGGCATAACATTACAAATGATGTCGCCCGATTATTCAATAATATTGATATCGGACCAATAACAATCAAAATAGTATGCATTCTTTAACAAGCAAACACGGGATTATAAACGGATCAAGGCGAAAGTCCAAGATGGCTGCATGCGTGATTATGTCTGTCTCGTATTCTTTTAAAAATACGATAATGGAATTTAATTTTACATTTATTTACATCCTTTGTCAAAATGTTCCAGTTTATTTAGATTTCATAATGATTCGTTGTCAGTATTACAATTTAAGCTATACGGAGTTATAAAGCGTTTAATTGCTGACCATAGCGCTCGAAAAAAAGTTGCACTTTATTAAATCCGAAATAATTACTTGATCACATAAAAAAGGTTTCAATTGCAGAATTGTAAATTTTTGTCATTATTTAAGTGATAAGATAAGTAACAATAAAGGCATTTACTTTGAACATTAGTTTTACAATTCAATAGCATCATGCATGCTTCTTTAATCACTGATTGTCGGACTATACACATGTTTTAGCTGACGAATGCTTGATTTTACACAGTCTAATTTATTTTTCTGTTTTATCTTTTAACAATTGAGTAGCTAATTATACACAAATCAATTTACCAGTCTAGAGGTGTGAAACCCTCTCTTTGTTCACCAGACTCGTGTACCTTGTGTATACATACCCCAGATACACGTGTGTCTGGAGCAGTGGCTTCGTTAGTTTACCTGTGTCATTATCTCGGATCACTCGTGTGTGAAAGGATATTATGTAATCAATAAAATGAATAATGAACATAAATTTGCCCATGTAAGCGTTTTAAGATATCGTATTCATCGGTAAAAAGGCGACGAGAATAACAAATTTTAAAATCGTTTAAAAAGAAATCAGATTGTAATAAAATAATAACGGATACAAATTTCTAGATCTACAATACTTAAATTAACAAAATACGTCAAAACATCAGACCTATATCAAGCATTTTGGCTGAAAAATCGTATTTAATTTGTATAGCTTTGTAAGGAAATTTCCGTCGTGTTGACCTCGTGACGTCACTTCCGCTGAAGCCTCGTTATCGCCTAATTCTGTTTTCTCTTGATTAGATTTCCCAAAGCAGGTAAAAATAGCCACTTTGAAGGGGCGTAACTTCATTATTTTTGCACCGATTTCGATGCGGTGTTTTGCATTAAATTTTGGTAAATAAACTCTTTAACATATGTTTCACATCGGCTGGGCTGCAGGTACCCTTTAAATTATTGATGTTTATGATCCTATCTCTATTTAATCTTTATTAATTATTTAGTCTCCTGAATGAAGTTTGGAGACTTATTGTTTTTGTACGGTTCTTAATACATGTATTATTATTCTTCATCTTCTTTCCCGCTCTGAACTTGTTTCTCAGAGATGGCTGAACATAATTATACAAAACTCTAGGATATGATAGGCCTGCAAATCTAGTTGTGCACCCTGGTTTGATTTTTCTCATTTTGGGTTAGACAACCACTTTTCGGGGGAGGGGGGTGTCAAAAGGGTGTGGGGTCTAACATTGAACCTTGTAGGAAGAATCGTAGACTCTATTGTAAATGGTAACTTGAAAACGGACAAAGATAATAATATAGGGTTTTCATAATCATATATTGGCTGTTACTGGCAATATATAGGGTTTATTAGATCTGACCCCTGGGGTCATCCCCTACCCCCAGGAATTTGAAATTACCATATATCTCAGAAACTGTTATATTCATGACCCCTAAACCATATATATCCATGTTTCTGATGTCAAGGGGCATCAAATGTTATTTAGATCATGGGCCCTGTGAGTGGTCCTGACCCCCTCAAACAGCTAGTCCCTTAATATCTTCAAAACAGTTGAGATCCCCACCCTTAAACCATATATATTCTTGTTCCTTGTGTCAAGGGGCATCAAACGGTATGTAGGTCATGGGCCCCGGGGGTGGTCATGACCCCCCTTGAACAGGAAGTGCACAAATATCTCGAAAACGGAGATCCCCACCCCTTAACCATATATATTCTTGATCCTTAAAGGGCATTAAAAGGTATGTACCGGTAGGTAATGGACCTCAGGGTTAAATTTAATTTTTCAAAACCGTAATGCACATCTATGGAACAGTTCCTATCATATCCCAAGATATGATGTGTCTATCCATTAAATCATTAAAGGAGTTCAAGGATCTATGTTTTTTTGAAGTGATAAACGTCATTTTTCTGCTACTTTTTGACTCCCTGGTTGAAATTTAAATTTTAAAAACTTTACTGCACATCTATAGAACAGTTCCTATCATATCCCAAGATATATGATTGTCTATCAATTAAATCATAAGAGGAGCTCTTGGATTTTTTTTAGTGATAAACGTCAATTTTCTGCTACTATTTGACTCCCTGGATGAAATTTGAAATTTTAAAACCTTATTGCACATCTATAGGACAGCCCCAATTATATCCCAAGAGATGACGTAGCTACTCCAAAAGTTGTAAGAGGAGTTCTGGGAACCATATTTTTTTTTGCAAAAAAACGTCATTTTTTGTTGCCCACTGATCCCCTTAATAAAAAAAAAATTCTGGAACCTGATCACGCCTCAATATGACACCCCCAATCATATTTTAGAAGATCATTTGGCTACTGCCAAAAAAAAAAGACGTTTTTGAAACCAGTTTTTTTGTAAAAAAAAAAAAAAACGTCATTTTTCAGCCATTAAATGACCCCCAGGACAAAATTGAAAATTCCGAAACCTTATTGCGCATCTACAGGATACCCTAAAACATATTCCAAAAGATGATTTGTCTACTGTTGAAAATGTAGGAGGAGTTCGAGGAAGAAGGTTTTTTGTGAAAAAACGTCATTTTTTACTAATTATTTGACCCCCAGGACTAACAGAGAATTTTTGAAACCTTTCTACAAAACAACATGATACCCCAAATCAAACTCCAAGAGTTCAGTTTCCTGGTTTATAAGCGCTGATACTAAAACAAGTCCCACGGGGAAAACAAGTCCCACGTAAGTCCCACGTAAGTCCCACGGCAAATGCGGCTATATATTGATATAATTATGATTGATTATAATTAAATGTGATAAAATAATATTAATTCACACAACAAAATATTTTTATAAGCTTTTATTACGGATTTATCGACGAAAAATCAAAGATGGTGGTAAAGATAGATAACTCGTACGTAGAATTCATACGGTAGCAGAAGAAATCTGTATGCCCGCCGTTTAATTGATGGATAATTTTAATTTTCTCCAACAAAATAAATTCTAATAGCAGTAAAAAGTTGACTTTATATTCATTAATTAACACAAACTAAGTAAAAGTTGGGTAAGTAGACAACTCATACGCAGAATGCATTCGCCCGCCGAGAAAAGAGCACTCATGCCGCTTACCTGATGGGTTAATTTAATGTTTTATATTTTCTAACTTTAAAATGGTCATATTAATAAAAAAAATTTATTATGCCTGTCACTGAGGCTTTAACACCTGATTGTCGAAAATGTGAATCTTGCAACTTAAATGTAATTGAAGATGAGTTCCATTTTTTACTTATTTGTCCATCACTTGGTAGTTTAAGAGATAAGTATTTTAAAAAATACTACTCCCGAAAATCAAGTGTCTATAAAGTTATACAGTTATTATCTACCTCTAATACTAAAGAACTGTGTAATTTAGGTAAATATTTATATTATGCAAACAAGCAACGAACTCTCCGTGTGAATTATCCAAATTGATTATGTACACTTTGTTTTTCTTACTGTATATTTAATATATATATGTTCATATGTATAACCTATGAGACATTTGTCTCTTGGAATAAAGAACTTGAACTTGAGGCTTTTATGATAAATTATAATACAGTGAAAGATTTAAGAACTAGTCTATACGAAACACACAAGCCTGAAGGAATGTACATGTGTACGCTTAAATTACCCTTGTCGAATACTTATCTATATTAATGGATATGATTTTTTCATTACTTAGTTTTTTTTTTTAATCAGCTGTACGTACGAGGGTTGTTAGAAAACTTCGCGGACAGTGATTTACGGCAAAATTACTGTGAACTTTGTAGGATGGCGTATGTTTTATTAAATGACTACCATTTGAAAATAAGTATGCAAAAAATCATATGAATTTAATTTTTTTTTCCCAAAAGATACAGTGATTTTTACTTTGCGTGAATTAGATTTACGGAGCAACATTTCATATTTCCACGAAGTCAGGTGACGTCAAACAACTGAAAGTCAAACATGTTACTCTTTTTCGAAGTAAACACCTTTCAGTTCCACACACTTTTTAAGACATTTAACCGATTTATAAAATGCACGTTCATACCATTATTTGTCAAGCTTTTGTATAATGCCTTTTGTGGCATATCGTAGATCCAAAAATTTCTGTCTACGCAGTTTCGACTTTAGATGAGGTAAATAAGCGAAATCTATAAGTGCAAGATCCCGGCTGTATGGGTGGGGGTGGGAGGGGGGGGGGTGCTGCAAGGGCTAAAAAAAACCCAGTTTTTCCATCTTTAAACCTCTGTGATTCAAGTTGTAAACTTTTTTCCTATAAAAAAAATAGTAGCATTCATATAAGAACCCTTTGGTTTCCATCGGAGATTTTCCTGCGTGCACACAAAATTAAATGACGGCCCGGTGCTCCAAGATGTCCATAAATATAACAGACGTCAAAGTTTTTGACTCATTTTTCAAGCGTTGTTCGTCCAAGTTCGGCGATAAAACGGTCAGAAATTCTTCAACTTAAAACTTTCATAAAATGACCCTCATAAGTTAATGTGATGTCATATGAAATGTCGTTTATTTTTATGCACTTCAACGGTACATTTTCTTAATAAGGAAAAATGTGTACAAAATATAAAAAATTAAAAAAAAAAAAAACCTGACATGCTTCGTGAAGTATATTCATCAAATAATTAAGCTGCATATTTTTTATGGTGCATTTAAAACAAACAAATCGTTTCATATTTCTTAGAAATAAAAGTTAAATCTGAAAAGTTTCGCTAGTATCATGTAAATAGTCCGTTCACAAGTCAAATAACCCTCGTATACATGATTATTATTAATATTAAAATGTAATAAAAACCATCTGTTCATCCAGAATATTTTTGAGGGGTATATTCAGGTTTGTTAAGGGAGGGGATCGAGGAAATTTAAGAAAGAATGTGGGCGCTTAAGATGTAGATTCGGCAGGAATCTGGGCGCACAAGGAGAGTGAAAATTTCATCAATTAAGTTTGAATATATTTCGAATTATAACCGTTATTTGGTTTCTGTTGGATGTGGAATGAGTGGAAAAATATTTGAAATGCAAAAGGTTTTATCATAATATGGGTCTTAATATAGTAACACGATGCAATTCATGCAAAATCCTACTTATTTACAACTGTTTTTAAATGATTTTGTTGTCTCTGGGTCTTCTCTCCACAAATTTGAAACGTGTAAAGGTAACATATTTCAACATTAAAAATGTCGCTTTTTAAAAAAAGATGGAGAGATGACCCAGAGATGACTAATTATGTACTTTTTCAAATTATTTTTTGAAGGATAAAAAACAAAGTCCATTGATATGACAGTGTTATTTCAAACAGTACTTTATAGAGCATATATTGACAAGTCTCCGTGGCGCAGTGGTATCGCGCTGGATTTAGTGAATACATACATTCAGTGTTTTGGGTTCAAGTCCAACTTGTGGTCTTTTAAAAAAAAATAAACTTTTTTGTTTTAAATGTTTGTTATTATAACATGATGTTGAATTATAATATACTGGAATATTTTAATCTGTTTTTATTGATTTCTAAATCTGCTGTATGAACACTATAAAAAAATTATTTTCTTATTATACTAGTTTTTTAGGATATACACAATATAACTTCATTAAAATATGTTTACATTAACATTTCCAACTAGTTATCGGTTTACCTCTCATTGCCATTTTTTGAAAAGCTTTGTGAGTTTTTTAATAACCGGAATAGCCATGTACTTCGACTCTCAACATAATATATTTTTGTTGAAACCTGTACATAGCCTTTCGAGGTTATAGACATTTAAATCCCAATTGATTCGTGTCGAGGATTCCTGCAAACTTACAATCTTGTGCGCTCACTTTCTTTGATTTGTTCCACGGAGGGTGGAACTCCAACTCCCCCTCCCCACCCCCGAATCCCATCTAGATTCAGCTCATGAAAAGTATGTGATCGAAAATCATCTACAAAGCCAAAGAAAAATTCTTACATCTTCTCCAAGTTTTTCAAGATGTAAACAGTTACTAACATTGTACAGAACTGATTGTGTATATACGAAAATGTACGTGCACTTTGCTTTAAACGTATATTCTTTCTCCATATACATTTACTAAAATTATGAATTTTGGAGAACAAATAATTATAAAATCGGAATGCTTACACAAGTACGTTAGCCTGTTCTTTTTCATATCTAGATCTAAGACTTTCACTGCCTAGTTCACCAAACTATATGTAAATCTTCAAGTCCTGATTTTGTTTCTAAAAACAAATATTACATACGTCATTCATAAGACTGTAGCAAAATTGTACATTGCATGATATCAGTGTAACGAATGTAACCGGGTATATTTTGGTTTCAATTTTCAATGGAGGAAAAAAAAGCACCCGGTTCAATGTTTAACGTTGTAAAATGATTCAACTCAATGACATGGCAATCTTCTTGGTTAATATATGTCTGGTCTGTTTCGTAAATAATAATGAATTATACTTTCCTTTTCAAAAACAATTATGTTTTTCTGTATTTTATAAGCTTCTCGAAGATAGTAACACACATGTTTAAATGTTTACGATTATGAATGTACTGTAGAAATTATACTTAAGTTTGACTAGTTAAAACACTGATGGCTTATAATGCTTTTTAATTAAGTGTTCAGTGTAAGTGTACATGAGATATATAAGGACTGAGTGTTATTTGTCTTCAATTTCATATAGATTACATAAAGATTACATGTAAGTTTTAATTGGGTGTCAGAAACTCTGATAATTCTGTTGCTTGTAGCGACCTTGCTCTATCAACGGAAATAATAAAAGTGGACTGCATAGTATTTTGAAACATAACTTTTTTGCGTTTCGTAGATCTACTCGTTCATAACTGTTATTTTTCCTAGTCACCTAAAACTTTTGAGAGAGAGAGAGAGAAAAAGAGAGAGAGAGAGAGAGAGAGAGAGAGAGAGAGAGAGAGATGGGGTGGAGGTTGTGTACACGGTCTGCTTCACGGTCGTCTCCCAATATACAGGTAGGTAAAGGTCTATTGTTTCTTAAGCGACAAAAAAACCATTCAATTCACACAGAATACACAAGAAACTAACACGTGTATATATACACGTGTATAGGTAGAGCCAACGATCACCAATCATCTTTGGACATGTAGCCCCCCCCCCCCCCCCCCCTCCACTAGCCCTAAATATTACAGTAAAGTAGTAAAGGAAATAATGAGCAAGTTATTTTGTAATTAGTACATGATTTTTAGAGATAAAAAGATACATTAATTCGTGTTCGTGTTCAGATTGTGACAATGGTCCCGCTTTTTTTTTCTTTTCTTTTTTTATACAAAACTCTGCGTGTAACCGTTTGAGGGAAAGTGAAGTGAATGATTCTTTGTCGTATGAAAAACATATGCACATGTCAATAAATATACTTGTATATACGTTAAAAAATCAATAATATTTGGTAATGCAGCCATGAATTATTCTTGCATTATTCTTGACTTTCTTTTTATCAGGGACGTATATACTTAGTATAGCAGTGTAACTCTTACTGACTCGCTGCAAAAATATTAAAATATGTCTATCAGTTTGAAAATGATTGATATATTGGCACAGATTTTTTGTGCATGTCCTATAGCTATTTATTTATTTTTCTACACATTCAATCCCGTTTGCTTGATAGTTTTCTCTATAAATGTATTTTAATTGTATTGAAAAAATACATTTACTAGAACAGTTAAACGCAGGTTCAACTACATATATATATATATTTATAAGTATTTTTCTCTCTCGATGTTTTTATGGTTTTTCCGTTCATGAAGAGAGAAAGAAAGAGAGAAAGATGGATGGAGAAGACGGAGAAAGAGATGAAGTGAAAGAAGGAGGGAAGACAAAGAAAGAGAGAAAGAAATGCATGTTTATAAATATACATACTTGTATACATATACGCTTGTGTGATTCTAGCAGTTATGAGTAATTCGATAAAATAAGAAGTCGAAAACATTTATTTCAGTAGAAAGTTACTTTTAACATATGTATAGATTTCCATAGGTTTCCGAATAAATTGGGGGAATATAATGGAAATCTCGAGAAAACAGCTTGATTCCTTGCTGAAAATTGACAAGCAAACAACTATTTATTTATACATGTTTTCAAAGCCTTCTCTTTTATCATAAGGGTTTCGAAAAATATGACGATCTCTGCTGGTTTCTATTTTTGAAACACGATTTTTCATTCATTATGTAGAAAAAAAACATTTAAAACAGAGTTGGTCTATAGACCCAAAGATCGTGGAACAGTCTCGTGAACGGTAAGCTGCCGTAGACTAGAATGTTCTTGCTGACAATAACAATTTAATAACAATACATGTATATGTTAGTATAACTCATGAACTTCCATCAAATATTTATTTTAGTCATCATTCTTTTTTTTTTTTGGAGTAGATGCAAGATTTTTTCTTTGACTATTAGGAAGATTTTCACCACTAACAGACTTTTCATGAGCTAATCTAGATGGGATTCGGAGGATGGGGTGGAATTCCCCCCCCCCCCGGAAAAAAAAATCGAATTTCGTAAATTTTCATCGTAAAATGACCAAAAATATGCCTCGACCCCCTCCCCCGACAAACCTGAATACCCCCCTAACCCCCCAAAATACCCTGAATGAACGCATGGTTCTGTCATGTTGTAAATTTTGAATTTACTGGGTGGGTGTAAATACAAATTTCCAACATGTGTAAATTTTGTATTTAAACCCACTCAGTAAATTCAAAATTTACAACATGACAGTTCTTAGAGAGAACAGAACTGGGTCAAACTTAAAAGGAGTGATATACGGACTATATAAAACTCGTATCACCCAACTTCATGTAATATAATAAATTAATCACAGTAATAAGTAAACTTCTCTTCTGAACATAATCATAAGGCAAAATGCTAACTTTATAGCCATCTGAAATAATTTACAAATAAAATGACATAACTATAAATGGCAGGCGTAAGAATTCTGTGTTAGAGTTTTCCCTTTATTTTTAAGTCATTCGCGCTTTTTTTTTCTAAATTTGCGTAAAGAAATTAATAATTTTATCTATGCATTTTTAAGTACAATGAAATAAAAGACTAACGTACCACAAACCACAAGTTGTTTAGATTATGGATTCTGCGTAAATTTTTTTTTACTTTCATGATTTTTACTAATTTAGTGAGTGTTAATCAATAAATGTGGTATTCTTTTTTATTAATATTAATATGATCATTTTTTAAGTTAGAAAATAAAAGTAAAACATTAAGATCGCCCATCAGGTAAGCGGCAGGTGTGCTCTTTTCTCGGCGGGCGAATGCATTCTGCGTAGGAGTTGTCTACTTACCCAACTTTTACTTAGTTTGTGTTATTTAATGAATATAAAGTCATTTTTTTATTGCTATTTGATTTTATTTTGTTAAAGAACATTTAAATTATCCCAATCTAATTAAAATTAGAACTTCCATCCGCTCCCCGGTTTTCGATATGTCGCGTGGAAGATCTAACAACATTCCGTAAGAGGTCATGTTCTGGTGAACTCTGAATTAACCAATCAAATCTCAGTAGACTTTCTTGTGTCCGGTAGAGACTGGTTCTCTGTCATTGCTTTCGGAAGTTTTCTCATTCTATGTATTTTAGTACATACCCGATGTGTTCCGAATTACAAAAATGGCTGCATCAACACCTCGAAAAACGTGTGTTTTGTCAGACGTTTGCATTCTATGCGGATTTTCCTTCATTCAAATTGAAAAAACGGATGGTGGAGAGAAAATTCACAAGTTTTTTGATATTAAGTTAAAATTAAATAAGGAAAGAGTCGACAATGTAAAGAAGATTACCGGACTGCCAGACATTGATGTAGCAACGAATGCTGGCGTCTGCAAAAAATGTTACAGATCAGTAGAGTCTATTTTAAAGACGGAGGAAAAAAACCAGATAACCAAGCAGAGATTCCGCGAAATTGCAGAAACCACAATGAAATCACACATGCTACAACTGCCCTCACCTAGGAGAAAATCCATAAGTAAACGAATGCTGAGAAGCCCGTCCATGCCATCTTCAAAAAAGCAGACATTGGTGAACCTATCATGTCGAAAGCTCGTGCAAATAGCGCCATTTAAGGACCTGACGAATACAACAGAATGGCAGAAAACTGAGGTAAGTCTGCTGTCATACTGTTATGGGATGTAAGAAGTAATTCGAAATTCCTCTATATCAATTAACAGGTAGACATTCACTTTATTGTTTACAATATGAAGATAATGAAGATTTTGCCGTTTTAATCTGACATTGGCGTCGGAAGCAAATTGAAAGTGAAGGGCTAGGCTTATCAGGAATGTTGACAAGCAAAAAAACTAAACAAACAATAACCAGGAATATAGTTGTCCAAAATGCACCCCCTGTTCTGACGCCTATGTCTGAAAGAATTAACTGTATTGTCCATATATTAAACTACCCGGTAAATACAGATACAGATGTATATCAACTGTGTTTTAATCAATAGGATTTGGTTATTTATCTACTCTATTTGAAGTTATACATGTATGACATGTATGATTAAAGATTTTATGATTTACTACATTATATTCACAGCTGTCTCTACCAGTCACCTGTCCACCGGAATTTAGTGCATCCACCAATATCCCTATTGCACCAAAGGAGAAACAAGGTATGTTGGATTTGTTTTAAAAAATTGAAGTTATGAATGTATGAAATAATAAAATATGACCATATTTCACATGAAGTACTCGTTATATAATTTTAACTGAGTGATATGTTGTTGTTGTTGTAAGTACATGTAAACATGAAACACAAATAAATCATAAATTTAATTTGAATATACTGGCAGACAATCAATTCTCACCAAGTACCAATTCTTGCCACCTCTTTTATTTTTGACGCAACAATTTACTGGCAGGAAATGGTACTTGGAGAGAATTGGTCGTTGGTGAGTAGCGATCTAAAATAAAATATTTGTTTTAAATAATTTTTATCTTGTATTATCAATTTATTCTGGATTTTTCTTCTTCATCGATGTTTCATCTAGTTTGGAAATACAAGGGTTTAAGCGATCTTAAGATCTTAGTGACATTCATTCCACACTATTAGACGGATTGAGGTTAATTCAAAACATTTAGTAGTTGTTAAGTGTTGAAAATGTTATAATGCTAATTATGTATTTACTGCCCCAAATCATGATAGAAAATATTTTTATTGTATTGATAAATTTATGATGAATTGTAACAGAATCAGTTCCTAAATCCTCTAAGAGGGCCTTATTCTCAAGCGCACTAAAATCGGACCAGTGTTGTCTAGATGGGAAAGTTGAGGTGCAATGTTACAAATTTTTTTTTTTTCAATTTCGTTTGTTTCGATTAGTCTTAGATTACACCTGTTTTATTTGAATGTTATGTAGAAATGTAGGGAACTTGTTAATTAACTGTGTTGAACATTCCTTTAACAATATGTTTTGTGTACCGATATATACCATAAAATAAATACTTAAGGGTTCCAATGTCAATAAATGAATACACCCAGAAAGATAATCACTGCTCTTTTGAATATCTATGTAGGTAGTCGGTCATTTTCCACCTACTTCAAATTTATGTATCGGTATTCAATTCATTCATACAATTTTTTTTTTTATTTTACAAAAGACTTCCAAAGTTGTTTTTAAAAGTTTTCCAATGACAGAAATCTTTGGAAAACTTTAAACTTAAACCTTCACTAGTAATCTCATAAAGATTTGTTGAGACTAAAAGATTTTGACGGATCGGTCAAAATTTTTCAGTCAAAATCTCTCTGAGATTATATTACTAGAGGAGACTATTGTAAAAAAAATTCTGATTTATACATGTTTTATTTTCTATCTGACTTTTGTCACACTGATTCAAATATTGTAAAAAAAAAAAATGTAAAATTCTTATTGCCAACAAACTACTTGTTGGTTTAAATATCAAATTTTATATTAAGCAGTCATGACTCAAATGTAAACATGTATAAATTTTCATTGTTCCTTATAGACCTTAATTGATTTTTGTTTTATTGAACTGTTAAATCATTTCTTTGTTTTTGTTTCTGATTTTGTTGTACAGGTTAAAATCAACATAATGACCAACCAATGTCTACCAGTATTAAATTTCCAACAAGTAACCTTGCCAATGCAAGTAACTGAATATTGTAATGTACTTTTGTCTAAATCAGCTTTTTAAGTATATAAAAGGACAAATGAATTGGCATTAGAAAAAATTAATAATGAATGAGCTTTAAGAAAATGTTAAATTATTTTGTGTAATGATGAACACTTACAACTGAGATACTCCAATGAAAATTTGATGCTGATATTAATGATCAGTTTAAATTCAAAAATTCAAACAGTACTGACAAGTGTTGACCTTGTTAACTTTAGATTTTGATATTTGCGTTTATAGGTGTCCGTGTATTATGCCAGTGGAAAGAAGAGTGTTGAAATCACAAATGATGCACACAAAACTATATGTAAAGCATTCATCAGAGGAAAAGGTGTGGAAAAAATCATAGTTGATAGTATTTGCAAAGCAAATAAGTCAGCAGTAATTCATGGTGCAGGGCAAATTCTGAAGGAGGAGTCTCAAAGAACATGCAAGAGAGGAAATTCCCTGTTACAGAGAAAAGACTATCATAACTTCTTTGGCTTCCATTGGAAAGATATGTATGATGACTTGAGCAGAACCTGTCCTTCACTTCTTGAATTACTATCATCTGTTGTATGTGACATCCCGCCTGCACCTCCCAGTAAACCCTTTGTTCATATCATGTTAGCTGCTGCAGTGGCACTACATGGTAGAAATCAGGAGATGTCATTGATGCATTACTTTACCGGGTTTATACTTACACATGGAGGTTGCACGCAACGGGTAAGTTATACATGTACATGTATATAATTTACTAAGTCTATTTTAAATTGCAGTTGTAATTGTGGTTTTCTGCCAACCATATCATTTTAAAATTGGTAATTTATATCTAGGATATACAAAGTATGCATCAGGTTTGTGCTGAACTAGCATAACATTTTTAATTTGCAGGAGCCATGCTGTGCAAATTTTAATCTATATTTCTTTTTAATCTTCATAACAGGATATTGAGAGGTTGTCTAAAATTGGATTTAGTGTCCACCCACAAACCGTTCACAAGAAACTTATCAGCTGGCAAGACAATTTAGACATGGATTTGGTTTCTATTAGAGACTCATGGGCAGAAGGTGATCAGACGAAGTTCCAGATCATAGGCGATAACTGGGATAAGAATATACTACCATCTTATAGAACTTCAGATAGAAAAACCCTCTCGCTTCATCTCTTTAATATGTATGCCATTGTGGATCGGGTTGTACCAGCATCTTCAACAAACTCCCTGACAGAGAATAGACCAGAACTTGACAATCTGAAATTCATTCCATCAACTCAAGAACAGGAGCTTCTGTTAAAGGAAATGACCTTTCTATGTGCACGTTCTGTCATTGAAAACATACCACAGATTGGA
Source organism: Magallana hongkongensis (assembly GCA_015776775.1). Classification (NCBI taxonomy): domain Eukaryota; kingdom Metazoa; phylum Mollusca; class Bivalvia; order Ostreida; family Ostreidae; genus Magallana; species Magallana hongkongensis. The sequence goes on along the minus strand of CM027473.1, from coordinate 29,300,899 downwards.
AATTTGTTCCACAAAATATATCCTGATCATCTTGAGCACAAATACAGTCGCTTTGCTGGTTTGAAGACCACTCAGGTGATTTAGATTGAATTATAAAGTAGTTAAAAGAAGGAGCAAATTAATATGTGCCAGCATTGTTTGTATGACCATCCCATCCCATAATATGTACCTACCGAAAGCTTATGAGCATAATCACGTCTCGGAAATTAGCTTAAACTAATAATTGGCCATATTTTAGATTATAGATTGTTATATAAATATTGCTTATGATAAGTAAGTACCTCATTAATGTTTATAATCCAATATCATTCTTATAACTATATGTACATTGTATGCATTTTATTTTGCAGTATCCACTTGGATTGTATGACTGTAACGAAACAAAAACTGCTGATGTTGTCCAGTTGCTGAAGAAGCTAACAAACATGTATGTGCCAATGAAAGATGATGAAATTGTTGAGCCAGTATTTTTTGGAGGTTTGTCTTTAATATTTTTTTTTTATTTAATAGTTAACACCTCTACAAGTAGAAATATTTACACAATGTCACATCTTCAATACTATGAATATAAGCTTGTTTTCAAAGAAATGAAATTTAGAACCCATCCAACCCTGTATTCAAGCCTAAAAACTGATATCAGATCTTGTTATGGGAGTATATCTATAGCTTATATCCTACTTAATATCATGTATATCTTACCTGTGAGAAATTAACATAAATGCAATCCATCTATTTATGGATCTCAGGTACACTGATATATGAATCTCAGAATAGTGAAAATTCTTTCAGATGGTCCACAGTTGGCTACTGATTTATAAGTTGTATGCATATTGCATAATATCTTATTCATTTTCAGGAGACCGACTCACCGACGAACGAGTGCAGGGAGCTCAACAAGCAATGAGCAATGCAGGTTCTGCGAAAGAGAGGCTAGAGGGGTTTATTTCTAAGACAGAGGATTTCCACCGTCTCATGAATTTCTTAGAGGTACAATTTGCTATGGTTGAAGGCAATTTTTTCACATTAAAATTTTAAGAAATATTTGTGTATGGTTAGCTAAATCATTCTTAATTTTGATATTATTATACCATTGTTTCCAAAATTAATTACCAAGCATTCAATATTTAAATTGATATATTTAAATTTTAGGCAATACACAAGATGACATTCAGTACGGAAAGTGCAAGTGATCCTGGAACTGTTTATTATTATAGAAATGTCCTTAACATGAGAAATGTCAAAGGAAAAGTAAAGAATTCATATCGACCACACAAAATGTTATACTATACTGTTTTGGATGGTATAATCATGGCACTTTTCTATAATCATTTTGGGTTAAAGGATTTTGAAAGCGATATTCCTGTACCAGAACATTTTCAGAATTTTACAGAGGAGCAGAAATTGCATTGGTTGAATGACATTTGTGAAGAAATTGTACAGAAGTGGTTTTTTGACAATGGCACAGATATTTGTCAATCCCTTAGAGAAGTACTATCAGATCCCAATCACCCTGAAAATTACTGGACTGAAAACATTTGTGAAGGTGGTCGGATTAAGTGTCACTTTTGTGAAAAGGATTATGCTTTTATAGGTTCATTAAAGTCGCATGAATCTAAAGTTCATAATTTCGTTGTTATGAAGGATAAAAAGCCAAAGAAAAAAAATGACTCGGATGAATTACAAGACTACATTTCTCTGCTGTTTAAGTTAACCTTGCTGCACAAAAACCTTGACACTGCTGTAGATATGGGAGACGGTGAGCGTTCAGTACGTTCTACTAAGTATGAACTACCTATTTATAACAGAACAAGAAAAGTCAAGTATGTGATTGGTTCTATTCATTTATCAGCTTTGACATCTGGAGTACTTGAAGAGGAGCAATGTGAGCGTTTGGTTGCTAATCGATTTGTCAATGTACAAGGAGGGCGAAACAATAACATAGCTTTGGATGAATACCTCGAGATATTAAACCGGGAAAGCAAAATAGCCTGTTCAGGACATCAGACTAAAAAAAGTATTATAGAGCATTCAAAGGAATATCCGCATTTAGTTGGATTTGTGCAACATTTGGAGTCCATCAGCGATATGAACCCAAGGAAAGGATTTCATCACTTACCAAATTACCATGATGATGTTAAAAAAGTTGCCTTAGATTTGGTGAAACATAATGTACTGTGTAACATTCCAAAACGTCAATTACAATGCAGATGCCTTGTTAATGACAAAAACCCTTTTGAAAACTGTTACTCTGGACTTCCAGAAATGATTCATCGCCACAAGCCAAGCTTACCATACCGACGACTCCGAAGTCATCATATTTAGCTTAAGGTACCTCACTACACCTTGAAGTAGTTTCTTAATTCACCAGAAAATTACTTGATTATGATAGATAGCATGATGGATAAGAAGTATATGTGTCAAATAGGCGAAAAAATGTGCAATTTTAGATAAAAAATGACATTTTCAAAAATTTCATTCAGTAAACATAAACAAAAGCCCCAGTCGGATTCGAGTTCATGACCTGCGGTTCACAAGCCTGATACTTTAACCACTGAGCTATTACGATATACATCTGAGTCAATTGATACAAACAGTTTAACGAAACATTTAAATCGCCATCTTGTGACGTAGCGTCTTGAAAAGTACAAGTCTTGGTGTAGTGAAGTACCTTAACATAATGATTGTACATTGTATTATTGTAGTACAGGAATTATCATCCATGTCATGTTAATATTGAACTGTCATCTAAAGTAAATAATGTCACAGTGAAAATTTTTCTGTGGATGTTTTTCAAGATTCTTGCCTTTAATTCACCCTCACTAAGGCTGTCCAAAGATAATTTTTTGTTGAACATCACCAACAAACATGAAGAAATTGCCATTTTGAAAAATAACTTATTATAAGTCCAACTTTAATCTTCCTTGTACAGTAGGTAATGTATTTCGAAGGTGACAATAAATATAGAATTAACTTTGGACAGCCTAATTACTGTTTAAAAAGTTTGATATTTTAGCAAAAATCAATTTAAGTAATTTTTCTCGCATATAAATAAAAGCAGTAAAAAGTTCAATTTTTATTTGATCAAGACAATTCTAAATTTTCATCATTGGAGAAGTACTCCTCTGTATCACTGTCAGAAATATCACTGTCTTTCTGATTGACGCTTACCGATGAATGGTAATAGATTTCTTCCAGTGGAAGCATACTACAGTTCTGACACTTGCATTTGGTTTTACATAAATCACAACATGTGTGTTTCCTGCTTTCATTCTCTTTAAGCAATGCAATAGCTTCTGGCTTTAAAAAACACTGCATCAATGAAATTCTCCTACAGTCAGTTGATTTCAAAATTTCTTTCACATCTGATGAGAGTTTTCTAAGATGATAACAGTTATATAAAATAATAGCAACTGAAGGTCCTCCATCCCTGCCGACTCGTCCGATTTCTTGAAGCAGGTCAACAATTTGTACAGGTGGTCCAAATAATACGACACTGTGACAATTTTTCACATCCAATCCCATGCCCAATGCGCTAGTGGCAATAACAATTTTGATTTCCCCTGTAATGTTTGTTAGACTTTCCAGGATTCTTTGTTTTTTGGTCTGTGGGGTTTCAGAATGAAACATTTCCAGTAAAGTTGAAGTGAAAGGTAATTCCTTTGTAACATATGAATAAATTTCAGAGACATCCTTTATCGAGGTGCAATATATAATCGTTCTTGGAAATTTTTCTTTGAGTTCACTCAGCCCCTCGATAAGCCAATGCATTGCTGTTTCTACAGTGTTTGATACTTTGGCTACTGATATTCTAATATTTGTTTTATTTGGAGAAATAACTATCTCTTTGAAATTGTCAGCTAAATGCAGTACCTTCATCACCCTCTTTCTAATCTTTATAGTGCACGTTGCACTGAGTGCCAACACTGATGATCTTGGGTAAAGGGAGCGTAATTCTCCAACATCATTAAACCATTTACGAAATGTTTCCTTGCCTTGACTTTCACTATCGTCCCCCCTGTAAAAAAGATTTCAACAAAACTTTGAAACCAGGTATATTTATCAATATATTGTGCATTATGAAGATTAATCAAATACCAGTAATTAATGGTGCCAATGCTAATTTATATGGAGGGACATTTCCATTAAGTAGATAATTTTTTTCTTAATTGATTTGGACTAACTGAAGAAATTTAATATGAACAATTATATATATAAACACTGGTATAAAATCTGTAGCTCAGCTTTTGAGATGTGAACATTTTTATCACTGATAATTTTGGTGTTTGCACATGCATTATTCCTGAATCCATATAGTTTTTGACAATGACATGTTCCAGACAAATGAGTGACAAAAAAAATTATATATTTTTTGTTTTTGTCATCAGTTATTCAGTATCTTCAGAGAACATAGTTCAGTATGGAACTTGATAAATAATACCTGTATTTTTAATTAAACATACCATGTAGCAATTGTGTGGAATTCGTCTATGACAAGCACAGACACTGGCAAATTTTGGATGCTTGCCCTCCATTCTGGATCACCTACCAAGGTTTCTGGCGATGCATATATGATGTCCACTTTGCCTTCCTTTATTTCAATGTCACTCTGTGGACATGAACCTAACGGGAAAAGAAAATGCCATGGAATTTGATAAGTACAAATGAGTAAATATTACGAATTACAGTCAACTCGTAAACAAACTGACTTGTAAACAAATAGTCCGAGTGAAAAATTACCTTGTTATAATATTAGTCATGCTTTCAAAGAGTGAGAAGAATATTTAAACTTGGCCATATAATTAATCTTTTTGTTTAAAGATAAGATTGCATGGAAACAGAAATTTTCTATCAAATGTTGATATAGGGGCCTCTTTGGCAAACTTATAGGAGATGACACTAAATTGCCTAAAATTCTACATTCAGTTATCTCACAATTTCTGAATTATTTGTAATCATATCAAAACTTAACCTTAACAGCTTTTCTTTTATATGTTTACAATCCAAGTATCATTGTTTTATATCAACGGTATTATTACCCATACATGTAGCAAGTGATTTTTGCAACATTATTGCTGAAAAAAAAATAATAGAAAGGTAAATACCTGCGTAGGCTGATTTCACACCTGGAATCTTTGACATTTTTTCTACTTGATCTTGCATTAAGGCCACAAGTGGACAGCACACGAGAACGATTTCTTTATCACTCGTCAGTCGTCGGTTTACCAAACTGTACATCTGATAAGGCAGGGACTTTCCATAGCCCGTGGGAAGAACTGCCATGCAGTCCGTTTTATTCATCAGACACTGTAGTATTGTTTTTTGTTCGTCCTTTAACGCATCGACTCCAAAAACTGGTAATAAATCGCAAACTAACGCTTCTATCGTGGACGCCGCCATCTTGTAAGCATAAACGAATCAAGCAAGAAAGACGCTTTCTGATTGGGTGCTTGAAAAGGTTGATCCATATTTTGATTGGCTTGTTAAAAAATAAGATAATGTATTCATATTGAACTCTGACGTGACCCTTAATGGGATGTTGTTAGATCTTCCACGCGACATATCGAAAACCGGGGAGCGGATGGAAGTTCTAATTTTAATTAGATTGAAATTATCCATCAATAAACGGCGGGTATACAGATTTCTTCTACTGCCGTATGAATTCTACGTACGAGTTATCTATCTTTACCACCATCTTTGATTTTTCGTCGATAAATCCGTAATAAAAGCTTATAAAACTATTTTGTTGTGTGAATTAATATTATTTTATCACATTTAATCATAATCAATCATAATTATATCGATATATAGCTGCATTTGCCGTGGGACTTACGTGGGACTTACGTGGGACTTGTTTTCTCCGTAGGACTTGTTTTAGTATCACCCTTTATAAGATGTAAGAGCAGTTTGAGAAAGTAAAACGTGACAGACGGACGGACGGACAGACGGACGGACGGACGGAACAGGGTAACAATAATATACCCGAACTTTCTTTAGAAAATGCGGGTATAATAAAAAAATTTAATGCTATTTAAGTTTTGATGGAACGGGGTGCCCTGGGAACGCGGGTTGACTAATTAACGTCATGGCGGAAAGTGTAGAGCAAGTTAACCATCGTGTAAATTCTTTGGATTTGATAACTTAGGTGGCAGGGGATAATTTTTTCACATTTTCACGGGTCCAGAACCACGCTCCAGTCCCGAGCAACTGCCATAAACTACCATAGGATTATTCTCTTTTGAGAAGTGGACAGGCATAGCCTACATCCACTTCTCTTCGCAAGCCCTCATATTTTGATTCTGGAAAACGTGTAAATGTCGGAACCAAAGACGGTTTACACTTCGACCCATGTTTCGACTCCAGTTTCCCTGAATTTTCGTAACAGACCTATTATTTCTACATTTTAAACATAAATGCATCCATATATTACAAACAAATCACCACTAACCCGCTTTCAAATCATTTTCTCAACTTCTACATTCCGGTTTTAAACTATGAGATCATTCGCTATAGGTGGTTTAAAAAGTAGAAAATTTAGAGTCGGAAAAAACGGAAAATAGTGTTTCGATTGTAGACTTCAGATGAAAGGTATTTTTCTTAAAATTTACAGAGCTATTTAGAACGATTTTACAATTTAAGACAAATTAACAAAATGCATACGATAAAACAAGTAACTTTGTCACATAAAACAATGAAAACTCTTTTATTTTAATCTTTCTTGTATGCTATATTAATCAATGTTCGTTTTATTGTTAAAAACAGATGTAGAACAAAATTTGTCACCATAAGAGATGATTAAAAAGGGAAGAAATACCACTTTGTAATTATTTGACTCAGTATTTGTTTGCACATTGTAAGATTAAATTGATCCAGGTACGTTTTCGACATTATTGTTTTAAATAGGTTTCCAATTTTATCCGAAACATTAACATTTAATCTGCACTGACCTAGATAAACAATGTGATACACAAAATTTAAACCCGGGATGTAGAAGTTGCGAAAATGATTTGACAGCGGGTTAGTGTTGATTTTTTTGTGATATATGGATGCAATAATGTTTAAAATGTAGAAATAGTAGGTCTGTTACGAAAATTCAGGGAAACTGGAGTCGAAACATGAGTCGAAGCGTAAACCGTCTTTGGTTCCGACATTTACACGTTTTCCAGAATCAAAACATGAGGGCTTGCGAAGAGAAGTGGATGTAGGCTATGCCTGTCCACTTCTCAAAAGAGAATACCATAGGATTGGCAGCTTAATGTATACCCATGCAAATAATCACCAATTGATGGGGGGTCAATCATCTTCTTTCTGAGCGACGTCTCGTGTTCTGAACCCACCCTACCTTTTAAGCACAAAACCTAAAGTGAAAATTTTGGCCACAGTTTCGCATTTTCATTCCATATCTGATGAAAAGTGCTACCAGTATTAAAGTGTCATATATCAATGAAATTGACATGAGCTCCTCTATCCACAAAATGAATGCAATAAATATTCTACCAATTTATACCCCTCAAATAACCAGCCAAACCCCAGGTTCTCCCTTTATTTCAAAATTTTGACCGGGTCTTTCCTTCGAAACTATCCCCTGTCACCTTAGGTTAAAAGTATGCAAATAAATATGCCTACACTAGCGTTTTTTCTTTAAATTTCATACAGTTTTATGCCACGACAGACTGAAAGTGAACCTTAGGCACTGATTTGTAAACAATGAACAGATTGTGTTATGCATAAAACGGGAAATTTGAATAAGAGGGTGACCCCCTAACCATTTAAAAAAAAATCTGAAATTCTTTTTTGGGACCGTGATAAGAAATACAATGTTATTTGACCTTAGAACAAAATTTAGAGAAACGATGCACTTAATATACCTACTCACTAGTTTGATATAAAATAGAAAATGGTTTTTTATCCTTCAACAAAAAGAATTAAGGCCATGTACATGTACATAATATTAACTTCAGTTTAGATTGTTCAGTTGAGTTTGCTCTATACTAGTATCCAGACATGCAGATAGTTCTTATTATTTATTTTAATCTTAAAGAATACGCTAAGAAAGGAATTAAGAAAAAATAGATACAGTATACGTAAACGTCTATACAACAATGAACAAAAATGATATGGTTCAACTTATTAACATTGTATCATATTAATGTGTGAAGTGTTAATTCCCGCGCTTTACCGGGATATCATCTAATCTTATTCATGACATAATCAATGTATTTACAAACATGATCAACTTAATTAGACAATCATTTCCTACACTTATTGTGAACAGAACAATTATTTTGATTTGCTTAAAAAACGCTTTAAGCTAAACACCCACTTAAACAGTCTAATTTATGTATATATATTATTAGATTAATAAACAAAAGATGAAGTGGGGATTATAGGAAATGCAAACAAATGAAGCTGCCGAGATTTTTCGTATTAAACATTTATTCTTTAAGGTTTTGAATTGGCTGAACTTGTTTATGCTTACATTTAAAAAATAACATCCATCTAGATAGTATACAAGGCATGCATTAACAAGAGGCCCTGGGACCACATCGCTCACTTGAGCAACAATAGCCAAATTCAAATCAGCTTTATGATATCAAATAAAAAAAATATCTTGTTGATAATTTGATAGGGTATAGTTTGTTTCTTTTGTTTTGTTTTTTTGGTTTGTTTGTTTTTAAATCCCACTATTTTTATTAATAAAAATAACTACTATAATAAAAGATACTTCTGTATTACTTCTATGCACAAATTCAACCCGCTATGGTGACCCCACTTTCGACCTAGAATTATGATCAGAATCTACTCTACCTGAGGATGCTTCCACACAATTTTCAACCTTTCTGGTCCAATGTTTTTAAGATTTAATGTATATTTCTCTATTTATTCCTATATAAACATTCAATACATCTTTTTGTTTCCCATCCTTCCTCTGGGGATCAAGATTTGAATGATCTTGAATTCAAACTACCTTAGAATATTTCAACACATGCTTCAGTCTATATGGCCGAATGGATTTTAAGAAGAATCTTTATGTTTTTCTCTATGTAGTAATATGTTAAAAGTCAACCCGTTATTGTTGTCTTATCTACTTCGGGAATCATGATTTCAAACAAACCTGAATTTACACTACCTGAAGATTCTTCAACACCAGATTCAGCATGGCTGGCCAAATGTTGTTTGAGGACAAGATTCTTTTTTTAAAATTCCAACAAATCATCAATAACTCTTAATTATTTTCTCTTAAAAAACAGTATGACCCTTCATTTTACCAACATTCAATTTCTTGAAGGGTGCTTTGTGTCATATTTTGTTAAAATTGGCGGAGTGGTTTTGAAGAAGTCCATTATGTGAAAACTTTAAATAAACAACGACAATGACAAACAAAGGGCAAGGTTTGATCAACAAAGTTCACTCGAGCCCTTTTGCTGAGACGATCTTAAACAAAATCAATTTTTTCATTTCCCAACACAAAAACTATACCTTTCCATAACTACGGATGTAACTCGCATACTCAAGATGAAACGAATTTACATAAACAGTACTTGTAAACAGAAAATTTATCTTTAAAACGGGAATACAGATATTGCTCTGACAGAATTTCTTTTTCACATCTCAATTTAACTTGAGGCGCGCACATTTCTTAAATGAAGTACGAAGCAGATAGGTAACTTATAAGTACTTTTGAAAGAAAAATAATTATTGCTTCCAAAGTGCGTATGTAGCAAACTTCTCTCTTAGGATACACTGGAACCGATATCAGTATTCATGTTTAATTTTCCTTCTCACCATCATCTGAGCTCTAACTAGAGAATGAGCATAGCCACGCCAGTGGTACCAAATGATACCACCAGCACTATCAATTCCATATAGACCATTCAGGTTACTAAAATGACAGCTTCTGTGCCACCAGGCGCCATTGAAGGAAACAGCACAATTTGACCCCGATTGTTCATCGTTGTCTCTGTCGTAAGTAGTGAACCTCATTCCGCTGTGATAGTCAAGACTGTCACCTGTGATACAGTAATTATTAAATGAGTCATATATTTAATGCTTCCAAAAAATCAAACACCGATTTGTTAGGTAGTTCTAAAATAACAAAGATGGGGACTTAATTTAAGATATGAATTTTATTCATTCTCAGGCAGCAATGCTTGTCTTAAATACATTGATTTGCAAATCATTTTTCAAAGCAAAGGACAAAGTTGACAGTAAAAACACAATCAAATAACAACAAAACTTAAGATGTCTAAAATAATACGTGTTTTTGAAAATCAATAAATTAACATTAATGCATAAATCACTCTCCCGATATACCAGTGTTTCAGTTTTATGTAAGATTATGTAAACACACATTTTGAAAAGAATGAAAATAAAGAGATATGTATGACTAGGTTTTGTTTTTATTTTCTCTATCGTTATCCGTTTATTATTTTTGTAAGTGCAATAATTTTGATACGTGTTCTTTGAGATATTCAAAGTTGGAAGTTTATTCTTTACGTGTCCTAGTACATACTTGCGTTTCCGTAGAACCCTGATACTTCTAACAGATAGGATGTAGAGGGTCCTCCAATCATGAAGTTCGTGTAGGCGGCATACGCCCATTCTCCAGCCTGATCCTCCAAGTCAACTCTAAGTTCGTAATCTCCAGATTTTACAATTTCGTGAAGGTAGTAATTTCCTAAAAGATTGGTGTGTTATTTACTTAAACACTGAATGCTGACTTTTTGATGTCGTCGGAACTTAAAGGAAGTGAACATGAAAAAAATAATTGTTGCTTAATAAATTATAAAAGCCTTTTGAAACTTAAAAATGAGGTCTGTTACCTATTTGTTTATTTCTATTAAGAGATTTTATCAATTTAACACTCTCAGTGATAGGTTCATGGAGGTAATCCATTATTCCCCAGCATGCATCTGTTCTCTGACGTAGATAAGCCACATTGCTGCTGGTGACTGGGTCAATGTTGGAACTAGGCCAGTGTTTATGTACAGAGTTGATAAAAGTTGAGAAGAAAAATTATGCCTTGATGTGAAGAAAAATTTTGTGTACTGTCATGAGAAGACAATGATTTAGTACATTTCTATAATGAACCTCAGATAACTATTTATGATTTGTACAAAAAATGAATATAGATAAATTAATTTGTGAAATATAAGACCATCACATTCCAGATGTTTGTACGGATATGCATGTGGCAGTCAGTGTTTACATAAATAAAATGCTGTTTTTAGATTTCAATTTAAATTAATATAAAATTGTAATTCCATTTTCCATGTGGGGTTTCTTACCGTTACTTTTTATTTAAATGCCCTGGAAATTTTTCTGTTTTGTTTTTTTTTATACATAAGATCTTGATGATATGTACACCGGTTCTGTTTATGCTGTCAGAAGAATAACAGGACTAAGACACTTTTTAAAAGTCAGGATGCTGTGCAATGCACCTTGTGTGCTCATTTATGTAGCACACATAATGTTCAAACTCATAAACAAGAAATTCCCGAGTGCAAGAAAAAATAGGTCACAATAACACTGATCCACCATCATTCCATTCTAGTTACATGTCACATTAACTGCTGGTGGGAATGCATCATTCTGAGATCCAAAATCTTCCTCCATAAACACTGTTTAAAATGACAACTCTTTACATTCCTTTCAAGTTTCCATTCACAGTTTGATGATGGCATTTTATCCCTGTTACTACACGTGTGTAAAAATGCAATGTGTCTCACTGACGGCAGCATCAGTGCTGCCCTCTCTTAGATGCTTAGAGATAACCCAGCAGGGAGGTAATGATTTTAACAATATGGCAGCGCTCATGAATTGCAAGAATTAGTTATTCTAAGTGGTATATCTTTTTACTGAGGAAAGCTCAGTCTAAACGGTTTTCAGATATCATTATACACATCAAACAGACAAATTTGAGCCCTTGATAATTTTTTCATGTTCACTTCCTTTAACACACCAGGCCGTGCAGACAAATTAATTACCACGCGTTAGCGCGTTATTCAATTTATCTGCCAAGCTGTTGTGTTATTGGACGGTCGACATTTAAAAATAAGCCCAACGCCGGCGAGCGAAGCGACCTCAAAGAACCAGTGCGCACGGGGAAAAGAACGAGCTAAACCTACAAATTCATCAAGAGAATGTTTTTGTTTTCGTCCCATAATTCTCTCTAACGTTTTCTCTCGTAGTGCTATGCCATAAATGGCTAACATTTAACTCGTAATTTACGGTGCCGTGAGGTTTGCATACACGTTCTAAGAACTACTTAAGCTTTGTTGAGACCCATGCCATTTTTTTTTTACATGTTTCGATCCCGTCGTATTTAGTTTAGATTCGTAAACAAATGATTCTAGATTTTTACGTATGACGTCACAAAGTCTCGCACTATATTTCCGGCGATAGTTTAGAGGTGGATCAAACATATATTATATGTAATATGCGTGTTCCTACTAGCAATTTAAGTATAGACTGCGATATTTGACTCAGATGATGTTTTAATTTATTTATTTATTTATTCGAGAATTTTACGTTTGAAGCCCTATAGCTAAAATTTGACATCACCTACCCCCATGTTTTATTATGTCAAAATGATACTAGTACTGAATACATATCTAGGCAAACTGGATAAATCTTATGAAATCCTTGATACATGTACTCAAGAAGTTTATATTCCAAATCGAATTGTAACTATTAAAGATAGTGCAAAAAGGTCGCAAAAGAGTTTATGCTGCTTCGTACATATTTTTTTTAATCCTTCGATTCAGTGTGACCATTGTGCATAATTGAAAAAATATTTGAGGAAATAAGTTTGTCTAATCAAAATTACTGACAACACATCCTGATCAGGCTAAGATTGCGTTTTAAGTGCAAAAAGGTCAAGTTGAATGGGCCATAATTGTGAGGGATGAATAATGATCCGCTATTTTCTTTGTATTTTTTAACTATGTTTTGTTTACAGATTTCAATGAAATATTTCTCAAAAAATTCTTGATACAACAACGGTCATGAGTGGAATACCTCAAAACGCGTGGTGACCTTTTCTTGTGCTCATAGCCGTGATCAGGTTTGGCGTGTTTTAAAAATATTGATCATCACAGATTTCTAATGAAAACATAAGAGGAAATATGCATTGAGTATAAATATTATTCAATAGAAATTATATGATATGTAATAATTGTAATCATTTTTTGATTTAAAATTGATTTAAACGTTGTTTAATTATCGATTTAGTCATACATGTACTTAACCAACATTCTAATATTCTCAAATCCCACCTGGTGAACATTTTTAATTTTCACACTTGAATAATTATCTATGATATGATCATTCAACAATTGGTCAGAGTAGGTTGATTATGTACATGTTCATGATTTTGTACATGAAGATGATAATTCATAAAATTTAGTTTATACTTGTTTTAATATATCAATAGTTTTTTAGTTAAACAAAAAGGTCATTGAAATAAACAAGTGCACCATGATTTATAAATTAACTTATTTTGCATCTTAAACGTGTGAATGATAAGTAAATAATTCTATTTTCCTTTTAATTTCTTATAGTTTCTTTAAATTCTTTTATAAAATTCATATATGGGTATATCCCTCTAACTATTTATAGAATCGGTAGGACAACAAAGTAGTGCCTTTAAGCAAAAATAGTCCCTGTACTTGCAGAGTGTATATACATTTACTGGGACATTTTAAATCAGAATGCTTGACACATGTCAGAAAAAAGGATTTGCAATTTTAAAAACAAGTGTCGAACCTGAATTATCATTTGAAAAAAAGAAATGAAATTGTTACATGTACACCCTTTCCAAAAAGGAGAAATTCCCTACTTTAACTTTCATTTTTAGAGTTTTTCAATACAGACGCATTTTGCTGGAAAACGAATCTGACTTCAAACAAGGAAATTATAACAGGAAAGAGACCAATTTGATGAGCTTTCATTCAAGAGATCCCTCGTTGCTGAACGAAAATTAGGGCCGGAGCTATGAACCATAATGTTAACATTACCGCCTATGGGAAATGCATTAGTGGACTATACCCATATGTATTTATATGTATTACTACTGATTGAAACTTTTATCGATTGAGTTTTGTATGTAAAAATACAATTATTTGTTTTTAAAAAGACGTCCTTGGCACTTAGCACCCCTACCTACTTAGCCAGCACATGTTTTTCTTTACATTTTTCAAAATGTTGGCTTAGTGGGAAGACAAATCACCAGATTATTTATATTGGTATAACAACCAAAGGTACTGTGAGCTAGCTAAAAAATAATATCCTAGCTAAGAAAATACAATAACTCAACTATCTCGCTATTGAAAAATAAAACTTTTCCTTATAGTGACCTTGAACTTGCCCATATGACATTGGGCTGAGATCATGACACACCCTTTGGCAATAAGCAACCTTTGTGTGTATTGAGAACATCCAATGTTTCTCCAAAAGAAAGATGTGGACCGGACTTGAGATGTGCACTTTTCCTTCCAGTGTCCTTAAATCTGCCTAAAAAACTGGGTCAAAATGACAACACACCCTCAGGTCATAAGCAATTTTTTAAGTGAAGAAAGAATTTCCAATATTTCACCATTAGAAAGATGTGGACCAGGCGAATATTTTATATATTCTTTTATAGTGACCTTGAACTTGCCCAAATGACCTTGGATTAAAATTATAACACACCTTCATGTCATAAGCAATCTTTTAGTGAAGTTAGAACTTCCAATATTTCTCCAAAAGAAAGATGTTGACCGGACACGAATTTTTCACTTTTTCTTCCAGTGACCTTGAACTTGCCTAAATAACGGGTCAAAATCACGACACTCTCTCAGGTCATAAGCAATCTTTTAATGAAGTAAGAACTTACATTGTTTTAACATAAGAAAGATATGGACCGGACACGATTGCACAGACAGAGGACAGACAGATTGACAAGGTGATTCCTAAATGCTCCCCCAAGTTTTGTTTTTTTTCGGGGAGGGGGGGGGTATAAAATTATTTATATTGCTACCCATATAGAAATTGTAAGCCAGATCTCCAAACCCGTTCTCGTATTCAGTCCAGCCTCTGTAAAAATCTGTAGACCCGTCTACTCGGCGCTGAAAGACCTGAAATTTAAAGATCAGAAAACTTAATGTTTTTGTGTGCGTTCAAACAGATTTTGTCAAGATATTGAAATCTGCGCAAGATTTTAAAGGGATCTAGAATACAAAAATATTAGCGAGTTTTGCCCCCACAAAACGAATTATATTTTTATAGGGAGATTTAATTCAGATTTAATTTGTTCACGCATAGGCTGATCGAGTAAGATGAACAGCATTTGAAAAAAAACGAGTTAAATAATTATCGAAATAAGGCCCTTTCCACCACTCTTTATCGCCAGAAGATTTTTTTTATTAGACCTTATAGGCAGGGATTATGAAAGAAAACGCCTCTCCCATTGATTTGACTGTCTTCATTCCCTCGACTATTTTTTTTCTTCAAATTTTTTAAAATGGTAAGTTCTTTTGCGTTTGACGGATATTTTCTACTTTTTGAACGCCATAAGTCAGAGTTTAAAAAAATATTTCGAACTAAAACGTTATTTACTTACTGCACAATTGTCAAGCGTCATCCAAACACTTTTCACGTTTTTGAATACGTATAGAGAAAGTATTTGTGGTGTGCAAAAATTGATTCTATGTTTAAAATGCATATTTTATTTTCTAAAAAAGAAATTCCGTTCCGTGGTAAAACTTTCAAGGCGCCCTATCCAACCCGCGAATCGAAAGCTTTAGCGCGCATTTGAAGACATCACTGGTGCGTTATGTTAGCTATAATATTCCCAGCCTTCATATTTCTTTTATTCTTAATACATTGATAGACATCATAATTCTTTGTCAAACTTGTACATGTATACTTCTTTAAAACCGCAAATACAAAGTTTAAATTTATTCCAGTCAAATTCATAATTTTAGAACTTATTTTTAAAGAAAATTGATTAATTAACGCTTATAGAAAAATAGATTCCGATTGTTTATAATATCAGCAAATGCAGTCAATGATTTCTCTATAGCAGTCTAGATGAGTTTTAGTTTTTTTCAAGAAAAATTTGTACAAAATATAGTGTACATGTTTATGTTTTCTAACGATCGAAAAGAGCATGGTGATCAATTTATTTCATGAATGATTAAGATAAACTTAATGATTTATTTATTTATTTTAGAAATAAAATTGAAACTGTTCGAATCAAACTATCAACTCATTTTCACTATTTGTAATCATTTACCAATAAGATATACTAGTGTTTTTTAAGAGCAACTTATAAAATACTACATTTAAAAATACGTAGTTTTTATGTTCTTAATTTTAAATCAAATTTAGGGGGGAATGCTTATATAGAGACTTTTTATCAGAATACTTTTATGACGATGTGAATCAGAATGCATAGACTAAGGAAAATCAAAGTACTGGAGTACTGACGGGAGTTGATTTTATTGATTATTATGTATTTTAAAATCGATGACATATCTGATAATTCTTTGCTTATTTTATCAAAGCAATATTAAACTCATGCGTAGGAATATATACGACTACAAAAAATAAATTAATCGTTCCTACCATAAAGAATCTGACTATTTTCAAGGTATTTATAATTAAGTGTCCTTAAAACAACGTTTCTGAAAACATAACATCCAATTTATCAATTATTTTCAAGTACTAAGTTTTGTCAGCGGTTATGATGATTTGTGCTTAGGTCGAAACATCGTTCACTTCCGGTTTGCCAGAGTAAATGAATAGGAGAGTTGTTTTAAATCAACTCACAAAAATTCTAATTGGCAAATCATAATTTTGTAAAACAGTCTAAAATCGTTAGATTAAAGATGGCAAAAAAGGATAAAGAAACGTTAAAAAAAATAGTTCAGAATACAGAAAATTGTCAGTCAGAGAGGGTTCCGGTGAAGACTGTTTTTTGACATAAACAAGTTATTTCCTGTTTGTATGTACTTAATTCTTTGTTGATTTAATGTTACGTTCGATGGTATAAATAGTTCTTTCTTCTTTTAGCTATTTAGATGTGAGCAATCGCGATTCGATTTTTTTCACAGTGTTAAGTAAAATATAATAGGACAACTAGGCAAGTCGATATGAAGCCAAAAATAAAATGTATCTTCCTCTTTCTCTTATATATTTTTTCTTTACGGAGTTTAAAATGTTACATCAAACTTATTGAATTTATGTCACATCATATAGGTTGGCGTACAAAAAGGGTTGTAGCTAGTATGCTAGGAACAGAAACAACTATTTCGATGTTCGTATGTTTAAATTTTGTACTTACTATCCAACCCCCGTTGTCTATTTCCATTTCGCACCACATCTCCTTTTTTACGCTGTTTGGGAAAGTTTTATAAAAACTATATGAAGACGTATTTCTGTCAACTAAACGTCCGCTACAATCTAAAATAATAATAGTTAAATACTTTTTGAAACTTCAAATTGCTTGATAATATCTTACAATGCTTTAAATATCATTAACAAACCATATTTGTGGTTGCAGCGTTCATCTCCCATATTGGTTGGGCATCGGCAGGGAGATGTGAAGCCAACGTCGCACGTTTGTTTCTTCGGGAGATCAGATAAAGATAAATATCGGTAAAAAATGAAAATAAATAAATGCATAGATTATTTAAAAAAAATATAATTGATAAATTGTATATTACCTTTAAAGAGTAATAATTTTAAAAAGGCAATCTATTAAAGAAATTTTTTTAAAATGTGCAATTTATACAACAATGCAACAATTTTATTGGTTAAAAGATTTTCAGACATTATTATCGATTTTACAATTTTTCCGTATTTAGATAAGAAAAATCAAAGAATTTTTTTTTACCAATTCATAACGTCTGCAAGCACCACTATCAACACTGGCAGAGCTGGAAACATTGTTGTCATAGAAGTAACATGATGTCAAGCTACTATTCTTACATATGTCGAAAAAATAGCAGTTGTCTTCTTTTAAACACTTTGATGAACATTCCCTCATAGATTTATTGAAACTTTGATCGTTTACAAAGGACGTTTCTGGACTGTTTTGATAGCCAATGAATTTAAAAAAGCCATGAAACTGTTCCTGTCCAAAGACTTTCGCAAGAAAGAAACAAAATAAAAAAGAGGTCCGAGACTGCACCATTCATAGTGGAGAATTAAGAAACATGTATCATGTCATTGCACCAATCCTCAATGTTATTAGAAGTATTTTCGCTATATGTATCCATTTTGCTATAATCAATTTCTATACTAGGCAACCATTCGTATTATGACTCCTCCTCCAGGAATAAATAAAGAATCCATCTTAAAAAGTGTAGTAAAAGTAAGAACACAATATCGATAAATGTTCATTAACGGATCAGACCGAAACTATTGAGTATCGATCATCGTTGGTACTGAAAAAGAATGTAAAGTCAGCCATCTTTATAAAACAACCCAGAGCAGTCCGAATCTAAAAGCTTTAACAACCTGACTGAATATATCTATTTACCTTTCTTTGTAGCAAATGTCAATCAATTTGAAATTTTAAAAGTTATTAATAATTTTGTACATTATGGGTTAGCCCCTGTATAAAACTTGTGATGAAGATTACAATATTTTAACCAGTCTTCTTAAGATTTCAGTCTACTTTTAAACAAATATATTTATCTTAAAGCTTACACGATATTTTCAAGCGAGAAACAAATATAAGATGCTTTTGACAACATTTCATAATTAATCAAAGACTCGGGTAACAATTTTTAAAAAAAATGCAAGATAGAGATATGATGGTCCAAATTTATTAAGTGTTTTAAAGAGGATTTCATTATACAGAAATCAATTGGATTGGCGTAATATCCAAAGGGATTCAAGTGCTTTTTTATTTAGAATTTTATCTCGAATAACAGTTTTAATGTCCCAAACTGTTACGTATTTGAACTAAAGCATTCATCTCCCATACCGGTGGGGCATTGGCAAGGAGAAATTCATCCGCCAATCAAAGATGAGAATCAGCAACAAGCTAATAAATCAATATGATTATAATTTTAGTAGTGAAATAGATTTGTTCCATATCATTTATTGCCTACAATATGAGCATTATTTAACGTTCTCAAGAAAACAAAAAAGAGTACGTGTGATCCCTTTATCAAACGGGATCAATACTAAGTTCGAAGCGGATGTTACGCACACTTTCTGGCTTTGCGTACACATATTTCAAATAAAATACAATACTGTATTGGCCTAACTAAGAATTTTTTATTTTCCCAAGTATTGATAGCATTAAGTAAACATTGTCCTGAAATAAATTTAAAGAGCTGATGGAAGTTTTTCCGTGCGTCAAGTGTATTAGGTTTTATTTACCCCATGCATAGTACCATATGTACATTGTCTGTGTCCAGTTAGGATCAATTTTGTTTATGCAATATTTCATGTTGTGAAAAGTTCATGAAACCTGTTTGATAGATGATACATTCTATTAAATACATTCAATTTGATGTAATGATAAACTTATATTACATGTAGTCCACTTTTTGTCAAATTCATGCATAATTTTCATAAATATTTCTTAACGATTTTTGAAAATATGAGCAAACTTTTGCAAGACTTTTTCAACATGTCTACATGGCATAGTTTTAAGCTGAAAATCTATCTTATTCACTGGATTTGATTTCTGATCATGTTTTCTACATGGTAAACAGTAGCTACAGAATATGTTCTAAAATAATACAAGTTATATGTATTTCTGCATGACAACGTCAGATCTATATTTATTTTAAACTTGTGAAATAATTTCTTGATATCATAATGAGTAGAAAATACTTACCGAATTTTTACTGAACTGAGTTTAGTGGAATAATACAAGTCACTAAAAACTAAACGGACAATCACTAGTTTGTCAATACATAAACTGGAAAACAGATGATTCAAACAACAAGTAGATAGAGAGGGGGCAGTCCACTGAAGATAAAACGTACAGGGGCCTATGTAGACTGTTGCAAAAAAGTGAGATTTGTCATGTTCTACATCAATCATACAAACTAATCGTGATTAAATTGATAAATATCACTATATTTGAAGGAGAGAATGTGTTTTTTTCTTTTTAACAAAAAAATTGCAATTACAAGGTTCCATGAATAAATTTTTTATGTCTTTAAAGTGGCACAACAATTATATTTATAAATGTACATGTATTTCAACTACTAGTATTAATACCTCAAAAGAAATCAAAACAGGCACTTGGGCTATAAAACTTAGACGAGCTTACTTTGATCTTTTCGGTGTTGATTAACATGAAATGATAACAATATATTCATACCCTGTGGTGTGGATCCTTTTAAAGATCACGTGCTATCATTAAATTATCACATTGTGCTTTCACTGTGCAACATGGTATATGTGACATATATCAGTATAAGTTTTTTTTATTTTCTTTCTCACCATCATCTTAGTTTTACCCAAAGGATGGTAAGAGCCCCCTTCAGAAGTTCTATATGATACCACGGTCATCATTAGTTCCATATTGACCATTATGGTTACTATAGTGACATGCATTGTACCACTTCGCTCCAATGAAGGAAACGACACAATTTGACGGATTCAGATCGTTATCCTTGTCGTAAGTCGTGAACTCTTTTCCGTTGTTATAGGCAAGACAATCAGCTATTGAAGTATAATGAAACGAAAATTACAGATTGCTTGTGCATGTTAAAACTTCAACGTTTTTGAAAAAATTCACAATTGAAAACATAATTTAGTTTTTTTTTCTTGTAAATAATTGAGCATACGTGGATTAAAGGCAACGGGATTAGTTAAAATGTATTAGTTATAAAAGGATCTTGATTATAAATCTATCCAGCCGTAAATTTTGTTATTTTCGATTCGTATCTTGTACACAAGATTAACCCTCTGCGTGCAAGAGATTTCATTCCATATTAGGTCGTTTGAATATTAAGATAATATCTACCCAAAAACGTGACATTCATCATTCTGTTGAGCGATCCATTTGGTAGGTCCCTATTTTGTAGACACTGTCGATGGCATAACACCATTATATTTAGGATCACAGATAATCTTCATTGACTCAAAGGTCCAGGCTTCGGGGCCACCAACGTTGAGATTTTCTCAAATTTTCCATCAATTTATCAATTGTTATTATCTAAGTGATAAAATGCTTTCTTTGGTGATTCATACAGGGTATAAAGGTAGCGACATTGCAGAAAAAATGCATACGTATGTGTTTTTTGCATTGATTTATAAACTTGCCATCGAAAAATATTCACAAAGGTATGTATAAATAATATAATTTATGTCAACATATGTATATACATAATTCCTGAAATAAACACATAATGAAATTTGATTTACAAAAAAACCCCAAAAAACAAACAATTAAAAAAGCCAAAAAAACAAAACAAAAACAAACAAACAAAACAAAACAAATCAACCAAAATAAAACCAAAAAAGTTCAATTTATAATATTTAGAAAAATTAACATGTGCACAGACGGGTATTCTGGTATAATTTTTTTGTAATTACTATGTATATTCATCTCACACCACATCTTCTATTCATAACTGTTTGGAAACGTTTTATAAAATTTGTGTGCAGGCGTATTCCTGTCAACCAAATTCCCACTACAATCTAAATATTTCGCCAAAAAAAAAAAAAAAAAATTAAAAAAATATTGACAACTTTAAATTCAGTGATAACATTATTCTTTAAAACTTTTGATTTACCATAGCTGCAGTTGCAGCGTTCATCTCCAGTATTGGTAGGACATCGGCAGGGAGATGTATACTGTAAATTCCTAATTAAACGCGAGGAATTTATATCCGCGTAAAATCGCGAGAAGCATCCCTCGCGGATTTTAAATTCTCGCCATTATTTTATGAGAGTTGGGACCTATAAGAAATATGGATAAATGTCCTGCGTTCGCGATTTTTTATTCTCGCGAGTAGGATCGCGAAAATAAGTACTCGCGTAATATAAGGAATTTACAGTATTCGGCGTCACATGTTTGTTTCTTCAAAAGAGGGAAAATATCATTTATATCATCAATATTTAAGCATTGAATCATTATTTTTTTAAGGTTATAGTCTCAAATCTGCAGCGGTGCGTGCATACAAACAATCTAATTAAAATTAGACCTTTCATCTCGCTCTCTGTTGTGTATGGTTACCGCTCGTGAAAGGATCTAACGCAACCCCGCTGAGGTCACGTTCCTTTACGAGCGGTAACCATACATAACAGAGAGCGAGATGAAAGCTCTAATTTTAATTAGATTGGCATACAAATTAACACTGTGCCAGATAATTATGCCAGTGCCAAGGTGGCATTTTTGCACCCGCTTAAGATGCAGTTTCGGAAAAATCCATATACATATATACTAAATGATAGACCATTGTCTACAGAGTATATAACCACTTTTGTTTTTAGGGTGTTTCACCTGACAGGTGAGATATCTACATTTAAAACTTAATATCCCATCGGGAAATGATAATTCCCATAGGAGAATTGATTCTCCTACAGGAAATATTGACATTTCTTTAGGATTTTTTAAAAGTCCTATAGGAATTATATTTCCTATAGGAGAATGGTATTTCCTGTAGGAATTTGATTCAGATATGTAGTTTTTCCATAGGATATTACGTTTTCCTATCGGATTTTATCAAATTCTATCGGAATTGAAATTCCTACTGGAATTTCGATAGGAAATTTCAAATTACCTATTGAAATATTGTTTTTCCTATGGGAAATTTTTTTTCCTATGGGAAATTATTTTTGAAAGGTAAATATTTCACCTGACAGTTGAGATACAATGGTAACAAAGGTGGTTGTTAACTCTTTAATCAATGATCTATCATATGGCATATTTGAATTTTTCGATATAATTATGCAGCTTAAACGGGTGCAAAAATGGCTTGGCACTGGCATAATTATCCGGCAAAGTGTTAATTGCGTTACACGTTATGAAAAATTTTATGCACACACCGCAGCAATTATGGGACTGTATTTTTCAACAAATAAAGATTTAATGCTTATATTAACATTTTAAAAAACTTCTTGTCTTGTCTGCAAATGTGATTTAAAGGGGCATGGTCACGATTTTGGTCAAAAATTAATTTTTCGATTTTGATGTTTACAATGCTTCAGTAAGTCATTTTTAATAGGCAACCAAAATTTGAGTGTCATTTGATGAGTTATAAGCGAGTTACAAAGCTTAAAATTCTTCGCCATGTAAACAAAGCGTTTGTTTACATTTCGAATGTTGAGGTGAAAATTTCAGTTTAAGACCTAAAATAAATGTGTTAATCTTTAGGAAACGTTTATTTATGTTTTAAATGAATAATAAGATAGACGAACCAGCTTTAAAAAGATTTTTTACTGGTATATTGAACCTATGTAAACAAAAACAGGGCACGAGCCTTGTTTACATGACGAAGATATGTGAGCCCTCTATCTTGCTTAGTACTCAACGACTGGCACCAAAATTTCATTTAATCATTAGAAATGCATTCCTAAAGCATTGCAAATAATAAAAGCAGAAAATAAAATTGGACCAAAATCGTGACCATGACCTTTAAACCTTAAAATTACTTTATTATCCTAAAGGTAAGTTCAAATTAATGGAAGAGCCGCTGTAGCACCCATATGCGTGAACTTTGATTTTCATACGTTTGTGACATCATGATAAAACTCATTATTTTGACTTTTTAACATAGTTGTTGACAAGCCAATTGTGTTTTAAAGTACTCTTTCTATTATGGTTCTATATCTGCAAAAGCTATCCACATACTGTATATAAATAGCAAAACATGTTTGTACTAAAAAAATAAATATAAAATTCCTTTACATTTTAAAACTAAAATATTTCGACTTAATGATTTCAAAAATTATTCCTTGCGATAGAAATATGCAGTTTTATTGCTCAAAACAAATTTAAAATTGAAATATCTCTCTTTTTTTTGTATAACTAACACTGCTTATTACTAGATTAGGGAACAGTAAATTAAGACATTTAAATGACACTTCCCCATTCATAACGTTTTTATCATCCACTACCAACAGCGGAAGTATTGGTAAGTTGTCCGTTATAGATGTAACAAGAGCTGAAACTACCAGTCTTGCAAAAGTCGAAATAATAGCAGATCTCGTCTTTTAAGCACTCGGATGAACATTACATTTATTATCAATTTTGTTTATTGTAGAAGAAAGCTGGAAATAATTGATAAAGCCAATGAATTAAAAGAAACCATGGAACTGTTCATGACTAGAAACTTTAACAAAAGTGAGCAAAAATAAAAACGAGGTTCAGAAAAGAATTCATTTTTTAAAAAATGAAAATAAACTTGATTTCAATAGAATATATACTGATGTTAAAAATCAATGTCTAAAAGGCAAATATTTGATTAAAAATGTAGGTCCAAAAATGCATAAAGCAATTCGATTATCAAAGTATATTTGGGACAATTCAAAACTTTAAGTAATGTTTGAATTAATGTTCATCAACAGAGGAGCAATAAAATATAATGTTTTGAACCCGTAGAATATATTTTTCACAATGTATAAAACCCTTGATTAATGAAGCCATACCATGAAGTTTACAAGCCATTTAATTTGGATCTGGACAACAAGTCTTGAAATGACGTGTTATTCTGATTCAATTCGTAATTTTTCAAAGAACACATAAAGCGTGTAGATTAAATCATAATTACAATGATCTGCTTGTGAGTTTTTGTCACATACTTACAAAGATCATATTACTCCCTTAGAGAGTATTAAAATCTTTTGGATTCTAGGCCTGCAATGAATGTTGTTGAACCTCGATCATACAATCTTAATTCTGAACAACTTACATGATTTTATCCCGTATAATTTTATCCTGCTTTTTAGTTTTATTTGAATCCTCACATGAGAGTATGAATTAAAACTCAGTTGATCATTAAGGTAGTGGTCACTTTCAGAATGTTTTAGTTCTTATAACGTTGTATTTTTTTTTTTTGACAAACATCGTAAAATCCGAACCACAAAAGAAAGGAAAAAAAATCAAATATACACAATAAAGAGGTTGTTTTTTTTAACAAATTAAACATTAGATCGGCCTAAAATGTTAATACTGTATACAGGGTTCTTTTTTCGCCCTTCTACACTTGCAAATAGTTTTGCCCAATCTTAAATTCGCCCGCTGGCAACAAGAGCGAAATGGGGCGAAAATAAAACTGGAGCTAGTATTTTCTTGTATTTAGAATATGTTTTGTTAAGCTATATACTATTATTAAGTGAGGAAAAAATAACTCCAAACATTTTACCCTTTAAATTTGGGTATTTGTCTATATTTTTACATTGAGCTTCTAAAGGAAATCAATACAGACTACGAATGATCATAACCATCGAACCATACATCTTAAAGAAAAAAACTATTTTCAGAAGAATCTTAACACAGAAACTATTGATAATTCAATGCATCTTCAGGACTGCAAACTGCTTTAAAGCGTTTTGATGTCAATAAACTTTAAAAAACCCAAAAACAAACATAAGCTTAAAGTTTAACAGACGCAAAGTTAGCCCAAAACAATCTTGATTGTGCGGATGTAATTTTTTCTAAATCATTGAATGTGATCAATTCCATGTTGGCAAACAATTTTTACATAAAATATTGATTTTGTATCCATCTATCTATTACTTTAATCTTTTCTTGTTTATTTTTCCCATGATTTGCAAGTCCTTGTGCATGCACGTTGTCCAAAAATGAGGTAAACTTTTAATCGCATTTAGATTGATACAAATTGATCGATATAGTATGTCCGGTGATGAAATCCCGGATCGGTGCTAGTAGATACGTTGTTTATGACTTTAAATTGGACTCTGAACGGTTAAATCTAACATCGTTCCAAGATTCTGTATCATTGAAATCAAATTTTAAAAACGGTATAATGCACAAAACATGCACCTTATCTTTTTTTTTTCTAAACTATTGCCTCTCTGAAGTTGTGAGAAGGTGAGTCTATGGATGCATATGGTAAATATTTATACTATTTCTCATTATATCTGCCATCCCATATATATGCTTTTATCTCAGGTTTACTGTTTGTACGCGCTCATCGCATTCAGTATTCAAGTTTAAAAGCAATTGGTTGACAAGTACAATTGATTATACACTTCAGCATAAAAACCTAAGGAGTGAATGTTTCTATGTTACAATACATATAGATAGAAATGTCCTTATGCAATAATTCACGTCATACTTTTTAACGTTTTCTGAGCTGAGTCATTGTAAATATCGTTAATGGGGTACAGTTTGTCATTATTGATGTTCAATATCTAACGGACGTATACTCATCTTTAACTAAGTGAGACACCCGTGAAGCGTAGTCATTGATCGTCAATAAATCACTACGTTTAATAATTATATATTTTGTGTTTACAAGTTTGAATAAAATTTTTCTTTTTTTCTCTCTCGTAGTTTTATCTAAACTTATAGTATCCTAGGTGTTGTTTTAAAAACAATTAATCTCATTAAATACAAATCAGCTGTCAAAACAATAATAAACATTATTAAAGAAAAACATTTATTTAATGTATGCACAAATTATAAAACAAGGATATCGAAAAAACAAAGAGGGCATTTTATCATTTTTATTTACATCTGCCTCTGAATCACCTAGTTTTTCTATGTATGTGAATGTTACTATAGTACATGTAACTACAACTAATTGGAGGTCTTTGGATCGATCAAAAATAATTCTTGCAAAGTCTACACAAATATGCAAAGAAGACATCCGAAGTAAAGCTCAATATCTATTATAACTACTTAAATCATTGCTGAAATTGATTTAGCCAAAGACTTTGTATACGTTTTACTCGATTGCGTTTTTTCTTAAATTTCCCACATGTGAAATAAACTTCGGATGCTGAATGGGAGTACTTTATTTCGATAAAATATCGACAGGGTTCTGTTTATAAGAAATAAAATACGGTCTGCATGCTGTACGAAATTGTTTAAAACAAGCTGATCTTTAAAGCATTTATATTAGATAATTATAGTATTATATATTATATAAAAATATTATATAAGCATTATAAGTTTTTAAAAAATCACATGTCCTATATAAAGGGGGGTTGACAACCCCTGGAGCCCCCCATTGGATCTGCCAATGCCTACAGAGTGCCGATAACTCAAAAACATTTTAAAATCCATTTACAATATTCAATTTAAATTAAAACATACTTAAAATGGCAAATATAACTTTTGTGTATTTTATTACTTCATTGTCTTACTGACATGGTTTAAAAAATGAAAAGTGTTTAAACATTTATGATTTACTAATAAGGAGTACGTTAACTTTAATTGGTTTTAACAGAATTTGTTTTATAAACACAGAGAATGAGCCACAATTGAATGTTAATGTATGTATAGTTCAACAAATTATGTAATTTTGTAATTAGGTAATGAAGCCCTGTTTGTTTACTTTGCATTAGAGCAAGGCAAAAGAAAGACAACTGGATTTGTTGTATGGGCTTATGAACGTCATTTTCTATTTATAGAATGTTCGATCCTTAAATTTATAAAGTCTGTTGGAGCCACAGGACCCACAGATCATCTTTTGACATGGCACCCACAGATCTATCACTTTCATGTTTTGTCTAATTAAACTTAACATTATTTTTTCATTACTGTAGAGAACAAATGATATTTTTCAAAGATGTTTTTTAGATATGCAACATTTAACAGTATTTTATTAGTACTGTGTTCTTGAGAGTCCTTTTGTAGTTCCACGCTGTGTTTTTTTATTCATATAATAAACCATGTTAAGATTGATTTAAAGAACTAGAACACAAAGTTAGCTGACGTATAGGTAAATTTAAACCTATCGGTAATTTCTGTATATTGATTTTGATTTTGCCATGCCGTAAAAAAATTACAAAAAAATGTGTGGAGAGGCTAGGGTACGACAAGTTATAATTCGTAAGCGACGAACAGACCAGGAAAACAAGCAATCAAATTTCCAAAGTTAAGGTGGTTCCTGTCCAATCTTGAGCTCCCCGGTGTGACCAAGCAGCATCAAACTGCATTTTCCTGGATATCCAGAACGGTGAAATTGCAAATAAAATATTAATGTAAACAATGTTCATAAGAGTTGATTGGACATATCACGGCCAGCGTCACTGTAAATGTCTCAAAAATATGCAAATTTCTATTGATTGATTTCTTACTGTCCGATACAACCTCGAGTCTCTCATAAAAAATATCTACTCCTGTTGATGAAGAGGGTTAACTTCCTAAAAAAAATAAAAGTAAAAGTTGAAAGCATTGAAAAGGGGCCAAATATTTATTATTTAAAGCAATAATCAATCGTTCATCTTGTGCTAGTGCAATGCATGTTTTAATAAAATTATCAATATTGTAAGATAAGGAGCATCATTTCAAAATAGGTTACCCTATCCAAAGATCAGACCTTAAAAAGTTGAAAATAAATTGAAGAAAAAAATATTTATACTTTATCTGTAAAGCGTCAGTATAAAGTTACATAGAAAGTTTGATTTAATACCATACCATAACGAAAAAAAAAAATCTGGAAAACAATGAGGGAACAGAATGACTGCATAACAAACCGCGATAAAACCTATAGTCTAACCCCTGCCCGGTTTCATCGGTCGGAGGGTGGATTCATTATGGGGAATGTTTTATCATTTTATCATTGTTTTATCTTTTATCATTTAAAAGTCACTGTAGCATCTCTCACAAATTTTAAATGCTATCATCCGGATACGTCCATGTCATTTGCAATATGATATCCGCTAGGCTTTTTAGTTTTAACATCAGTATAAGGACCTAATAAGCTAGATGAGGCGTTTCCAAGATTTAGGGAGTTTTGCATATTATTGAATAAACATCGTTTGAACTCTTGGGCATTTATAAATATCGAATAATTAAGCAAAGTGTAAAACACGTTTACCATAGGCGAGATTGTGCTATTACATAAATACCCCATGAATCGAAAAAGAAACTCAAAAATGGTAAAGCTCCCGGTTATGATAATATTGTTAATGAGCATATTGCCTCCACTTTGAATACATTCCTACCAATTTATAAGTTGTTTTTAATGTTGTATTTGATAGTGGGCTGGTACCAGAGGAATGGCTAGTTGGTATTATTAAACCTATATATAAGATCAAGGGTGATCCCACTTCTCCGAAAAACTACCGAGCTATTACGTTACTAAGCTGTTTGGGTAAATTATTTACGTCCATTTTAAGTAAGCGTTTAGAATTGTATTCGGAAGAGATAGAACTGATCCATAATAACCAAGCGGGTTTCAGGAAAGGTTTTTCTACTTTAGACCACATTCTTACTTTACGATTTTTATCCAATACGTTGATGAAATGTAAGAAAAAACTGTTCTGTGCTTTTATAGATTTCAAACAGGCGTTTGACACAGTTTGGAGAAATGGTTTATGGTGCAAACTCTTAAATTATCGTATTAATGGTAAATGTTTTAAATATATTACAAATATGTATAAAGGTATTAAATCACTCATCAAGATGAATGGCACGGTATCCGACTTTTTTTCTTATAATGTTGGAGTCCGCCAAGCTGAAAATTTGTCACCATTTTTGTTTCCATTGTACATAAATGATTTAGAAAATTATCTTGTTGAAAAAAAAATTGCTGGTCTGCAAAGTTTTACCACATCAATAGAAAATGAATTATGTATATATATATAAAATTGCTTGTACTTCTTTATGCAGACGATACTGCGGAATCTGGCGATGATTTGCAGAACGCACTGAATGAGCAAAGAGTGGAAATTAAATGTTAATATAGCCAAAACGGCTATTGGTACTTTGCGGAACGGAACGGAACGGAACGGAACCAGTTAAGAGGCCCCAAAAGGGGAAACAAGATTTTTTTTAAACGTCATTATTTCAATTTAACTTATTGTAAATGGAAGATTGTTTTACAAATTTTGCTGTTTTAATGAACTGTGTATTACACAAAATATGCCACTCGTTGCTCTATAAGTCAACACACGCTTCTTTCCCTAGAAAACCTAAAGTCACTAGTTGTTTTATGATGTTTGATTGACACTGTAAATATAAAGTTGAGGTTTAAACCAAACTCAATAAATCTGTGTGTGTAACGTCGATGAAAATTACTTAAGTAATCTTTCTTCTGAATAGATTTCTTCTGGTTCCGTTCCGTTCCGCAAAATACCATTACCCGTGTGGATATTGGTATTTAACGGAACGGAACGGAACCGTTTCAAAAATTTTGAAATAAAGGAAAACATCATCACAAATACTAGCTTTTTGTTTATTTCTATGTTCTTTTGAGATAAATGAAGCAAATCATTTCATCAATTCAAACATCTTGCATATGTGCATATCACTCCTGTGTTGTGTACAGCTATAACTTTTATTTCATCTATGATACTACATTACTTACACGGATGATATTACTAGTTTGTTCATCAAGCTAGCAATAACGCAATATGTATCCCATATAACGTAGAATTCTAAAATATAACGAGCACATTCGCAAGGAAAAAGTTTAATATTCATCACTTGCCTTCCGTCTGAACAATTTTCTTCTGGTTCCATTCCGTTCCGCAAAATACCATTACCCGTGTGGATATTGGTATTTAACGGAACGGAACGGAATCTTTCAAACTTTGTAAATAATGGAAAATATCATAACAACTACTCACCGTTCCTTGAATTTTTTTATCAGATTCTTTAAAGATGAATGAGTCTATCAATCAAATCAATTTAGTCATCTTGTGTATTTGCTGATGATTAATTTCAGCGTTTGTGTGCGTGTGCTGCATTCATCAACAACTCTGTTTTCATTTTTTTTTTTATCAATTTCATATCATTGTCACGGCAGAACTAACTAGTTGGTTAAATAAGCTAGCAAAAACACAATGCTTCTATCAAGTAGAATTCATATTATACTAAGATCACTCGCAGCGCAGGGATAATATTGATAAAAATACTTGATAGTCTTATTTGAGATAAATTTGAATGAATGATGATATAACAAATGTTGTTACCATACTTATAAATAATTTTCTTCTGGTTCCGTTCCGTTTCGCAAAATACCATTACCCGTGTGGATATTGGTATTTAACGGAACGGAACGGAACCGTTTAAAAATTTTGAAATATAAAATATATCATAACAACTACTAGCTGTTTGTTTATTTCTATGTTATTTTGAGATAAATGAAGCAAACCAACAAATCATTTCATCAATTCAAACATCTTGCATATGTGCATATCACTCCTGTGTTGTGTACAACTATAACTTTTATTTCATCTATGATACTACATTACTTACATGGATTATATTACTAGTTTGTTCATTAAGCTAGCAATAACGCAATGTGTATCCCATATTACATGTACGTAGAATTCTAAAATATAACGAGCACATTCGCATGGAAAAAGTTTAATATTCATCACTTAACTTCCGTCTGAACAATTTTCTTCTGGTTCCGTTCCGTTCCGCAAAATACCATTACCCGTGTGGATATTGGTATTTAAAGGAACGGAACGGAATCTTTCAAACTTTTTAAATAATGGAAAATATCATAACAACTACTTACCGTTCCTTGAATTTTTTTTATCAGATTCTTTAAAGATGAATGAGTCTATCAATCAAATCAATTCAGTCATCTTGTGTATTTGCTGATGATTAATTTCAGCGTTTGTGTGCGTGTGCTGCATACAACAACAACTCGGTTTTCATTTTTTTTTATCAATTTCATATCATTGTCACGGCAGAACTAACTAGTTAGTTAATTAAGCAAGCAAAAACACAATGCTTCTATCAAGTAGAATTCATATTATACTAAGATCACTCGCAGCGCAGGGATAATATTGATAAAAATACTTGATAGTCTTATTTGAAACAAATTTGAAGGAATGATGATATAACAAATGTTGTTACCTTACTTATTAATAATTTTCTTTTGGTTCCGTTCCGTTCCGCAAAATACCATTACCCGTGTGGATATTGGTATTTAACGGAACGGAACGGAACCGTATAAAAATTTTGAAATATAAAATATATCATAACAACTACTAGCTGTTTGTTTATTTCTATGTTATTTTGAGATAAATGAAGCAAACCAACAAATCATTTCATCAATTCAAACATCTTGCATATGTGCATATCACTCCTGTGTTGTGTACAGCTATAACTTTTATTTCATCTATGATACTACATTACTTACACGGATGATATTAATAGTTTATAACGCAATGTGTATCCCATATTACGTAGAATTCTAAAATATAACGAGCACATTCGCAAGGAAAAAGTTTAATATTCATCACTTACCTTCCGTCTGAACAATTTTCTTCTGGTTCCGTTCCGTTCCGCAAAATACCATTACCCGTGTGGATATTGGTATTTAACGGAACGGAACGGAATCTTTCAGATTTTTTATAATATGAAAAATATCATAACAAGCACGGCATTTATTCAATCTATAACGAACATGTATTTGTTACGGGAGTTTACGGGAGATTTAACGAGTTTGTTTATCAAATTAACAATACACAATGTTTTCATCCAGTAGAATTTTATATTACCTGGTATATCAAACATATTCTGAGGGATAACATTATTTCCAAAAATAATTGATGGCTTTATTTGTAATACATTAAAATAGATATTAATATAAGAATATGGATTCCATACTTATTAATAATTTTCTCATGATTCCGTTCCGTTCCGCAAAATACCAATACCCGTGTGGATATTGGTATTAAACGGAACGGAACGGAATCTTTTACATTTTTTAAAGCCATCTCAGGGCTTTGTTCGTACGATCAGTTTTATAATAGAGATTAACTGCCACTGATCATGGCTAAATATACATTTACATGCTTTATATGTTAAAAATATAATGTGCACATTAAATGGATTGCATGTCACTGAATTTTCATATCCATGATACAGCAAGAGACAGATTATCATAATGTTGATTAAATGTGCTTAATCATGTGTCTCTGTATTCCGCTTGTAAGTTTGTGTTACTAATTAGTGCAGTCTAATTGCAACTTCTCGGGCCTTCCCGACAGGCTCGGAAAAAACATGAATGCATTAACATTACCGGATGTTAGAATTTTATACAAAATGGAGTTGCTTCCCATTTAAATAAGGATAGACTAAACAGCCTTGTGTGTCGTTTTTCGTGGTATAGTTTAGGATATATCGTTGGCTTTAATGAAGTCTATGTCAGATCTCAACAGATCATAGATTGTGTTGTATTTATATCAAGTTTTATAAAAATGGATGTTACCATGTACGCCTATCTAATACTTTCAATTGTGTCAATTTCAACTGTTACCCTACCTCCAAAACAGGACTATTTATTTTTTTATACTGAATGTTTTAATTTTAGAGAACATTTTACTGCTTCTACATAGAAATGACGAGAATTATACAGCAAACCGTACGCGTATGTAACAATTTGTGTGTTACCCGTTGCCAAGGGAGTTGCTAATGCTGAGGGTAATGTAACGGATTATCAACTGCGTCTAAGCCAATCAGATTTCAGTAATTTTTTTTTTATTCGAACTTTCATGTACAAGTTATTCACATCATCTTATATATTTAGTTTTTACAGTGCATACACATCATATATTCACTTCATTTGAGATTTAGAATATAAGTATAATATAGACACAGTCACATAAGGAAGATAAAAAAAGC
The DNA here is from genome assembly GCA_015776775.1 of Magallana hongkongensis. Classification (NCBI taxonomy): domain Eukaryota; kingdom Metazoa; phylum Mollusca; class Bivalvia; order Ostreida; family Ostreidae; genus Magallana; species Magallana hongkongensis. Next base: position 29,267,160 of record CM027473.1, on the reverse strand, counting down.
ACATGTACAGACAAGTGTATACACCGACAGACAGACGTATATAGGCACAAACAATCTCGAAAACTTGCTTTCAGAAATTAACATAGAATTATAATAAAACAAAATATTCGGAAATGTATTTATTGGCCAATAAATCTCTCATCGACGGTAGAAACTAAAATATACATATAAAGACAAATGAATTCAAAGCACAAATCACACACCAACGCTAGATCAACATACAGACTTGAATCACAACGACAACTGATTACCCTTATGGCACGTCATACTATTACTTATTAGGTTAGTTACTTACTCACTACGCCTCGCCATCTATGAGATTGATCAACCCAGTATATTTCCTTAGTGAGTCAGTAACTAACCTAATAAGTGTTTTGTTTTCCCAAGGACTATCAAGCGACATGTTTATTCACAAATAGCGATGATCTACGCAAAGCCATGTACAAGATGTCTAACATCTCGTGCAATTTAACTCATTTAAACTCTTCAAAATTTTCAATCTCACCTTTCAAATACTCTTTAAAAATCTTTGCTTCACCCATGTTTACTTACAATGTTTTGTTCCTATTCAATTTTAAATGTTTTCTCCCTTTCCTCTGCAGAGATTTGATCAAATATCGACGCTGCCATTTTGTTCTCCTCCAGACAAAACAATGTGACGTCAATATTCTAAGGGCAACTACTCTAATTTTAATGAATTTCAAAGGGCAACTACTCCAAATACATTAAGAACTTACAGCATGCGGTTTATGTATCAAATTCAATGAAATGTCGAAATGAGTAACGAAGCGTCGGCCAATGACGGCCATATTGCCTAATACTAGTATTATTTCTCACCGAACAAATATAGAGATATGTGCACGTGCTATGTTTAAACCAATGAAAGTGTGACATTTCAGTCCAAGGGAAAACAATTATATATGTGCGAACTTTAAAATAAAAGATTTCATATCATTAAAGTCACAGGGGCTTGGTTGTTGGATAGTGAATTTTCTAATTATTTGTTCCCGAAGAAAAAATTGATTAAAATTTGTAATCTTATGTGTATTTATGTGTATTGCAATAAATAAATTCACTGAAACCCCCCATTTCAGTCATGATTAAAAAGTGTATTCAATGTACATTAAAAAAAGTAAAGGGACGACACTCGCCATCTTGGATTTATATGGGGTCCTTGTTTCAAGCTATGTTAACTTATCGAAAGCAACGGAAGTTGATGCAAACTCTCCATGTAATCACTGAGAAGATCCGAAAGCATAGGATAAACCAAGAGGAATATCTTTTCGCGGAATTTTTGCTCTCTCTAGATTTATCATACATTTTCGAAACATCTCAGTGATTATATGGAGAATTTACGTCACTCAAAAGTAAACTTCCGTTGCTTTCGATAAGTTTGGCGAGTATCTAGTACATTTCGGAAAGATGTGTTTATTATGCAGCGTACAGATGTAGTCAGACGATAGGAATAAGTAATTTTAACATTTTACAAGCTATATATCGTCAGAAATCGTTGGAGAAACGGAAGAACTTGTTTAAAACATAGCTTGAAATGAGGACCCCCTATAAATCCAAAATGGCGAGTGTCGTCCCTTTACTTTTTTTTAATGTACATTGAATACACTTTTTTAACATGATTGAAACGGGGGGTTTCGGTGAATTTATTTATTGCAATACACAGAAATACACATAAGATTACCAATTTTAATGTATTTTTTCTTCGGGAACAAATAATTAGGAAATTCACTATCCAACAACCAAGCCCCTGTGATTAAAGTATTCTCGTGCAAAATGTGACATAAAGTAAGCATTAAAGATTTTAATTGACAGATAACTGCAATGCGATAAGAATCTGTAATAAACAAAATAGAAATAAAAATGACAGGTATTGGTTTCCATAGAAAAACAATTCAATAAACCTTTCACATAGAATTAAGTAATGCAACATATCTTAAATATATTTTGTAAATAAATTCATTAATTGAATAGAAAATAATGAGTTAAAACCGTAATCAATTGACTTTATTAAACTGACAGTACGTATTTATCAAGTTCAAAATGTAATGTTTGTCGACGAAATGGCGCACCATACTTGAAGCACATTGGTAAACTAAAATCCATCGGTAACAAGAATATGCAAAACTAAGCATAGTTGACAATAAAGACAGAGGTAAATTACATCACTAGAAGATTAATAATACATAATTGTAACAGTCAAAACACTTACACAGTGGAATTCAAGGCTTACAAAAAACTGTAGTAATCGAGCGTTTAGAAATATGGCGCAGTACTCCACCCATAAACAAACAAGTCGTACACAAAATCTTTCGTACAAAATACATGTAGTAATCAAAATAAGATATGCACAAGACATAACAGAAATAAAAGTTAACGTTGTACACAAGATAAGCACACAAGATATTTATAATTTTATATTAATGAAATGGTTTGTTAGCTTGCTTCTTATATCCCAAAATGATGTTTTGATATTTTCCATTATTTTTTTTTTAAGATTCCGTTCCGTTCCGTTAAATACCAATATCCACACGGGTAATGGTATTTTGCGGAACGGAACGGAACCAGAAGAAAATTATTTATAAGTAAGGTAACAACATTTGTTATATCATCATTCATTCAAATTTGTTTCAAATAAGACTATCAAGTATTTTTATCAATATTATCCCTGCGCTGCGAATGATCTTGGTATAATATAAATTCTACTTGATATAAGCATTGTGTTTTTGCTAGCTTAATTAACCAACTAGTTAGTTCTGCCGTGACAATGATATGAAATTGATAAAAAAAAAATGAAAACCGAGTTGTTGTTGTATGCAGCACACGCACACAAACGCTGAAATTAATCATCAGCAAATACACAAGATGACTGAATTGATTTGATTGATAGACTCATTCATCTTTAAAGAATCTGATAAAAAATTCAAGGAACGGTGAGTAGTTGTTTTGATATTTTCCATTATTTAAAAAGTTTGAAAGATTCCGTTCCGTTCCGTTAAATACCAATATCCACACGGGTAATGGTATTTTGCGGAACGGAACGGAACCAGAAGAAAATTGTTCAGACGGAAGGTAAGTGATGAATATTAAACTTTTCCGTGCGAATGTGCTCGTTATATTTTAGAATTCTACGTAATATGGGATACACATTGCGTTATTGCTAGCTTGATGAACAAACTAGTAATATCATCCGTGTAAGTAATGTAGTATCATAGATGAAATAAAAGTTATAGCTGTACACAACACAGGAGTGATATGCACATATGCAAGATGTTTGAATTGATGAAATGATTTGTTGGTTTGCTTCATTTATCTCAAAATAACATAGAAATAAACAAACAGCTAGTAGTTGTTATGATATATTTTATATTTCAAAATTTTTATACGGTTCCGTTCCGTTCCGTTAAATACCAATATCCACACGGGTAATGGTATTTTGCGGAACGGAACGGAACCAAAAGAAAATTATTAATAAGTAAGGTAACAACATTTGTTATATCATCATTCATTCAAATTTATTTCAAATAAGACTATCAAGTATTTTTATCAATATTATCCCTGCGCTGCGAATGATCTTGGTATAATATAAATTCTACTTGATATAAGCATTGTGTTTTTGCTAGCTTAATTAACCAACTAGTTAGTTCTGCCGTGACAATGATATGTAATTGATAAAAAAAAATGAAAACCGAGTTGTTGTTGTTGTATGCAGCACACGCACACAAACGCTGAAATTAATCATCAGCAAATACACAAGATGACTGAATTGATTTGATTGATAGACTCATTCATCTTTAAAGAATCTGATAAAAAAATTCAAGGAACGGTGAGTAGTTGTTATGATATCTTCCATTATTTAAAAAGTTTGAAAGATTCCGTTCCGTTCCGTTAAATACCAATATCCACACGGGTAATGGTATTTTGCGGAACGGAACGGAACCAGAAGAAAATTGTTCAGACGGAAGGTAAGTGATGAATATTAAACTTTTCCGTGCGAATGTGCTCGTTATATTTTAGAATTCTACGTAATATGGGATACACATTGCGTTATTGCTAGCTTGATGAACAAACTAGTAATATCATCCGTGTAAGTAATGTAGTATCATAGATGAAATAAAAGTTATAGCTGTACACAACACAGGAGTGATATGCACATATGCAAGATGTTTGAATTGATGAAATGATTTGTTGGTTTGCTTCATTTATCTCAAAATAACATAGAAATAAACAAACAGCTAGTAGTTGTTATGATATATTTTATATTTCAAAATTTTTATACGGTTCCGTTCCGTTCCGTTAAATACCAATATCCACACGGGTAATGGTATTTTGCGGAACGGAACGGAACCAAAAGAAAATTATTAATAAGTAAGGTAACAACATTTGTTATATCATCATTCCTTCAAATTTGTTTCAAATAAGACTATCAAGTATTTTTATCAATATTATCCCTGCGCTGCGAATGATCTTGGTATAATATAAATTCTACTTGATATAAGCATTGTGTTTTTGCTAGCTTAATTAACCAACTAGTTAGTTCTGCCGTGACAATGATATGAAATTGATAAAAAAAAATGAAAACCGAGTTGTTGTTGTTGTATGCAGCACACGCACACAAACGCTGAAATTAATCATCAGCAAATACACAAGATGACTGAATTGATTTGATTGATAGACTCATTCATCTTTAAAGAATCTGATAAAAAAATTCAAGGAACGGTGAGTAGTTGTTATGATATCTTCCATTATTTAAAAAGTTTGAAAGATTCCGTTCCGTTCCGTTAAATACCAATATCCACACGGGTAATGGTATTTTGCGGAACGGAACGGAACCAGAAGAAAATTGTTCAGACGGAAGGTAAGTGATGAATATTAAACTTTTCCGTGCGAATGTGCTCGTTATATTTTAGAATTCTACGTAATATGGGATACACATTGCGTTATTGCTAGCTTGATGAACAAACTAGTAATATCATCCGTGTAAGTAATGTAGTATCATAGATGAAATAAAAGTTATAGCTGTACACAACACAGGAGTGATATGCACATATGCAAGATGTTTGAATTGATGAAATGATTTGTTGGTTTGCTTCATTTATCTCAAAATAACATAGAAATAAACAAACAGCTAGTAGTTGTTATGATATATTTTATATTTCAAAATTTTTATACGGTTCCGTTCCGTTCCGTTAAATACCAATATCCACACGGGTAATGGTATTTTGCGGAACGGAACGGAACCAAAAGAAAATTATTAATAAGTAAGGTAACAACATTTGTTATATCATCATTCATTCAAATTTATTTCAAATAAGACTATCAAGTATTTTTATCAATATTATCCCTGCGCTGCGAATGATCTTGGTATAATATAAATTCTACTTGATATAAGCATTGTGTTTTTGCTAGCTTAATTAACCAACTAGTTAGTTCTGCCGTGACAATGATATGAAATTGATAAAAAAAAATGAAAACCGAGTTGTTGTTGTTGTATGCAGCACACGCACACAAACGCTGAAATTAATCATCAGCAAATACACAAGATGACTGAATTGATTTGATTGATAGACTCATTCATCTTTAAAGAATCTGATAAAAAAATTCAAGGAACGGTGAGTAGTTGTTATGATATCTTCCATTATTTAAAAAGTTTGAAAGATTCCGTTCCGTTCCGTTAAATACCAATATCCACACGGGTAATGGTATTTTGCGGAACGGAACGGAACCAGAAGAAAATTGTTCAGACGGAAGGTAAGTGATGAATATTAAACTTTTCCGTGCGAATGTGCTCGTTATATTTTAGAATTCTACGTAATATGGGATACACATTGCGTTATTGCTAGCTTGATGAACAAACTAGTAATATCATCCGTGTAAGTAATGTAGTATCATAGATGAAATAAAAGTTATAGCTGTACACAACACAGGAGTGATATGCACATATGCAAGATGTTTGAATTGATGAAATGATTTGTTGGTTTGCTTCATTTATCTCAAAATAACATAGAAATAAACAAACAGCTAGTAGTTGTTATGATATATTTTATATTTCAAAATTTTTATACGGTTCCGTTCCGTTCCGTTAAATACCAATATCCACACGGGTAATGGTATTTTGCGGAACGGAACGGAACCAAAAGAAAATTATTAATAAGTAAGGTAACAACATTTGTTATATCATCATTCATTCAAATTTATTTCAAATAAGACTATCAAGTATTTTTATCAATATTATCCCTGCGCTGCGAATGATCTTGGTATAATATAAATTCTACTTGATATAAGCATTGTGTTTTTGCTAGCTTAATTAACCAACTAGTTAGTTCTGCCGTGACAATGATATGTAATTGATAAAAAAAAATGAAAACCGAGTTGTTGTTGTTGTATGCAGCACACGCACACAAACGCTGAAATTAATCATCAGCAAATACACAAGATGACTGAATTGATTTGATTGATAGACTCATTCATCTTTAAAGAATCTGATAAAAAAATTCAAGGAACGGTGAGTAGTTGTTATGATATCTTCCATTATTTAAAAAGTTTGAAAGATTCCGTTCCGTTCCGTTAAATACCAATATCCACACGGGTAATGGTATTTTGCGGAACGGAACGGAACCAGAAGAAAATTGTTCAGACGGAAGGTAAGTGATGAATATTAAACTTTTCCGTGCGAATGTGCTCGTTATATTTTAGAATTCTACGTAATATGGGATACACATTGCGTTATTGCTAGCTTGATGAACAAACTAGTAATATCATCCGTGTAAGTAATGTAGTATCATAGATGAAATAAAAGTTATAGCTGTACACAACACAGGAGTGATATGCACATATGCAAGATGTTTGAATTGATGAAATGATTTGTTGGTTTGCTTCATTTATCTCAAAATAACATAGAAATAAACAAACAGCTAGTAGTTGTTATGATATATTTTATATTTCAAAATTTTTATACGGTTCCGTTCCGTTCCGTTAAATACCAATATCCACACGGGTAATGGTATTTTGCGGAACGGAACGGAACCAAAAGAAAATTATTAATAAGTAAGGTAACAACATTTGTTATATCATCATTCATTCAAATTTATTTCAAATAAGACTATCAAGTATTTTTATCAATATTATCCCTGCGCTGCGAATGATCTTGGTATAATATAAATTCTACTTGATATAAGCATTGTGTTTTTGCTAGCTTAATTAACCAACTAGTTAGTTCTGCCGTGACAATGATATGAAATTGATAAAAAAAAATGAAAACCGAGTTGTTGTTGTTGTATGCAGCACACGCACACAAACGCTGAAATTAATCATCAGCAAATACACAAGATGACTGAATTGATTTGATTGATAGACTCATTCATCTTTAAAGAATCTGATAAAAAAATTCAAGGAACGGTGAGTAGTTGTTATGATATCTTCCATTATTTAAAAAGTTTGAAAGATTCCGTTCCGTTCCGTTAAATACCAATATCCACACGGGTAATGGTATTTTGCGGAACGGAACGGAACCAGAAGAAAATTGTTCAGACGGAAGGTAAGTGATGAATATTAAACTTTTCCGTGCGAATGTGCTCGTTATATTTTAGAATTCTACGTAATATGGGATACACATTGCGTTATTGCTAGCTTGATGAACAAACTAGTAATATCATCCGTGTAAGTAATGTAGTATCATAGATGAAATAAAAGTTATAGCTCTACACAACACAGGAGTGATATGCACATATGCAAGATGTTTGAATTGATGAAATGATTTGTTGGTTTGCTTCATTTATCTCAAAATAACATAGAAATAAACAAACAGCTAGTAGTTGTTATGATATATTTTATATTTCAAAATTTTTATACGGTTCCGTTCCGTTCCGTTAAATACCAATATCCACACGGGTAATGGTATTTTGCGGAACGGAACGGAACCAAAAGAAAATTATTAATAAGTAAGGTAACAACATTTGTTATATCATCATTCATTCAAATTTATTTCAAATAAGACTATCAAGTATTTTTATCAATATTATCCCTGCGCTGCGAATGATCTTGGTATAATATAAATTCTACTTGATATAAGCATTGTGTTTTTGCTAGCTTAATTAACCAACTAGTTAGTTCTGCCGTGACAATGATATGAAATTGATAAAAAAAATGAAAACCGAGTTGTTGTTGTTGTATGCAGCACACGCACACAAACGCTGAAATTAATCATCAGCAAATACACAAGATGACTGAATTGATTTGATTGATAGACTCATTCATCTTTAAAGAATCTGATAAAAAAATTCAAGGAACGGTGAGTAGTTGTTATGATATCTTCCATTATTTAAAAAGTTTGAAAGATTCCGTTCCGTTCCGTTAAATACCAATATCCACACGGGTAATGGTATTTTGCGGAACGAAACGGAACCAGAAGAAAATTGTTCAGACGGAAGGTAAGTGATGAATATTAAACTTTTCCGTGCGAATGTGCTCGTTATATTTTAGAATTCTACGTAATATGGGATACACATTGCGTTATTGCTAGCTTGATGAACAAACTAGTAATATCATCCGTGTAAGTAATGTAGTATCATAGATGAAATAAAAGTTATAGCTGTACACAACACAGGAGTGATATGCACATATGCAAGATGTTTGAATTGATGAAATGATTTGTTGGTTTGCTTCATTTATCTCAAAATAACATAGAAATAAACAAACAGCTAGTAGTTGTTATGATATATTTTATATTTCAAAATTTTTATACGGTTCCGTTCCGTTCCGTTAAATACCAATATCCACACGGGTAATGGTATTTTGCGGAACGGAACGGAACCAAAAGAAAATTATTAATAAGTAAGGTAACAACATTTGTTATATCATCATTCATTCAAATTTATTTCAAATAAGACTATCAAGTATTTTTATCAATATTATCCCTGCGCTGCGAATGATCTTGGTATAATATAAATTCTACTTGATATAAGCATTGTGTTTTTGCTAGCTTAATTAACCAACTAGTTAGTTCTGCCGTGACAATGATATGAAATTGATAAAAAAAATGAAAACCGAGTTGTTGTTGTTGTATGCAGCACACGCACACAAACGCTGAAATTAATCATCAGCAAATACACAAGATGACTGAATTGATTTGATTGATAGACTCATTCATCTTTAATGAATCTGATAAAAAATTCAAGGAACGGTGAGTAGTTGTTATGATATCTTCCATTATTTAAAAAGTTTGAAAGATTCCGTTCCGTTCCGTTAAATACCAATATCCACACGGGTAATGGTATTTTGCGGAACGGAACGGAACCAGAAGAAAATTGTTCAGACGGAAGGTAAGTGATGAATATTAAACTTTTCCGTGCGAATGTGCTCGTTATATTTTAGAATTCTACGTAATATGGGATACACATTGCGTTATTGCTAGCTTGATGAACAAACTAGTAATATCATCCGTGTAAGTAATGTAGTATCATAGATGAAATAAAAGTTATAGCTGTACACAACACAGGAGTGATATGCACATATGCAAGATGTTTGAATTGATGAAATGATTTGTTGGTTTGCTTCATTTATCTCAAAATAACATAGAAATAAACAAACAGCTAGTAGTTGTTATGATATATTTTATATTTCAAAATTTTTATACGGTTCCGTTCCGTTCCGTTAAATACCAATATCCACACGGGTAATGGTATTTTGCGGAACGGAACGGAACCAAAAGAAAATTATTAATAAGTAAGGTAACAACATTTGTTATATCATCATTCATTCAAATTTATTTCAAATAAGACTATCAAGTATTTTTATCAATATTATCCCTGCGCTGCGAATGATCTTGGTATAATATAAATTCTACTTGATATAAGCATTGTGTTTTTGCTAGCTTAATTAACCAACTAGTTAGTTCTGCCGTGACAATGATATGAAATTGATAAAAAAAAATGAAAACCGAGTTGTTGTTGTATGCAGCACACGCACACAAACGCTGAAATTAATCATCAGCAAATACACAAGATGACTGAATTGATTTGATTGATAGACTCATTCATCTTTAAAGAATCTGATAAAAAAATTCAAGGAACGGTGAGTAGTTGTTATGATATCTTCCATTATTTAAAAAGTTTGAAAGATTCCGTTCCGTTCCGTTAAATACCAATATCCACACGGGTAATGGTATTTTGCGGAACGGAACGGAACCAGAAGAAAATTGTTCAGACGGAAGGTAAGTGATGAATATTAAACTTTTCCGTGCGAATGTGCTCGTTATATTTTAGAATTCTACGTAATATGGGATACACATTGCGTTATTGCTAGCTTGATGAACAAACTAGTAATATCATCCGTGTAAGTAATGTAGTATCATAGATGAAATAAAAGTTATAGCTGTACACAACACAGGAGTGATATGCACATATGCAAGATGTTTGAATTGATGAAATGATTTGTTGGTTTGCTTCATTTATCTCAAAATAACATAGAAATAAACAAACAGCTAGTAGTTGTTATGATATATTTTATATTTCAAAATTTTTATACGGTTCCGTTCCGTTCCGTTAAATACCAATATCCACACGGGTAATGGTATTTTGCGGAACGGAACGGAACCAAAAGAAAATTATTAATAAGTAAGGTAACAACATTTGTTATATCATCATTCATTCAAATTTATTTCAAATAAGACTATCAAGTATTTTTATCAATATTATCCCTGCGCTGCGAATGATCTTGGTATAATATAAATTCTACTTGATATAAGCATTGTGTTTTTGCTAGCTTAATTAACCAACTAGTTAGTTCTGCCGTGACAATGATATGAAATTGATAAAAAAAAAATGAAAACCGAGTTGTTGTTGTTGTATGCAGCACACGCACACAAACGCTGAAATTAATCATCAGCAAATACACAAGATGACTGAATTGATTTGATTGATAGACTCATTCATCTTTAAAGAATCTGATAAAAAATTCAAGGAACGGTGAGTAGTTGTTATGATATCTTCCATTATTTAAAAAGTTTGAAAGATTCCGTTCCGTTCCGTTAAATACCAATATCCACACGGGTAATGGTATTTTGCGGAACGGAACGGAACCAGAAGAAATCTATTCAGAAGAAAGATTACTTAAGTAATTTTCATCGACGTTACACACACAGATTAATTGAGTTTGGTTTAAACCTCAACTTTATATTTACAGTGTCAATCAAACATCATAAAACAACTAGTGACTTTAGGTTTTCTCGGGAAAGAAGCGTGTATTGACTGATAGAGCAATGAGTAGCATATTTTATGTAATATACAGTTCATTAAAACAGCAAAATTTGTAAAACAATCTTCCATTTACGATAAGTTAAATTGAAATAATGACGTCTAAAAAAATCTTGTTTCCCCTTTTGGGGCCTCTTAACTGGTTCCGTTCCGTTCCGTTCCGCAAAGTACCAATAGCCGATAAAACAAAAGTATTAATTTTTTCCAAAGGACGAATGTGTAAAAGAGTTTTTTTATTTTGACGATAGAGTTTTAGAAATTGTTAAAGAATTTAAGTACATTGTACCTTGGCATTATATTCTCAACAAACCAAAAAACATTTATGTGACCAAGCCCAAAAGGCAATGTATGGTGTCATTAGAAAAATTAGACAATTTAATCTACCAGTTACATGTCAGTTAGAACTCTTTGATAAAATGGTTGTACCTGTATTGCTGTATGGTTGCGAAGTGTAGGGTTTTGAAAAACTTGATAGAATTGAACGTGTTCACCTAAAGTTTTTAAAGCACATTTTATGTTTTAAAAGTAGTACTCCAAACTATATGGTCTACGGAGAAACAGGTCGTTTTCCTTTATCTGTAATTGTATTTACTAGAATGGTATCATACTGGTGTAAATTAATTAATAGTACTAATACTAGCATTACAAATATATTATACCGGTACTTGTTGAATCAGACTGAAAATACAACCAGTATTAACCCTTGGATTGATTGTATTCGTCATGTTTTTAACTCATATGGTTTATCAAATGTTTGGCTTAGTCAGTTTTTAAATATTGTTAACCAAAAATGGGTTTCAACGGCAGTTAAACAGAGATTACAAGATCAATCTATTCAAAAGTGGCATGCTGATATAAATAATTCATCAAAAGGAGTAATATATACAAATTTTAAAACAAATTTTGGATATGAAAAATATTTAGATATTTTACCCATGAAATTCAGAAAAATTCTTGGTAAATTTCGTACTTCAAATCACCATCTATCAGTTGAACTTGGAAGATGGGAGGGTATCCCATTAAATGAAAGATTTTGTCCTCTCTGTAATACAAAACGTATAGCCGATGAATTTCATTATATTTTAGAATGAGATGCAATATCATAAGTCCGGAACAGGTTTATAGACAAACAATTTTCAGCTAGTCCTAATGTGTTAAAATGTTCGTATCTTATGACATGTAACATGAAATTGCTGAGAAAATTGTGTTATAACCAAGATACTGTGGTTTCATTAATATTCAAGGGTATCAGTTTTTGTGGTTAAAGTGAAAATCACAGTTTCAAGGATACGTAAATTCGTGGCCAATGACACTATCAATACAAACTGTTAGTAGAAACTGCACTTCAGTGAACATTTATTTTCATGGATAAACTTAACAACGAAATCCACGAAAATTGGTATTCAACGAATATTGATGAAACCACAGTATACGAGGTAGTCTGTCCTCCATGAGTTTCACTTTGTATAACTTTTTCCTAACTCTATAACCCTTATATTAATATATGTTTACCTCTGACCAATTTATATGTATATTTTAATGTTATTTTTGTCCTCATGTACCATATATTTGAAATGGTTTTGAGCGAATAAATGAACTGAACTAAACTGCAGCTTTTTTTCTATGACAGTAAACACTTGATATGTCATAATTAGTCTTCTTTCTCATATTCACTTATTTCGCCACCTAAAAGTATATAAAGCGTAAGCCACTAGCTCCGCAATTACTCCAATTTAGTCAATTTCTGGAAACTCCTTACTGTATGAAATTTAGTGTGATTAAGAATGCATGATGCTTATTTTCGCTTACCAAAATCTATAATCATATGATAACAATTCACAACGGTAATGCAACTACTAAGTTTTTAGGATAAAATTAGAAACCAACTACTAGTATCTTCCAGTGGTGATGTATTAACAACCATTCGCAATTTTACTTCCGATTAATAAATGTCATTAACAACTGAGGGCTTGATCAGCACCTGTACTAGTCTCATCAGAGCTTACAGACATGTCATCAAAACTCTGAGAAGAATTTAATCATTTTAAAGACAGAATGTGTAAAATAGATAAATTTGGGCTAATCCTGCATTTGAAAATCCAGTTTTTGATCTTTTTTGTTTTAATTTTTTTAGGGGTCGCAAATCAGTTTACATACAAATAAAATCATCCCCAAAGCATTCAATTTCTGTAAGTTTCCCGATATTTTCCTTATCAAATAAATTGTTTTAGTTGGGCTAGTTGGCTTTTGTGTAAGGAACTCCATCTGTGTATGCTTGTAAAACTGGCCTTTCTGTGTATTTCAGTTTCGCTATATGATAGGCGCTGTTCCCAAGTTAACTCAGAATTTCTGATATTGTTTGCGATTGTGTTTTGAATAAGCACAAATCATTGGCAGACTTAATTTGGGTTGATGTTTTACTTTTTTCCTTTTTTTTTCATTTGGTTCTCTAGATTTTATACTGATGAATGATTAATATATTAATCATTTTAATTGCAATTAAAAAATTGATGTTCTTGAACAATATTGTTGTGTATATAAATCGATAGGGACATCGAATAAAAGTATTAAAATAGTTAACACGTCTCACACACGTGTGCCGTTTTTATTTTTCCAACACAAACTAAAATACAATGCCTGGTACTTCCTAAAAAATTGTAACTAAAAAGTCATTGACAAAACACAAGTATATTCTACTGTAAGTATACTAAATTTCTTCATTTCTTGCGAGCCATATTTTATAACATTTGAAAAATAATAGTGCATGTAATTTACTCCAGCAGCTGCCACTCTGTGCATAGATTTCTTTTAATAGAGGGAAGAATAAAATAAATTTGGTCTGCTTTAAAGTGTTCAATTTCTGAGTCCTTTTTACGATGTATGTGAAAAGAAAGTTTTCATTTATTCAATGGTTACCATGGCTTTTGCCCTTGAATACGGTCGTGTGTAAACCTCGTGTAATTCAACATGTAAATCAAGTATGATCAGCTTACCTCAACACTTTATAGTTTGGTTTAACAAATCGTAAAACAAAGAAATATTCCTAAAAGATATTTAAATTCACAACTTTTTCATACTAAGAATTCTAAAAGCAGTACAATGTTGAATGCCTTTTCCGCAGTTAATTTTGCACCTTGTATTAAAAAAAAACTAATTAGAGCGGCAAAGGTTTTAGATTTTGAGAGTTCGATCCCGATCAAAATGAACTTAAAGATAATAGAAACAATACCCAGAAATCGGAAGATTTGAAAAATTAAATAGCTAATCAGCGAAGAAAGTTTGTATATAAAACATTTTATGGAACATAAAATTTTATTTATCAACTACATGATAATTGGTTTAAGCAGACTAAAATCAATCAAGTTTTCCTAACATTTGCAACAATAGTAAAGATTCAATAAAATATTTCCAATTTTAAAATGTTTAATAAAAGTAACATTTTCTGATACATTTTATTATTATCATTACTATTATCATTAATGAAATATGAAGTCTACTTTCTCGTGGTAATCAGTTAAGGTAGTTTCGCCCCTTTCCATACCTGCGTTTCCGTAGAATCCCGATACATTTAATATAAAGGATGTGGAGGGTCCTCCAATCATAAAGTTCGTGAAGGCATACGCCCATTATCCGGCCTGATCCTTCAAGTCAACTCTAAGCTCGTAATCTCCAGATTTTACAATTTCGTGAAAGTAGTAATTCCCTATTTTTCAGGATATTTATAATAATGGTGTTTACATCAATGATCACATTAAGATAATTGATAATAGTAAGAAAGTTTCAAATAAAATATAATTAGTTAACTACCCATGTAGAAATCGTTAGCAAGATCCCCAAACCCATTCTCGTATTCAGTCCAGCCTCTGTAGAAATCTCTAGTCCCATCCACACGACGCTGGAACACCTTAGTTTAAAATTGGGTAAACTTAACAACTGATATTTGCAATATTTGAAAACGTTTTATTTTGATATTTGATATTGCTCAAATGTCATCATCTCTAACATGCACCCGACTTTAAAATATCTTACATTTAATCGTCTATAATAAAGCAAAAATTTTTCGCCTTTGTAACGATATAGTTTCCAAAATTTTTATCCTCATATTGTAATATATGATTGGTAATACTGAGTATCAGTTCCACCTTATGGGTAAGAAACACTAAATTGTACCTTCTGGTATTTATAAGAAGACATCTAAAGATATCAAAATGTACCAAATTTTGCAATTTATTTGAAGTGTGTCAAACATAGATTAGTTCAATGGATTCATTAATAAATTAGGAGACATTAAAATTTTCAAGGCGAACATTTTTTTTACTTTTTTTCTTTGATTTCAATTTGTATAAAACACAATTATAAGGATCACCTTTCATAACGCGATAAAAGCACGATGGCAACGTTTACCTACAAAAACTGAAAATCGGATAAAATAAAACATTCTTGAAAAATTTAAAAAAGAATATCTCTATTTTGGAAAGTGTGTTCAATGTTATGTAAAACCATTTCTAAAAAGGTGTAAATATTCGGTATTTCGCAGGAATGCGCAAAAGCATTTGCAATGAAAACTTCGGTCGGCCATCTGAAGACCTGGCAAAATGAAACATTTAATAATAATTATTACTTAGGTTTCTCAATATAGGAGAGATTCTTGTTATACGGCACTATTGACCTATATTTATATTATAAACCTGATTCATTTTATTGGATCATTTTTACAATGAAAATTTCAAATTTATATGAGCGCCAACTTCGAAGAGTAGAGCGACTATTGACGTAAAGAAATCTCTTGTTTTTAGATAAAAAATGATAAATTTTAGTATTTGGTTATTCAATATTTCAAAATCACGATTGCTTAAACCAAACAATAAAGTTGACAAGACAATCAATGTTTTTATTATTCTGCAGGTTTTAGTCAATGTAGTAGTCATACATTGATATCAAATTTTACACTCTTGAAAGCAATATTTGGCTAGTTATGTACACAAGCAACATCGCCGCATATGATCCACATATGTGGATTTTATTTTTTGCTTCATTTGAGATCATAAAAAGGGCATCATATGTGAATCATATGTGACAAATCATATGCTCCACATATGATTCACATATGGTTCTCATATTACTCTCACATGAAAGGCAACACATATGCGTATCATGTGTGGCGAAACTGCTAATGTTTATTGGGGGAGGGAGACTTCAGATAAAATAAAAGATTGGAGAGGGCAATACCATTGTGGGTAATACACATGGGTATCATGAATAAACGATTTGATGGAGAATCCCCAATCATGTTTACAGCATCTTAAACAAAAACAACAAAAGGAAAGATATTTGACTTAACAAATAAGTCACAACAAGTAAGAAGTAAAATTAATATTCCGTAGAGTTTGACAATTTCACGAATTCAGTTATCTATCGTGAATGAAATAATAATTTAAAAACATTTGATCCTAAATCGTTGTTATAAGAAATAAAATTAAATAGGAATCATTATGATAATAGCGGAAAGAATGTTAAATGTTGAAAACAGGTACAATTGCTTTATAAACGAACAAACCATAAAAAGGTTTGTACTTACTATCCAGCCCCCGTTGTCTATTTCCATCTCGCACCACATTTCCTTTACTATGCTGTTTGGAAATGTTTTCTGAAATCTGTACGAAGGCGTATTCCTGTCAACCAAATTCCCACTACAATCTAAACGAATCGCAAATTTAAACATTTTTAAAATGTAAATTTTCTTGACAGTATAATGCTTAAAAGGTCATCAGCATACCATATTTGTGATTGCAGCGTTCATCTCCCATATTGGTGGGGCATCGGCAGGGAAAGGTGTGTCCAACATCACATGTCTGTTTCTTTAAAAGAAGTGGGAACAAGTTTTAGTTCAATACCTTACATTAGATTTTGTATACCCTTCAGAGGGTGCCCAAAACTGGTTTTACCAACCACGTATAAACAGTATTACATGTAGGTAGAATACGAATTACATACGTACCAAAATAATGAAATTAATAGAACAATGGTTATGGGATGCACTGTACTGTCGGGGCTTTATTTGTCACTAAATGAAAATGCTTTAATTGTTATAAGAATAATTATCTTCTTTACTGGACATCTGGCAGAAACAAACTTAGTTCTGTATGATGATATGGAGTGTATGATTACCTAGAGTGCTTTTCAAAGATTGTAAAATTTAGTCTCAGGGCAAGAAACGTAGGTCTCAAGAAAGGGCACTGTTGGTTCTAAATTAACAAAAGGATTAATTGGTTCTCATTAAAAATAAAGTATCTGGCCATGACTAGCAGGGAGGACTCTATTTCAAAATTTTGAAATTCTTGGACCTAGGTTTAACAGTTTACGTCTTTGTTCAGGCTCTTGTGGTCTTCAAGTGAAAAAGCATAAATTCTTTTTTTTAAAAGCTTTTCTTTGTTACTTAAAGGCCAACTAGGAAAGTTTTCAATGAGAAATACGTCTTTTGTAAACTTTTGTGAAACCTATGTCCCCAGGATCGCCGGCTCTTTTAGGACCAGTCTCTTTAATTAGGTGCAATGGAGCAGGTTACCACTCTTTCTGCGAAGTATTTAACCATACAAATGGAAACTAATTCCTTAAATATGCAGCAATTTGTCAATGTTCGTTAAAGTTTATTACTTTTGACGAAGTACAATATTTTACTTTGTGCTTGTGCTTTGTTTAATTTCAAATATTTACCTTTCTGCAACCATTGGGCAATTTTTTCTTGAACTGTCTTTTTCATAAAATTGATTCCGTGTGACAATGAAGCATTTTAAAGAACCAGCTAAAAAACTAGTTGAAAGATATAAAACAAAAAAGATTTTAAAGATAATATACTTCCCCAACAAAGATAAATAAATGTTCAACATGGTGATATTTCATAGGACTAGTTAATGCTTCATCATTCATCGGTTATTATATATATATATACATTGCACAACCTTCGATTAAGAAATTCAGTAGAGAAATAAAGAGTACTTACTAATTCATAGCGTCTGCACATTCCATTTTGAATACCGGAAGTGTTGACAAGGTTGTTGTTGTTGTTGTAGAAATAACACGAGATAGAACTACCGGTTTTGCAGAAGTCGAAAAAATAGCAGTTTTCGTCTTTTAAACATTCTGAAGAGCATTCACGCCTTGATTTATTATGAATTTCGTTAATTATGGAGGAAATCTGCGGTTCATTAATGAACCCTATGAATTTAAAAAAGCCATGAACCTGTTCCTGTCCAAAAACTATTTCAGAAAGGAGTAAAAATAAGATAGAGCTTTGAAAAACAGCTTTCATGATTAAAAATTTAATCTTAAGGCATCCCCCAGTAAGCAATTTACAGTGAACCTGAAGCTTCAGCGCTTCTCATTTTATATTCATAACTTTAATCAATCGTCCTAGTAAGTAATGTTTGGTTGTTAGAGGAAGGTAGAGTTTCTTTCAACATTTGCCCTAAAGTTTAAATGTTGTCATCATCTCATGAAAATAAACATATACTATCTTTAACATGTGTGATACAAAGTACCAAGTTATACACTTCTGTTTTATTCTCAAAAAAGAATGACTTTAACATTTTGTCATGTTTATAACATTAAGTAAAAATGATTCAAATCGGCTGCGGACATAGTTTTTAATTAAAAAAAAACACTGAGAAATTGGTGTCTTCTACTCAGCTTTAAGAAAAATACGGGAAAATGCACTGTTTATGACATCACAATTACCCTTGTAAAAGTCTAACTAGGTAACTATCTATATATTCTTAATTTGTGGTTTTTTTGTGTAAATAAATGTTACATTTCACTTTTTGTGATATCTTTTTAAATTTCTTTACAACAGGGCACACTTTGACTAAACTGTACCCAGTTCCTTTTTTTTTAGCCTAAAATTGTTAAATGTATCGATATTGCAAATTTCAGTTATAGATAAAATTTCACAAACAAATCTGAAATTGCGACCATAGACAAAAAAGTTAAATGTATTTTTTTATTTTATTAGTTATTAATCTTAAACATTTCTCAGATGCAAAAAAATTATGGAAATAAATTCTCACAGTTTAATTTTGAATTAATAATGATTTTAAAGGTTATAATATTAATTTTAATCTTTTTAACTTCCATTTTTTATAAATGGTATTCCAGCTTGATAAGATCGAGTGCAGCGAGCTCTAATGACAACGCCTGGGCAAAGAGAAAATTCGGACTACTGCTACCTTTGATATATATATATATATATATATATATATATATATATATATATATATATATATATATATATATATATATATATATATATATATATATATATAATACATGGTTACTATCTTGAAATATTTGCTATATTTGTGTAAGGGAAAGAAAACGTGAAACGCTTGAAAAAGATTTTTTTTACTGGTATATTGAACCTATGTAAACAACAACAGGTCACGAGCCTTGTTTACTAGACAAAGAATTTGAGCCCTGTACCTTGCTTATAACTTTACAACTGACCCTCAAATTTCATTTGATCAGTGGAAATGCTTTCCTAAAGCATTGTAAATAATGAAAACAGAAAAATAGAATTTGACCAAAATCGTGACCATGCCCCTTTAACAATTACATTTACATATATCTATGGTGTTCCGATAGGGCCACTTCGACCTTAGGGCGAAGATGCGAAGTTGCAAAGGCCATAGTGCGAAGGCGAAGGAGCAAAAGTGCAAAGATGCGACAAAGAAGCGCGAAGATGTAATACCTAAAGTGCGAAGGTGCGAAGGCGAAGGAGCGATACTACTATCGCTCCTTCCCAACTTCGCACTCTGGCCTTCGCATCTTTGCACTTTCGCCTTTGCCTTTTTTGATTGCATTCAGCAAGTCTCGGTCGATTACATAGAATTTAATGCAGGCACCGTACTCGCCAAGGTTTTCCTATTAATCCAGGCAATTATTGATACGCATGCGCTAGGCCATCGCGCTTACTATGAATGTTTATAAATATTTTAATGTGTACATGTGACATATATGTTTCCCAGTCCTAGCTATGCCTAATCATTATCTACTTCACTCAAAATTTAATGTCCGCCATTATGTGTACATTTGCACTTCCAGACTCCATTTACTTACCAGCCGTCTGTTTACCGTGGACCAAACACGGTAACATTCTAATTTCATTATGCGACACTCCTTGCTCATGCATGGATCTAGATGGGAAGAGGGGGTTCGTCCCCCCCCCCCCCGGAAAATTCAATATTAATAATTTCACGCAGAAAAATGGAAGAGGGGGTCCGGACCCTATCCCCCTGGATAATTTAATTTTGTTAATTTTATGAAAATAAAATTTTCAAAATATGCATCGGAACCCTTTAAACAATATAGAACTCCGCAATTATAAAACATAGGTAATCACAGATTACAAAGCTCACCGAGACGAGGCATCACCTTTATGAGGCATCACCTTTATGAGACCACCTTTATCATATTATATGAAAACCATTCTTTATGATCTTGGATATTTATGGATTCTGTTTTGACACAATATCGTATATCATCTGTTAAAAAATTGTATGATAATCATATGTTTATATGTAAATCAATACAATCATATGAAATTAAAATTGCATCCTATTATACTTACAATATATATCATATAATACCATAAAATACCGTAAAAAATTGTGAGATATGATATTGTAACGTATGATATGACATTGTATTGTGTTATACATTATTGTATTTGATCAAATAATACAATATCATAAAACATAATACAATAAAATATTATATTAAACAATATAACAGAATCCAATATCATATTATACAATACTGTATAATACAATATCATAAAATATACAATATTATATCATAGAGCGCAATATTATATATTGAAATATCATATGTAATAGTATCATGTGATTAAATAATTTATTTATAATACAATATAATATTATACAATATTGTATCATGATATACAATACTATACATAACAATATCATGATACAATATCATATCATAAAATATAAAAAAAATTGATACAATATTATATTGTATCATATAACGTTTTACAATATAATATATGGTATTATATTGTATCCTATTGAACAATAGTGTTTCATATTATACAATACTATATAATAGGAATCATGTTATATCATTTAACAACAACCACATCTATCTATCGAACAGGTTTAAGTGAGGTAAGTGATTTCTTTAGCATCCTTGATAATGGAGATCAGGCTCTGCATCTGAAGCAACCTCTGCGTTTCATTTATAATATTGTTAAATCAACTATGCAAACGATCATCTATAAAACATGTGACCTGTTCCAAAAAACTAAAATTCATCAAGCATCATAAACCTATGGCTCAGATTTAGCATTCAAGCTTGTCAGGTGCATCAGTATCATAAGACGCACCATCCATGCAAATTTGGTGAAGTTAGACTAGTAATAACTAAGATGTCATCATCAGAGGGCACCAGCAATTAAAACCTTTACCTCCTCCAGCATCCTCAACCTATGGCTCTGATTCAGTATCCATGCCTGTCAGGTTCATCAAAAACTTTAACCAGCTCCGGACGCCGACGCCGGGGGTATAGCATAAGCTCCCCTTGACTTCGTCTCGGTGAGCTAAAAAAGGCGAAAGCACGAAGATTCGAAGGCGAGAGTGCGAAATTGCAAAGGCGAAAAAGCGATAGTAGTATCACTTCTTCGCACTCGCTACTTAGCACTTTTGTCTTAGCATCTTCCCGCTTCGCCGACGCTTCTATATTCTTCATATTGTTCATGAATTATACTTGCATGAGGATTTCCACTTTTACAAGCTGCTGGGTATGCAAGTGCATCACCCAGAATTAATGATGAAACCAAAATTATGAAAAGTTTACTCCACTGTTAGGCATTATAACCAAGCTGAATGTAGTAGGCACTGACAGAAGCCATTACGCCAGTAGAGGTTAATGGCCAATAAGGAAAATCGTCAAAGTACTGAGAGTACTCGTACAGAAAATATATTTAACTTTTCGTCGGCATACTTTAGTAAGTTTAGTTAATATCAAGATGATTAATGCATCAATAGTTTTTATGAGCATTGGTAACTTTGGATACAATAAAGATCATGTAATCAAAATCAAGGGGGATATAAACCACTAACATGGGCCCTCACCTCTTATCAACGCTTTTAGAAACAATCTTTTCTTATTATAATCGATCAGTGTTTATCATCTATTAAGATTTACTATAGTCAGGTACTCTTCAAACATTTGCTCTAAAAGAATAAAGTATATTCATGATCACAAATACAACATTACAACAAATGTTTAGAACATTGATGTTCACCAATGAATATTGCTTATATTATGACAACAATAATTCTTTCAAGATTATTGTTCATTTATTATCACGAAATGTTCTCATTATGTATGAATCTTTCTTTTTTGCGTCATTTCTCGCCGTATGTCGAAGAGAGAAGTGACGTAACTGTTAACAATCAATTTGTGGCAATGTAAGAGTGTTTTGTGTGTGCTTGCTACGGATATGAATCAAAGTACTGAAGTACTGACGGGAGTTGATTTTATTGATTATCATTAATTTCAAAATCAACGATATGTTATTTTGCATGGCAAGTAGTTTCTAATCTGTATTTGAATTACAGTTTACGGATAAGGGGGGGGGGTCATTTTTCTATGGGGGTCATTTTTCTTCATGTTTAACATGAAGAAAAATAGACCCTGGGTCTTTTTCTTCATAAAAATCCAATTTTTCATCAGCTAGGGGGGTCATTTTTCTACGTCGAAAAATGACCCCCGGTCATTATTCTACGGGGGTCATTATTCTTCATTACACCGGATGAGCCCTCTTCACGTTTTCAACCCGAGCCCAAATATTGCTTATATCTTAAGACATTTGTCACGTATTTTGTTTATCCTGCGACAAAATATCACAATTTGCGCCTCAAACAAGCTTTATTCGACAAATTTCGCTGCATGTCTGCATTTGAATCCATGATGTCATGCGTAAACGAGCAAGAAAGATGAGGTCAAAATGCATTTGAACGTCGGTTGAATCCATTAGGCTATATAGGGGCATTGACCGAGTATAGCTTTGGGTTATCTTTATTCTGTCAATGCAAGGGGTAGTTGCAGGATAAATTGAAAATTATGTCGTCAAATTCTTACCTACAATTCCGTGTAAATTACTACCAATATCATGATCTCGCGAGAACAGATATTATGTATTTTAAAAATGCCGTGCATTTCAAAGATGAATAAAACATTCTGCTGATTATAAAAAAATGGTTTAACACTTTTTCTTTTACATTATTTTCTTGCCAATTTGTTCGGAGCATTGTTACTTAGATGGAAACTGTCAAGTGATAGCTGCTCTAGATCTACAAACGGGACGTCACAATGTCTACACTGAGCATGCTACCTTTAGCGAAATGAAAAAAAAGTTGGGTAGATTCAACTGTGGCGATGTACTTGATTTAGCTGACGCCGTTTTCCGCCAAAAACGCTAAAAAGAATACACAGCCAAATGTAATACGTTTACAGTAATTTATATTGTAATGAATTTTATTATTTTTATGAATGTGACTATCGCGTTTTATGTTTTATATAGTATTACAGCTTGCGATTGCAAAAGGCATTGAAATAATTAAAAATACAATACTGATCTGGACGAGAAAAAAAAAACCGATCATTTAAATCGTAATTCTTTTTCAGAATATCTTTAAAATATTTGAGAATATATCTTGTTTAAATTTCGTTGCAGAAAATAAAGTATCGTGTGATATTACATGTTAAATTGCCATTCGTCAAGTTTATACAAGCAATGCGTCCTAAATTTGTTTATTATATATTATCATGGGTGGTAATGATACGATGCGATCTTTTAAGTAAGTCGTCTTTTAAGTAAGTTTTATGAATTCATTTATGAATTCATGCCAAGTGAGGGTTATTGTCAAGATCTAAACAAACTGTGGTGTTGACTATAGGATGAATATAATTCTGTATGAAAACTGTAAAAAAGCATATATGAAGCATATACTAGTATCATACTTCAAAGCACTGCACATTAAATGTCATTACATGCATGGGTTTATTTTTTACAAGTTTAAGGTTGTTACCATCGAAAAATTAAGTTTAATGTGCAACTGATATACTGGAACTGCAAAACGTATTTTTTTTTCAGAAAGAAATAGCAAAGAATTTATATCGAACAAACGTCGTAATTTATCCGCAGGCTTCGATTTCTTCTAAAATAATGATTAAGTAAAGATTGATAAGTTGTATCCACAGAATACGTCTAAAGCATATGTGTCGGTTAACGTGCATCATTATATCAAACAAACAAAAATGGGCATCGAAAGCCAAAATCTTGCCGAGCCAAAATCAATTTTCGCCAATTCTCAAAATCCTAACATGTGTGTGTATGTTTGTGTGTGTGTGGGTTGGTGGCGGGTGGGAATTAACCACGATACATTTGAAAGAAGTTTAATAATGCTACTGCTCATGGGGCATGTTCATGAAGCTATTTTAGACTAAGATATGTCTCAGATTTATCTTAGGACACATCTTAGTCATAAGAGAGTTTCTCAAAGCCGACATAACTAACGACACTTCTTAAAAACCATCCTAACTTTAAGACATCCCATCAGCTGTCTTACCTTCAATAAACTCAACAGTAAACATGTTGATTGTGAACCATCACATCTTTAAACAAGATGTAATTATAATCGGGGCGATTATAAAGTCTCCCAAACGAACGAGGCCATCATTCGGAGTAGGGATGACCCACATGGGTCAAACTTTACAGACAAAAAGATTTAGAACTTGATTATTTTTATTTCTGAAGTTTCTTGGTGTTTCCCACGGGTGTTTTACTATATACACTGTATCAGGTGAACCAGCATGACCCAAGGAACAAGAATATATATGGCTAAGGGGGCACTTCCTGTTTGAGGGGTGTCAGGACCACCCCGGGGTCCATGACCTTCATACCATGTGATTCCTCTTAACACAAGGAACAAGAATATATATGGTTTAAGGGTGGGGATCTCGACCGATTTCAAGATATTCGGGCACTTCCTGTTTAAGGGGGTCAGGACCACCCCCAGGACCCATGACCTTCATACCATTTGATGCCCCTCAACACATGGAACAAGAATATATATGGTTTAGGGGTGGTGTTCTTAGCCGTTTTCAAAGATATTCGGGCACGAGATATATGGTCATTTCCAATTACTGGGGGGGGGGATGACCCCAGGTGTCAGATCTAATCAATCCTATATATTGCCCGTAACAGTTAATATATGATTCTGAAAATTCTATATTATTATCTTTGTCCGTTTTCAAGTTATAACTATTTACAATAGAGTCTACGATTTTTCCCATAAGGTTCAATGTTAGACCCCACGACCTTATGACCCCCCAGGAAAGTGGTTGGCCAACTCTTAATGAGAAAAATCAAACCAGCATGCACATTCAGATATGCAGGCCTATCGTATCCAAGAGTTTTGTACAATTCTGGTCAGTCATCTCTGAGAAAAGCGACGGATAAGTTCAGAGCGGGAAAGAAGTAAAAGAAGAAGAACCACACAAAAACAATAAGTCCCCAAACTTCGTTTGGGAGACTAATAAAAGGAACTGATATATAAACCATATCATAGTACTTTGGGATATGAATAAGTACACAAAAAATAGATCTAGATGTAGATGTATTTGAATGTTATCGAAAGTAACAGCATTGATGGATTCACTGAATATATCCACCGATACATTTTTTCTTTAGTTTTATTTGAGTCTTAAATACAATACAGACGATAAACATGTACCTGTATGGATGAATTATTTGTGGGGATTTAAAGGGGTGGGAGTTACAAGGGATAATTGATATGATTTAAATTCTGCC
Source organism: Magallana hongkongensis (assembly GCA_015776775.1). NCBI lineage: Eukaryota > Metazoa > Mollusca > Bivalvia > Ostreida > Ostreidae > Magallana > Magallana hongkongensis. The sequence continues at coordinate 29,241,003 of CM027473.1, read as the reverse complement.
TACAAGAAACACATTGCAAGAACTAGATTGCCATCTCATAGACTTGCAATTGAAAATGGATGACTCACGAATGTACCAAAGGAAAGACTTTTATGTAAATTTTGATCTGATTTTGAAGATGAATTCCTTTTTGTTTTGATATGTCGACAGTATAAGGAAAACCGAGTAAAATATATAAAGAAGTATTATTGAAAAAAAACTTTCTGTATACAAATTTATACGATTATTATGTGTCAAAATTTTAAAGAACTATATAATTTGTAAATGAAGTTAATTATCAATTAGTTAAGATTCATGGTCACTGGTGAATATATTTCGGATTGAAACACTAAGTGGTGAAATTTAAAAAATTTCAATCCCTCTTATCATGATACATGCGATTTTAATTATAAGTAACCACATTTAGTGTATTTGCATTATTTCATGATCAGTTGATGTACTTTAAAAAGAAATGAATCCAATTTAAACAGTTTTCTATACCTTGAACAAAGACAAATATCTTATAAAATTTCAATAGACGCAAGCAATGATTACGAATTATGATAAAGTGACAATGGAAATTGCATTTGTAAACACCGTTAACGAACACAACAGCTGTCTGATTCCGTGAAAACTTTTTTTTTTCATTTTAAATTTTCACAATTATTGGAAAGTTGCTTATTTTCCATAACGCTGTTTGTATTGTTCTAAACTAAGGAAATTTATTATTAAAATTTCAACAGATGCAAAAAAGTATGTTTGAGCACTCAAAGAACTCTCGATCGTTTTCAATTGAATTTATTATTTTTGTCCTACCGTTTTCTCAAATTTAAAATCTATACCAGGAAAAAAAATCCAAACTTGTTTAGGTTGCACTACACTTCAATGTTATCAATTCTTGAACTTCTTGATTGGATGGGATAAAACGTAACTTCGCATTTTTACCTTCAAAGAGGCACTATCATTTCTTGAATGAATTAAAATGATAGTATGCTTATGGTATCTTAGAATTTAAAACATATCATTTAGTTTTGTATTACAAGTAGCTCTAATTGTTTACTGCACATAGTGCAACTAGAATTTTTCGCCCTAGAACTCTATGAAGATTATAAGCAGGGGAAATTAGTTTAAAGAACAAGTGCATTTACGGGCCCCGATAAAAAGTGAAAAAATAAAGATTCAAGTTAAAGTGGCAGGGTGACTCAAAATAGATATACTTTTTTATTATGACCACGGAAATAAAACGAGCTACTCAAAATTTCATCATACGGAAGGTTTCACGCATCATATATCATTACCTATCAATTTACAGGTCATTTAAACTCATCCGGAAATTGCACATGTAAACAAACCGAGTTGTTTTGGACATTGGTTTAGTCTCACGTGACTGCGAGTTCTGTCTAAAAATAGTTACAATCGGATTGACACACTGAAAAAAGAATTTGAATTGGAAGCTTTTCAATGTCTGTGGTATGAAATATGCATTAATAGATAATGCATCTTGATAAATATATAGTTCTTGAAGACAATCACCATGTTTCAATGAGAGGTTTCTTGCTCATTATGTATGCCACGCTGCAGCATTTACATTCCCCTTCGCTTTCGTGGCTATGAAGTGGAAGGAAAACTCAATATTTTTGTGTTGGCCCAAAGCGTAATTCTATTTTTCTCTTTTTAATTTGATATATTTACTTTGGAACACCGTAATTTTTCAAAAGTTCATCTTTTCATATGATATATAAAATATGTGGAAATCGTGTGAAAATCCAATATTTGCTGAATCGTGTTTTAGTGCGTCACCATGTCCCTTTAAGAATTATAATTTTTTATCTTCCATCATCTATTGATATTTTAACCGTAAGAATCAACACGTTTTAGAGCTGAATTTAGTATATATAAAAAGTACGAAGCTTTACAACATAGTAGGGGTCAGCAAACATTCTTGATTTTATACAGTTAACCGAGAATTGGCATTCATGTTAAACTCATTGTTTACCGTCAGCTTAACCGTGTACAAACGTGTGGAAAAGACGAAAGACGCATTATACATTTAGAAAACTTCTGCGAAAAATTAGAAGTTTGTACAGCATTTGGCTGGTACTTAAAAAAGGAAAACTGTATGCAAATTTCAAGGTTTTCTTATAGTAAGTGAGATCAGCTATTACTTGCGTGACCCATGTTGAACCCACATATTGAATAAATTATTTCAAAAAGTCACGTGGGTTCTATCCATTTAGACGTTTGTCAAATTTGCTCGCTGTTAAACACTGACGCGTTTTAAATCGCTTTCCATCGTCTTTGTATGTTCAGGAATGTTTGTTTGATCAACATGCTAATATGCAACTTCAAACTTTATTCGATTTTTTTCTCAGACATAAAATAATGCATAAAGTATTATTCAGCAAACGCGCCAATTGATCCACCAACAGAATAATGTCGATTTAAATATCTCCTCCCTCTGATTTAGATAGCCACAATAAAAATATGTTCGGTACGATTTTTCCGGATACAGGTTGTCTATAGGCAATAATTGTTTAAAATATATGCTAATTTTCAAGTTAAGCGTGCATGCAAATCAGAAGCATTCATCAATGCATAAATATTACGAAAAAAAGTAAATTGTTATTTTCTACATGAAAACGGCACTGAGAAGGGATCTTTTTGCTATAGCTTAAGTGCACTTGTTCTTTCATTTCAATGACATTAGAAATTTTCAACAAAGGATGTTTTTTTAAAATTCACAAGTCAACTGCCACTCGCAATTAACATTGCTATAAAATCTTATTTCATTAAGATATTGACATGAAATTTTGCAATTCAAGAAAAATTTGAAAATCTAAAATTCGAACTAGATTGTAACTATGGTGGTTCTATACACCCATAGTTCATTCCAATTTTCAAAAGAAGACCACAAAACATATCCTTATCAAATATTAAAATGTTGTTAGTGATACTATAGGTATTTTAAAAGAATTTTTTAAATGTTTTTCCAATATTTGTGAAGATAACTTTTTTCGTATATTTGTAAAGATAACTATTATAAAATTGAAAAAAAAATGATTGTTAGATGATGGATATTTCCTTCAGGCACAGAAAAACACTTCATAATATTCAGAAATATTGCTTTTGAAAATTTTAGAGTATTTCTTTAAAACATATTATTTTCATATCTTCTTACTCTGTTGACACATTGCCTGAAAAAGCGGACTGATGTTGTAAGAAAATGTATTTTAAAAAATATGATTTAAAAATTTTATAAGGTCATTACAAATGAAATAAACACAAATTATTTGAAAATTTATTTGGTATGAAAGTTCCTCAGGTAAGAGTTATTTTTCCTATGTCCCAAGGCCGAAACACCGACTTATCAATTTCTACGTTGAAGAAAATTTCCTGCATATTGTTTTGGAACGATAAATACATACATATTTCATTATAGGCCTATATAAGTAAATAGTACAGTAAAGCTTAGGTTGGCTTGGTCAACATTTCAATAAATTTAACTGTCCTTTACCAAGGATGCTTTGTGACAAGTTTGATTAAAATTAGTAAAGATTTCGAAACAGAGGGTGAAAAGTTTAACAACAAGACAGACATCGGCTAAATCTTGCTCTTAAAATTCTAAGCCCATGTGCAGAATCAACTCCATATTGACCATTCAGGTTGCTATCGTGACAGTGGCTGTGCCACAAGGCCCCTTTGAAGAGAGCAGCATTATTTGCTTCATCTTTTTCATCATTGTCTCTGTCGTAAGTAGATGACCACTCCGTTGTTATAGTCAAAACTTTCACCTGTTGAATTATAGCTAAAAGGGGTAGAATATACTATTATTTATTATGTTTGAATGAGGTATGAGGGTTTTTTAGCATCCTCGATAATGAAGTTCAGGCTTTGTATCTGAAGCTACCTTTTCGATTCATTTATACAGTGAAATCAATCATGCAAGTTTGAAATAGTACTATTATCTATGAAACATATGAACTGTTCCCAACAACTTAACCTTCTCCAGCATCTGAAACCCATGGCTGTGATTCAGCGTCCACGCCTGTGGAGTGCATCAGAATCACAAGATGCTTCATCTTTTCAAATCTGATGAAGATTTAATCATTAATAACTAAGATTTGTCTATCAAAAGGCACTTGCTCTAAAAACTTTTACCAGCTCAAAAACTTAGACGTTATCCACCATCCAAAACCTATGGCTCAGATTCAGCATTGAAGCCTTTCATGTGTGCATAAGTATCATAAGACGCACCATCCTTGCAAGTTTGGTGTAGTTAGAACCAGTAATAACTCTGATATAATCATCAGAAAGCACCTGCTCCAAAACTATACCCATCTCCAGAAATCTTAACCTCATCCAGTACTTAAAATTCATGGTCCAGATTCAGCATCCAAGTCTTTCAAGTCCATAAGTAGGTCCAGAGACATCATAGGACAAGTAACTTAGATACAGGACCTGCACCAAAAACTTTAACCTGGTCTGGACGCCGATGCCAACGCCGACGAGTAAAAAATGCATTAATTATTTAATGATATGGTTTCTATTGCATGAGTTGTTGGACTTCGTCCATTAATTGTACCCCTATGTATGCATATATATATTTCTGTTGGCCGAGAATAATGTTTTAGATGAATTATCAACAAAGTAGACATTTTAAGATAAGTTCATTGTTGACCAACAAATGATGAACACTTCTCTTGCATGAAGCCTAATGGGTAGTCATGCCTAGATTATCCACAGGACAAGTCACACACTAATGCATGCCACTCTGTCAACTTCTCGCTCTGTAAGCTAAATAAAGTATTGGATAATTTGTTTGAAAATTATACAATTTTGAAGAGTACATTATTGACGTTATCAATGATGATATATCTTTATCCATGTATTGCATCAGTTATATGGGTGGTGTTGCTAAATGGACGGATTTCAATCACTATTGATACAATTCCATGTAAGAAAAGGTCCAAAAGGTGCAAAATTCAAATGGTACCATAGTATGCTAAGTGTATCAATAACAGTTGAATGTCACCCTTTAATGCAATCTTATATCATTAGTGAATGTAAATGTTGACTCTTAAAGATAAAATTTTCAAATTATATCATTAGTGGATGGTTAGCTAGTTCGTTAAAAATTATATCATTAACGGTCAGAAGTCTGACCACCAATGCAACTTTACATCATTAGTGGATGTATCATTAGAGGTTGGCAAAGTGCAGTATGTAGAAGAAATCAAATTTGTAAAATTTTACGTGCATAGTTTGAAAGATAAGCCTAGAGGGAAACTCACTTTGTCAGGGTTTTTTTAAGAATATATGGTTAATTATAATCAACACACGGTACGTTCCCATGCAGAAATGATATAATCTAAATCTTGTTCAATGAAAAAATCTGATGGTTATGTACATAATGCTACATGTACGTATACCTAAAAGTAAAGCGATGGTACAATTAAATCTTCATAATGACGTTTTTACACACCTGGTATTGTTTTCCGTATGTGTTTTCACATTTTAAGCCCAGTAATTGCGCTTGTGTAAACCACTATTGAGTTTGAATTATATGGTTTCACTAGTGACAAGCACTTTCAGTAAACCTCGTATGCTTGCAATGCAAACAATCGTATACAATCTCATTTCTCATTAAGATAAATATTTTCATTAAAATATTACAGTCTATAATTTTGTTGTAACCTCGTGCTGTTCTGCCGATGACAAATTCTCTTGACAACCGACGTCTTCCTGACAACCAAATTCAACACATTCTGGCCGCCTTGGAAAATCCTAAATTATCATCAACATGACTAAGCTGAAGCCAACGGCTATTTACAGCAAATAAGGAATATCATCAAAGTAATGTGAGAATACCCGAACAGGAAATTACTTTTCTTTTATCTTTGTCATATTTTAACTAATATCAAGAATATCATTGAATGTCACATCTCTATCACATGAATCTAAGTACTTTTAGATTGAGACTAAATGTTGCCTTGATGTGGAGTAGATAGTACGATCTTAGAGAAAGCGTGTGTCTCATTTGACATTTGTGACGAGTTTTTGAAAAAATATTTATTCTAAAATAAGGTTAAATAGTGGCTACCATCCCTTTTATATGCATGTTTTATGTCTTCACGTGTGTATGTTGTTGAATAACATCGACATATCGTGCTAATTAATTTCGTATGTATTCATATTGCAAGGACCTCTTCTAATTTCAAACCTTTTTAAAGATTTCATAAGACTCAGCACATATAAACATTATAACAAATCTTGATTATACTAAAAAGAATACATATTTCATTTAATGGGTAACATAAAAAAGGGTGGCACTTGGGTTGACGTTTCCCCTTTTTTTATTTTAGAATTATTGAAAACCCATAAAAGTTATATTTACATTTCTTTTTAGTTTATTTTAAATACTACCAACTGTAATTGAATGAAATTCATTCTTTGAACTCTAAAGACCTCAAGAAATTTAAAAAAGGATATGAAATCAAATTACTGAACACAGTGCATAAAAGACATCAGAGCATTAATGTCATGGACATAATGAAATTTTATCTAATTTCACCTATTTGCACTAAAACCGACATGGCTGCCCAAGAAATGCATCAAATGATATTTCATATTTTGTCTGTGCGTGGAGTTTTCAATTGTCAATAATCTGTTCGAGGAATTTTATAGCTGCAAAAAAATTCAGTGGAATATTGACTCCATTACATAGAAGAGCAAATATTAGAATATCTCGATCATATAAAACATATAATCAAGGAGAATTATGAAGTCTTAAGAGTGTTAAAGATTAATCACATAATCAGACATCACTACTATTAACTGTCCCTGGTCAGTGGCGGATCTTTTCCACTAGTCTTCTATAAATTTTAGCATAAAACTAGAAAATATTTTTTCTTCCTAGGGTGTTGAAATTACACCGATTTGTCATCATACTTCCGCGATGCTATAAACCATTGATGGCAAAACCAACACCTGTTTAAGTCTTTGTATCGTAAACATGTAAAAACAATCAATGCTCTGACAAGAAGATCTAAAGAAAGCAGGGGTGAATACATGCATTTCAGAATAATATGGTATTTCATTGCGTTAATCCAGTTTAGAGATTCAAGTTTCCCGAGAACCTTATTTTAGACGTCGTAATCGAATCAGTTGACTACTTAAACATTCTTCTATAGGCGTTCAATACCTGTGGGTATCATGATATTTTCATGTTTAATAAATTGTCATAGTTGAGCTACTTTAGGCATACATGTATATATAGTAGGTTTTGCAGAGGATCCCTAAACTAAACTTAACTTATTAATTTGCTCTGGTTCCTATGTATTTTACCGTTTAACTGTAGAAGCTGGAAAACAAAACCTTCGTTGAATTTTATCATTTCTCCATTCATTACGGATTCTATTTACATATGGACTATTAATGTATTATTGACCAAAAATGGTTTTTGTTTTCTTTCTTTTTTTTAAAGAATTTTTAATTTATGGATAACAATACAATTATTTCAAATGCCATACACTTAGAATACAACAACATCAAATATTTTAAGCCATCGACAAAACACAAACCAATTTTCAGTACTAGTGTACTCGATCTCTTTATTTCTTGCAAATACTAATAAATTTAGACATTCTTTTTTTCTAGCATTTTAAAGAAATGACAGTAGATGTCATTTATTCCTTCAATGCTACTCTAAGCTTGTCTTTTATTATAAGGACGTTGACTCTAAATTAGCACTGGTGTTTCGATTTTCTTCTTGCCATTATCTGAGCTCGAGTAAGAGGCTACTTTAATCATAAAGTCTAGATTTGTGATGTACTTGGTTCATTACGAGAGAAAACTGTGGATCATTGAAAAAACCAACGAATCTAAAAAAAAAAAAAAGCCATGGAACTGTTCAACTCCAAAAACCATTGTCAATGACAACAGAAATGAAATACAGGTTCCGAGAACAACATTCATTGTAAATTGTTAAAAAAATCTGCTCCGCATGACTATCAGCAGTTTAAAAATGAAGTTTTTGACTGTACCTAACCCTGAATATTCAGTACGGGTAGGGTATATTCAGTAAGAGTAAGCATATCAATTCTTTTGTTTGTATATGTTTGTCTTATATTATAGCCTCGTGAAATCATACATGTAAATTGTTGACGTTTAAACACTTTTTTTGTATACTTATCAATTGTAATTATATATTTCTGAAATAAAACTCAAAGCTTTTTTGTATATAGTCTTGAATTTTACTGTTTACTCAAGAATGAGCGGTACAACATATTGTAGATTTGAAATCATTTATTGACGATTTTACTCTATTTAGGATTAGACAGTACAAAGTCATTACTTTCATCACTTTTTGAAGTTTTTTTAATGAGAAAAAAACATACACGTAAAATTCAAAACGATAGATTGGAAAAAATTCAAGATTTCATTATTGATTCATCAATTTATAGAAATATGAAATCTATCTGAAAGTTTAAGCATTGTAAAAAGATGGAGAATATTCACTCTGCTCAACTTATTAATGGCGGTAAGTGACAATGGGAGAGTATTTTTTTTAAATGCGATACCTATTACCTTAACTATTAAAATCAATTCAAAATGCATTATTCAGCAAATTAATTGACAACCTTCATACAAAAAACTGCAATAAAAAAAGTTGCATACTGCTAAATAAATCTGAACTTGTAATATTTTTATTACTTGTAACTTCCTTTCTGCAATAACAAAATGTTCAAAAGGTATGTTGTATGTTTTTATAAATTTTAAGAACATCACAAAAATTATTGGATACAGGGTATCTGTTTCAGCTCAAATAACACCTAATTTCTACAAATTGTATCTTCAATAATAAGACGGTTAAAGATTGTTAGATTGTAGTTTTAAGGGAGAAGTAAATGTATACATATAAATGTAGATACAGCATGAAGAATGTACAGGAAAAATAATACGTGCATGGTTTCAGAGAAATGCCCAGTGGGAAACTCACTTTGCCCAATAAAAACTTTAGAATGCATAAATAATTATAATAACACATGGTGCAATCCCATGCAAAAATGATATAATTTAGATTTTGTTCCAAAGAAAAAAATTCTATGGATATGTGCAGATAACTACCTATACCTTAAAGGAAAGCATAAGTGCAATAAAATCTTTAAAAATAATCTTTGATCCCACCGTGGTATTCTTTTCAGTATGTCTTTTATTTAAAGCCTTATGCGAGAATACAAATTACTTGGTTTTACAATTAATAAGCATTGACATTTTCAATTACAACGATACCGTCTGTCGTAAATTGCTAATTATTCTATGCATTTTTTACATTGTGTTATACAGGGATGACTTTTTATTTTTCATCGATAATTGTTTTGTTCAAAAATAAAAAGAACTTTGAAAATGACGCATTGGTATTGCCAGTGCCGTAGACTCATAAAATGAATAGCATCAATAACACAAAGGTTAAATCCAAATTGGTTTTGTTACTGTGTAAGTTTTTCATTATCATCTATCTATTTATTGATCATATTCTTCCATTGCAGATCTTTTATAGTAAAACAAAACCTACAAAAGTAAGAATAAGCTCATAAGTTAACAGTTTTAACCTACATCAAGAAAGAACAATAAATAAATGCAAAATGGATACTCTGTTTTCAAATTAAATATAATGTAATTTATATATGCCTATGCACGATAAGCAAAGTAAGAATTTCACAGTAAACTAAGCTTACTTCATCACACGGAATTATAACTGCAAATGACTCTCAAGAATATAAATTTGGACCAACATTTTTGACTTTGGTGTTAAGTACGTTTTCAATTCCTTAATGAATGAGTCTTATCAGGAAACTTACTGTTTCCACACCACCTTTACCACCACCACCACCACCAAAGTTTTTTTCTCGGACACTCCTTCCCAACCACTCCCTCCCTCCTCCGCAAAAAATAACCGTTCACAAAAATTTCCATATGCATTTCATTGTGACGATGGGACATTAGATCTTACTAATTCATCATAAAATTGTACAACATCTTTTTAAAATTTGAAAGTTACAATTACAATCTAAATGATTTTTTCGTGTAATAGTAGCGTATACAAATTTACAAATTATGTCAAATAAAACTAATATGGAATAGCGACTTTAGTTTAAATTTTCCAAAAAAGATTCCATGAATTAGAATATATTTGTAAAAGCAAAAATTTGAAGAATAATATTCAACTTTTTTCACACGTATATATCAATTATTATACTGAACGAAGTTTAAAAAATCGATCGATCGAATATATTTTGAATTTTTTTTTTACATATCGTAACAATAAAACATTAGAAAAATTTTGCACTGATCAACAATATTTACATTATACAATGATCGACTGAGTATGAGGGCAAAATAGGACTTGGTGGATGTTGCAAATAGCCGATGCATGCCAGATATCCAGTCAACAACTGTTTTGTAACACCCTCTACTACTGTAAATAGCAACTCGCGCCATTCATGTCGCCGCATGAAAAAAATAATTAACTGTGACGTTGCGATCGAACACTTTTTAAGATGGACCAGTAGGCCATCAATGCAACATCAAATTTGTTAGACATTAATCATTCAAAATTCCAAATCTATCTAAAAAAAAAAACTTAATCAACGAATCATTCATGATGGTATGAAAATTTCCATTCCATGGTATTCGGTTTGAAAATTTGCATTCTATTGTTATAAATGAAGATCATCTACAGATAGTCTTACTAAATATAATTGTTATAATTTGATTAAAAGAGGTTATTGCAGTGAAGGGAAATTATTTTTGAAAATCTATTATAATCTATTATAATATGAATATAAATTATCAGCCTAGCTAGCCATGAATCATTATTATTTGTCATTTTGCTTGTTGAATATACTTATTATTAAGGCAAAATAACACAACATCACAAAATGGCGTGGATAAAAAGTCGGGTTTGAGATCCGTACATTCCGAGTTCGAATCCCGCAGGGGCTTTTGATGTTATTTACTAAATTGAAGTTTTTAGATATTCATTTTTATCCAAAAAACTATTTTTTCGCTTATTTATATGTACAGTTAAATTATTATTATATCTTTCATAATCAAATCATTTTCTGTTAATTTGAGTTACTTTTTTATCAGGTGTGTTATTCAACCTTAAGACATCATCACATCGAAGAAGATACCAAAATTGTAAGACCCTTCTTCCAAAAGAAACACCTCGTATGTCTTGCTTGGTGTTCTTGAAAACATTAAAAAATATGCAATTTATACTATGAAAGTAATCATTATTTTGTTTGAATGCCGATTTGTTGACGCTCATCTAATAAGTTCATGTTTTTTTTTAAAAATTCAAAATTTTATTGCATGTATTTTACCATATTTAATGTTCTAGTAAGTTATAATTACGCATTTTAATCTGCATTAAATGGGGAATCGTCGACATTGGTGGCAAAGGCAGTCTTCACACACAGTTATTTTCAATTATGTCACTTTTAAGCATTAATTATCAAAGTTCTGTATTTTTGTCTATGCGTTCCGTCCATTATTTCGCCTTTTAGCACACCCCCCCCCATGCTAATTTTTACTGAAATTGACCCCCCCCCCCCCCCCCCCGAAGAAAAAAATCTTCAAACTGTTATAAGCGCTAGATCTCGATTTGCTTCATTATTTATCGTACACAGTGTATCTGTGTATATATCTGCGAGTCTAGCCGTCCTATTCAGTCTCCCTTCTCATTACAAAAAACATAAACAAAATGTCTTTGTGGACAAATAGGCTTTTATTTGTTACATATTCTTTATACATAATGATGACAAACTACATCAGTATCTTCACATCTAATATGTACAATTGGCCTACGAGAGTATAAGTTGGAGACAAAGAGCGGTAATCCAAAAAAATACAACAAAAAAGATCAATAGAATTAAACTTTGTTATTAAAACTTGCTGTAAACAATCACAAAGTCCAAATGATAAAAGCTACAGTGTATGTGGAAACAAACTTTCATTTTACACAAATTAATATTCAAATGATTGGTGATACATGGGATTCATAAGAACGATAATTCACTGGATGCATACTATTCAACAATATTCAAAATGCTACACGTAAACATCTTTGTTTATCCATAAAATGTATTCTATTATTCATTGTGTGCTGTTTTCGACAACGATGATAAAATTGCGAATTCATTTCAATTTTTTAACATTAATTTTGTCTTTTAATATTACACAACATGAATCATATGGAGTTGTCCGTCTATAGCTCCGATTTCTGGTCGGCCCGATTGAGAATTCATATTAGAAAAGAAAATGTGCGTAATTATTCAAATACATATAAGAAACTACTTGCCATCCGAAATTGCATATCGTTGGTTTAAAAATCAGTGATTATCAAATAAATCATCTCCCGTCAATTCTTTCTTTTTTCTCATTCATGTAGGCGGCAAATTAATGGGGCGGGGAAGTAATATTATGCATGCTTTCTACTCTTTAGGAGACGATTGTTTAGATATTATTATATTTTTAAATAGTTTGGTGTCGCTGGGATACATGATTTCATATAAGTATGATTTGATTAGTTAATTTGGATTTTGAATTTCGAATCTCATATTTCGAATAACGTAAATGTATATCAAATATGGACTTTTGTAAATTAAACTTATAAAAAAATTATTTCAGAGAGGTTTTTGTTACCTAAAATTCATCAATAAGCAAAGCGTTAATAACATCTTGCAAGTCTTTTATTCTAAAAACTAGAGTTTTGAATCTTTAAAAATTTATTGTCATAAAAGTAAATTAACTAAAAGGCGCCTTTTTGTGAGCTGAAATGCAATCAGTTACGTTTTCATTTTTCAATGAACTTATCCAAAGTAACAATCATTGTCATTCCAATTTCAGCAATGAAGGGTGGTTATAATTAAGTCGTTCTTGCAGAATATACTTACAAAGCATACTACAGTATAATACAACATTGTTTTAATTAAGTATAGATTATTAATTTCAGCTGCAAACCATTCATTTGAAGGGCATCCTAATAAGAGCCACAACATTCAAATCACTCACATTGAGACAATAGCTTTTCAATTGAAATTCAAATTGTCATTGAATTGCACACAAATTTTTCATAGCTCGTAGAACAGAATTTTACATAGTAAAATCAGTTATTTTTCGAAAGTTATCTGAGAATGATTGTAACAGATAAAATCTATTCTACTTTTCTTCTCACCATCATCCGAGTTCCATTTAGAGAATGATAATAGCCACGCCAGTGGTTCCAAATTATGCCGGTGGCATTGTCGATTCCATATTGCCCATTCAGGTTACTAAAATGACAGGTTTTGTGCCACCAGGCCCCCTTGTTAGCAACAGCACAATTAAACGATTGTCCATCGTTGTCTTTGTCGTAAGTAGTGAACATCATTCCGCTATGATAGTCAAGACTGTCACCTGTTGAATCAAAGAACCATTCTATAGTTAATTAGTACACGGCCGTGCGTTTGTAGTAGTTTCAATCACCGATTTGAGCGGTTTAAACTGACAACCATTTTGTTATGCAAACATGCAAAAGAAGTTTTAATCGCTGGTTCAAATTAATGATATTCTTATGTGCATTATGCATTGTGTCATACAGTTAAACCACAAAATCGTAAAGCATTAGCGATACCAAAATGTAAAAAAAAAATGTATGTACGCTCGTTTACCATATCAAGTTTTCAAAATAATTATTAACACATTAATTTAATTTAAATGTACATGTATCTTGAATATTTTGTGTACATACTTGCATTTCCATGGAAGCCTGATACGTTTAACATGTAGGATATGGAAGGTCCACCGATTGTAAAGTTCGTGTAACCGGCATACGCCCTTTCTCCAGCTTGATCCTCCAAGTCAATTCGAAGCTCGTAGTCCCCCGATTTCACAAGTTCGTGAAGGTAGTAATTTCCTGTAATATTTTAAGACAATTAATACGTTGCAAAGGTTGTAAACACAACAATCATAATGATCTCTGAATATTGTTGTTTTACTTTTTTTTAAAATAGTTAGCTACCCATGTAGAAATTGTTGGCAAGAACTCCGAACCCGTTCTCGTATTCTTCCCAGCCTCTATAGAAATCTGTAGTCCCATCCACACGACGCTGGAACACCTTATTTCAAAGTTATCTTTATTATTCAAAATAGTCTTTAGGTAATTACTTTCAGGTATTTTGATTCAAAATTGCTTTATTGTGATTAAAATTGATTCTGCGTCAGATTTAAATTTTTACTATTTCTTATACTTCCCTGCATTTTGATGATATATTTATGCTATGAATCTTGCAAGTTGTAAAAAAAAAATATAATGTTACAACTCAGTTTTACGTTTCAGTTTAATTATTGCGTCATATATTCCCGGTTATACTTACTATCCAACCACCGTTATCGATCTCCATCTCGCACCACATCTCCTTTACTTCTTTGTTTGGAAACTTTCTATAAAAGTTGTGTGAAGTCTTATTCTTGCCACTCTTATTTCTACTGCAATCTAAACAGATCAAATTAGAAACACTATTTTAAACTTTAATTTTGAAGACAATATAATAAAGTATAGTGATTTTATAACAATGTATTTACCAGTATTATAGTTGCAGCGTTCGAAACCCTCATTTTTAGGGCATCGGCAGGGAGAGGTGTATCCGCTTGTACATGCTTGTTTCTTCAAAATAATTGAGCGTCGCTCATTTCATATGAAACAAATAAAGTTGAATGGATTATATAATAGGTTTTCCGTATACAGTTACTACATTCTTTTCTTCTTCCAGAGTCTTTTCGTTAGTTAAATATGTGCAGATATATCAACAACAATAAAAGAATTTTAAAATAACAACTCGTTGAATGATTTTTTATTTTAACCACCCTCCCCCAATAAAATAATAAAGATGCATATGTACACGTGTTATGTGCACTTCTATAGAAATATCATGAAATGCAATATGGATGAAGTAACATTGCACGTACCAATTCATAGCGTCTGCATCCTTCACTTTCAACATCAGAACTGCTAGCAAAGTCGTAGTGATAAAAGTAGCAAGAAATAGAACTACCATTTTCGCAAAAATCGAAAATGTAGCAGTTTTCATTCAGTAAACACTCCGATGAACATTCGAACAAAGATTTCTGATGAAATTCGTTGATTACAGATGAAAGTTGAGGACTGGTGATAAAACCGACGAAATCAAAATAGCCTTGGTAGTGTTTTTCTCCAAAAACCTTTACAAGAAATGACAAAAATGAAATGAAATTTCTGAATACTGCTTTCATGATGAAGAACTGGAAATCCTTTGTAAGATAAGCGCCTCAGCATTTGAGATTTCAAGAACATTCTCTTATATATATCCATTTTATTATCTAATCAATATTCAAAATTTCATTGTAGAAAATTGACAATATAAAATAAGGTACATAAAAGGAAGAAAATAATTTCGATTAAATTGCCAATTAGAATGTTTTCATGGATTTACGGGATGAAATTAATCACCTAACCATTTCTCCGAAATATGATGACTTTAAACTTCTTAAGAAATATCTAAAAAAATATTTACGTAGATATCAAATTAAGGAAAAGTTCTCATTAAATTTTAATAAATGCAAAGAACCTCTTTTCATCTTATTGATGGTACTGTGTTAAGTGGTTGCATTTTATTTTTAAAAACATAGACATCTACTATTACACAACTGCTATCTAAATTTGCTAAGCGTCAACAGTGGTTCTATTTTGAAAAACTGAGCTTTTGTTAGCCTCCTACTTTTCCTCTATAATGTTTACTCTGTATTTAACAATGGTGCATATTTATTCAAACTTTAATAGATTGGTGGTCACATGGTATATGGTTTGAACTGTTGTAGGAGATAGTTCAATACTTATCCGACCATCAAGTCTTCTCAACTATAACAATACCTTTATAATTAAATAAGTATCAACAATTTTACTTTGCGTATTGCAAGAATAGAGAAAATGTGTTTTATATGTATACATGTATCAATCACTTACCGGTATACTTTTTCTTCTACTTGTTTAACAATTATCCTTATGTTGGTAAGATTAATAGAACCATTCATTATCACGAGTGTGGGATAGTGAAATTCCACCGAGGGGACAATATTCACGGTCTAGGACGAGGCTTTACAGAGTCCTAGACCGTGAATCTTGACGCCAAGGTTGAATTTCAGTATCCCACACGACTGTATAAGTAATTATTATTTTTCTCGCATTATTTTACTCTTAAAAAGGATGTCTGACAACTTTCTGTTTTGAGGTTCATTAGATTTCCCCTTTTTATCCCTTCGCGTGCTTCAAATAGTGCAAGTCAAAATAAGAGCATACGACAGTTTTTTCAATAAAAATACGATAAATTTTAATTAATTAAGCAAAACAGTTACTTAATTGATAATCTAAATCCAACATTTTGTATTTCCATACAGCAGACAATGTTTGTCTACGTTTTAAAACGGCGTAGTAAATACAAAGTGTAAGACAGAAAAATCTCACACTGCTGTCTCACACTGGACAAACCGATCTCACACCGTTGATAATGCGAGAAAGAGTTCGGAAACAAAAATAAGGCATCACGTCAAACATTCTCATAAAGGTAGAACTTCCATATCTAAGTAATCCATGCATTCCTTTATATATCGATTATTTACGTACTTTAAGTCACTTAATATAAATATTTATCAAATTTCAGATAGAAATGTAAAAATACACAGTGAAAGATTTTATTTAGGGTCTTGCGGTCTTTGATGGTTGCAAGCATTGTAAAAAATATAAGGAACTCACGTCAGCGGATTCTGTGCTCTTTTTTTCAAAGTTTCTTATTTAGTCATTTATGCCTACATTAACTAAAAAAGAAAAAAGGATTGCTTCGTAAAGATAAAAGATAAAAGACACTCGAGTTATCATCTATCATATTAAATGATGGTTGTTATGAATAAATAGTTATTTCGTCAAAATTTCATATAAATTAGATCTGTTGTTTAAAAAAATATATCATGATATATTCATTGTACATACATCATAAATTCAATGGACCTCGTCCAATTCTTGTTTAAAAAGTCCTTTAACTTGTAACCTAAACATTGCAAATATACAAATAACTAATCTCTGTTTATTTTGACGTATGATTAAAAACCGAGAAAATAAGCACCGCCTTCAAATTTACCAGGTCACTGTAACTCTGTCAATTAACTAAATTGGGGCACCAGATTAGGTGTTAGAAAATAATTGACTTTCGTTTACTCGTCCTGTGAATACCAAGCCTAACTCTCTCGACGATGTTGCAATTAACTTTTGTCTTCTGATGCATACCGTGACGATAATTTGCCATCTATTTGCAATATAATTAAAAGCAATATTAAAAGCTATGAATCAAAAATTTACTCGTAATTGGTCTTTGTTCCACACCAAACTGACTCGCTGATCAAAAATAGTCTGCCAAAATAATGTGGTGCCGAACATGCATCCATAAAAACTTCGATTATTAATAAAGATAATGCGAGAAAGAGTGGACTAATGCCAGTGACACAGATATCAGAAATGTGTCTGTTAGTCCAAATTTACTTAATAATCAAAATAATGACAGTTTACATAATCATGTACACTACAGCTTTAATAAACAGAGTTTCTCTACCTTACAAGATCAAGTATTGGTGTTTTGTTTTGAGATTGAACATTAACTATATCTTAAAAGATACCATCATAAACTATTCTTTAATATTTTGACTTTAATAATTTTTAAAAAATATTAACTTCATTGACAGTTTGATTTAGAATATCTCGACGGTAATATTTTTGTATCTAAATTTAATAAAATGTATGTTTAGAATATTTCATATGAATTTAGAGTCATGTATATCATGATCATAAGGTTGTTTTATCCCCATTTTAAAGACCGGTTGTCGTTAAACTACACAGGATTGAATTAAGAGGGATCCAGGGGTTCCGAACTCTCAGTATTAATCCTAAAAAATTCTAACTTATTGGTATTCTTTTGTTGTCATTTGAATCTTACTTAATCAAAATCAAAAAATACGGCATCACGTCAAACATTCTCCTAAAGGTAGAACTTCAATATCTAAGTAATCCATGCATTCCTTATTTTTGAAGTGCCATCTTTTTGCTGGTTTTGTATATGTATTGTATATAATTTTGAACAAAATATTGTTTTTCTGTATTCTATATGGATCAGCATATTGATAAGTTATTTAACATTTTGTGTGAACAGTTTTGGGTCTGATCCCTTACTATGTTGTTTATATTTTTCTTTACTTTCGTCATTTTTAATAAATGACATATTTCATCATGCACAAGTGTTGAGTTCATTTATCAGACAGCAAAAACGGAGCTGCGGTGAGGTTGTGCAGCATGAGAAAACATAATACAACAATATTGTTAATAATTGTATTTATGTGTTGAATGCTATAATTTTATTTGCTTATTTATTATATTTTTCATGTTTATGTTTGATTAGATAAGTTGCATTTCTTTCCCAGGCCTTGTAGAGGTCGTTGGCCATATTATGTAAATTCCCTGCAGTGGTCACTGTCCATGTCTATTTTAAGCCCAAATTCCTAGTCTAAAAACCTCCCAGTGACCTTTTATGTAATTGTTAAAAATTCCATGGTGTAATTCTCCCCAAATTAATTTAATAGCCAATCAAATTAAGCGATACGGTCACGTGGTTTGATGCGGTCAGTATCTGACCAGTGAGAGTAGGGTCATTCTGTCTTCATCTCTGAGAGTGTTAGCACGAGTTATGTTTTGATACACCCACCACCATCCCCGTTTCATCCACTCCAATATTCGAAAGTTGCATACATGTACAAAGTATTGTTATTTTGCATATGGCATATTTTATTTTTGAGGTGCCATCTTTTTGCTGGTTTTGTATTATGTTTTGTATATAATTTTGAACAAAATATTGTTTTTCTGTATTTTAAGGGGATCAGCATATTGATAAGTTATTTAACATTTTGTGTGAACAGTTTTGGGTCTGATCCCTTACTATGTTGTTTATATTTTTCTTTACTTTCGTCATTTTTAATAAATGACATATTTCATCATGCACAAGTGTTGAGTTCATTTATCAGACAGCAAAAACGGAGCTGCGGTGAGTTGGTGCAGCATGAGAAAACATAAATTCCTTTATATATCGATTATTTACGTACTTTAAGTCACTTAATATAAATATTTATCAAATTTCAAAGAGAAATGTAAAAATGACACAGTAAAATGTTTTATTTAGGGTCTTCCGGTCTTAGGTGGTTGCAAGCATTGTACAAAAATATAAGGAACTCACGTCAGTGGATTCAGTGCTTTCTCCTCGGAGTTTCTTATTTAGTCAGTTATGCCTACATTAACTAATATGTTTTACGGTGTGACCGTTGGGGCGAGCGCAGAAGGAGTCACACATAGATCTGTCATTATTGTTAAATGCAACCCATGGACTTAACCAAACCAAAAAACTTTGGCTTTGTCTCGAAAACTTTTACCACCGCAAGGAACCGGAAGATATCAAACTTTTATTCCAATGGTCCCTTACTAGGTTTATACACTTAAACAAAAACCAACCACTGAGGATTGATAAAATGTTAAACAGACTTATTAGAATATTTTGATAAACACAAAGCCGGTTTTTTTTTAAAAAAATTTCTCTTCTTTACCTTTTAATAATGATCATTAAAATCAATAAATTGTGTGTCTGTGTTATTTCTCATTTTGTTTTTAGACTTTTCTTTTTTAATAATTTTTTGTCACCTACCTAACTTATACAATGATTGGATCAATGTGACAATAAATTTAGCATGGAACTTGCATGTGTATTTACTGAGCAAAAAAAATCATCAAAACAAAACTAATCAGCCAAAGAGTCCCCGTTAATAGTGAGCGCAGTATCAGTATTAACGGTGACTCCCTACTGTGTACTTCCTACACGTTACATTCAGTACAGGATGCTTGATCCACCTCTAAATGTATCGCGGGAATATTAAACGCGAGATCACTGTGACGTCATACTTAACTTTTTGCGCTCGACAGTTTTCGTAAATTGTCGGACAAATTCGGGGAAGGAAATGACGTCATAGGTACAGTTTTTACGTAAGGCATATGTGTTGTTTACTTTCAATGTTTTTAAAAGGATTTTTTATTGTTAAATGAAAATGATGTATGCGATTTACAGGTAAGAATTTTCCTTAGAAACGCTTCCTGTTCCGCCAAGTTGCTATGCACCGCAAAGGATCACTGGGATAGTAGAACATTTTCACGTGGCCTCATAAAATTTTCTTTGAACAATGTGCAGATTTCAACTCGAATTTCCTCTGTTCGTACACGTTGTCTATGGAGCTCGCTACGCGAGCGGCGCTTCGCGCCGCCTCGCTGCGCTCGCTATAAAAGAAAAAAGTTATATGGATTGCTTCGTAATGATAAAAGATAAAAGGCCCTCGAGTTATCATCTATCATATTAAATGATTATTATTATGAATAAATAATTATTTCGTCAAGACTTTATATATTAGATCTGTTAAAAAAAATGTATCATGATATATACATTATGAATACATCATAAATTCAATTGACCTCGTTCAATTCTTCTTGAAAAAAGTCCTTTAAATTGTAACCTAAACATTGCAAATATACAAATAACTAATCTCTGTTTATTTTGACGTATAATTAAAGTTACAAAACGTCCAGTGGTATATATATATATATATATATATATATATATATATATATATATATATATATATATATATATATATATATATATATATGGGTCTTTTTATAATTAGATGCATATATATACCTCATGACTATATCGATGTCATTTACCCCCATTCCACATGGCCAACACGGAGTCCAAGATAAGAAATCCCTTCACGTGTTTGTCCATCTGCCCGTTCTTGTAAAATTTATATAAGATTTATAAGCACTATATAAAGGAGAGTCCAACGATCACGAATTGTATCATTTCCCCAAAAAGTATTCAATGAGAAAGAAAATCGAAATGTTACGAAACGTAATTTTTGTATGCCTGTGTGTGGTGAATTTCAGTTCGGCTTTCATTCTTGATACATTTTTGGGAAGTGCAGTTCAACCCGTATCAGCACTTGATGTTCAAAAATATCTAGGAAGATGGTTTCAGGTTGGTTACCTTATATAACTCGACCTTTAGAAAATAATTTTTAATAGGTTTTTATCATCAAGGTTTATTTTTTTCAATAACAGAACGCTTAGTTTTCTGTTAATGTCTTTTTAATAGTAGCTATTGCGTTCTATTCATTCTGGTATATTTTTACATATTAAAATGATAACATCTAGTTGAAATTTAAGTAGTTTACTGTTGAATATTTTTGATTTAGTATTCTAAGAGAAAGACATATTTCATGAAAATACAATGTGTATTTTAATACAGCAATATTTGAATAAAACACCTGGAATTTTTAAAAACTGAACAATAACTTGAATTGAACTCTATGAAATGGATAATGGAATATTTTTGTTTTACGCGAGAAATGTAATAATATTAGGTAATTTGTTATTTTTTATTTATATAACGTCAAATTCATTCTGTTTATGTTTTTTAATACGA
The DNA here is from genome assembly GCA_015776775.1 of Magallana hongkongensis. Lineage (NCBI taxonomy): Eukaryota > Metazoa > Mollusca > Bivalvia > Ostreida > Ostreidae > Magallana > Magallana hongkongensis. Next base: position 29,219,386 of record CM027473.1, on the reverse strand, counting down.
TTTGTTTTAGATGTATGGCAGTCAGTCCATTTATGCTACATTTGAAAGAGGTGCTTATTGCGTCACTGCCGATTGTAAGTTTTCAAATCATTTTTTTAACTTCCGTCATAAATTATGGTTATAATCATTATGATTCATGTCATAATCAAAGTATCTGATATTCATAATGACAGTTAAATATCATAATAGTGACGCTAACAATTTTTGATAAATTCAAGTCAGACGAGTACATTTAGATTTCATTTTAAAATAGTTGCGATTTGTGTCTACTTAACGCCATTATTTTAGTTTCAACAAATTTCAAAGGAAGACATTTAAGGAGTTTTCACAATCTAAAAAATGTGTTTTAAATTTATTTATATGAAAAGGGCACGGTGCAATATCGTTACCGGGGAGGGGGGCAAAACACGGGAGATTGTTTTGTGTTGTTTAGAATTTTCTGAAACAGGGTTTAGATGATGGACATATGAAGTTAGTTCAATATTTTCATAAAAACTCTCAAATGTTTCTTACAGACACATTAGCAAATGACGGAACCAATCACATCACTGTACTAAACTCTGAACGACTGAATTCTGGTACTGGTCCAATTAAGGTCATACATGGATACGCCACTCCAAGTGACACCCCCGGAAAACTTACCGTTCACTTGGAGTCAGTTATATTTGATGCCCCATGTATGTATTTGCTTAAATTTGACTTTAAGACAAAACTACTGCATAATTTTAACGACCTTGATTTTTTCTCTTCATTAATTGCACTTGCTGTAATGCTTCAAGAAGAAAATAAAATTAAAATTATTTTTCCTGATAACTGATAATTATGTTCTTTTAATTACAGATTGGGTGATCAAGCTTGGACCTGCCACTTATGGAAGTGAAAACAAGTACCAGTATGCTATAGTAAGCGACAATGTCAAGGCCACCCTCTTCGTGTTAGCACGTGACCCGGAAGTGTTTAAGAGAGACTACGAGGCAGAGGTTCTGCAGTTTTTAAAGGAGAAAGGTTTCACAACTCTTGTGAACAGGCCAGTGAAGACATATCATGAGAGTGATTGTATTTATAATGATCAACACCAATGAACTTAACCTTTTTATTATGAGAAGTGTTGAACTTAAACATTCAAAACATATCTGTTATGTTTCGTTGCTGTATTTTGTATACAGAATTCTCACCAAATGAACAAGCAAATTAAATGTGCATATTTATGCTTGAATAAAATGTAATTAAAAGTATGAATAGAAGCATGTTTTATATCGTTCAGTAGTCTCAATGTTTCTTTTAACTGCTATTGTATTTCTTCTTAAAAATGTAAATTTATAGCAGTCGGGGGGAATGTTTCCCCTTAATGAAAACCTGCACTGAGTATAATTTTTTTCAAAGTTGTGGCTGGATTTAAAGTAGCAATTTACTTGCACCCAAGGAATAATACTCTAGATTATTTGATATCCCCAAATACACCCTAAACCACATTAAAAAAATTTCGAAAGGAAAGTACATTTAGTAGTTTTTTTCTCAGTAGAGTGAGCCACCAGATACCTCGTCAATTTTAATTCTTTAAAATTATAAAACCAAATCACATTTTTCGACAAATGCTAAGTGAATGTTGTGCGTTCATATATGCAGAAGATTCATATATGATTGCTTGTCTTTCTATCTTTGTTCAGAAAGTTTGTTTCAATGTTAGAAGACTAGAATGAACTCCATGTTTACGCATAGCTGTGTTGAGTATAATGCATGCGATTTCTTTTATTCGTCAGAAATTCATTTCTCGATTATTTTTCTTTGTTCCCAAAATTCTCGATATTAGAAAACAAAACGGAAGGGAAATCACTGCATCTGTATACAAAAGTATTAATGCTACTTCATGGAATGTAAAAAAAATACTAAAAATTAGACAATAATTCTTCAAAACTTTTTTTAAAAAAATAATGGCCACCGTCAATGGTGTTTATGTAAGACTAGGTGTGGGCTTCTAATATGACCAGCTGCCCTGAATCTCTTTATTTATATTGGAAAAGCTGGTGGAAATCCGATTTAAGGTTTTCTCTACTTTTACCAAATCTATAATCACATGCTTAGTTGTGAAGCAAAAAATTATGATTTTTATGAATATAAAGCGTCTCTACAGAAACTTTTAATTAGGCATGCAAATCATATTTTGGATGATAGCTTTGATTACTTTACACAATTAAATATTTTCTGCATCGTCAAAGGAATAAAGTTAATACATATAAAACGATAATAACTGTTTTGAAACAAAAAATCATTTACAACAAGATTATTTTTTTTCTATTAAAAATTATAAATCATTTGAACAGAAATTGTGCAGTGTCATTCTAGAAAATATTACATCAAATTCAAATGCCTCTCTTAACTCTGAAATGTGAGGAATATTTTGTTTGATGTGTGATTTTGTATTGTTCTTATGGTGGGTTTTTTTCCTTTGTTATATTTTTTTATCCTTTATTTTTTTTTGGGGGGGGGGGGGGGTTAAATTGTTGCTTTGATGTATTTAATTTATGATTACTGAAATCGATATAACACATACGACCAAAAGTAATGAAATGCCAATTTGTTTTATCATTTATAAGCATCTAATTTAATGCATGTAGAATATTCATGCATAATTTATATTATTTGAATGAAAATCAATACTCAGAAACATTCGGTTAGGAGTTGTATTTCCTAGTAAATCAAGTGAATTTCCTCCGATTGTAAATGATATTGATTTATTTCATAGAACGTACACCGTGTTTGTATCATTTATTTATTCCTGATATGACAGCCACCATACCAAGGTAAGGTAATTGAATTACTTTTTTATATATTTCAACTCAAATCTTCATGAAGTTTTGACAATGTTATTGCTATCGACTAATTTCTACAATAATATTGCATATATATAATGGATACTTCCATAGAGTTGCCAGTGGTAAAATCCTTTTATAAGCAGACACTACGTACGTTAGTAAGCTCTGTCTTGCGTATGCGCCATGTTCATTTGGTACTATTGTAGGAATTTGCTTGTTGACTTTTAGTCATAAAATTATTCCACACAACGTGAAAAAAGATTTCTATTCGCAAACTGTTGTTTTAAACGTCCTTTTCAATTCGGACTTATTGATAAATTATTGTAACACGCCAACTTAATGACATACAAAGACGCAAACCGAAAACTGAATATGATTTGAAATAATTCTTTTTATAGATAATAAAATTCTCGTCTTTATTTTATCTTTGGAAGAAATATTTTTAAATAGCTTAAATGGCACAATTTAAATACATGTCCTGAATGCTTAGCTGTAAATCCTGATGCATCATCGCCTATCGTCTATACATGAAGCACAAAGGTTGTTGGGGAAAAAATATTCATTTCATTTGTTACACTTTTGTCTCGTATCTGTACATATGTGATTTTCAAACCTGGCATTATTTTAGAAAAAACGTTTCAAGACTTGCAAGTTTTGACTAATCCATGCTTTCTTATTTACTATTGATCTTTCTTTCATAAATTCAGAAACAATCAAATGTACACTCACTAATTGGGAAACCCAGAAACTATTAGGATGTGCAACACAATGCAATGTTTTCTGTGACTCCTGAGTTAGTTATGAAACAAAAATTTTTGATGAAATGTTTTAGTTTTTCTTCTTTTTATCGTATACGTGTAGAGCTTTATCTTAAGGAGGTTGGATGGTCAACACATTAATCATCAGATAGACGTAAGATTTGTTTCGTTAAGCTATTAACAGCAGCTTAGTAAAGAAACAACCCATATATTTTACCTTTCAAATTTGGGTATTTTTATATATTTTTAAGTTAAGTTCTACTTTTAAAAAAAAAGAGGTTGTTACAGCTTAAAAATGGCCACGACCATCGAATAAATGTTCATAATATTGACTAACAAGGAAAATCATTTTTCTTAAATTGGATTTTGAAAAACAAAATTTCGGCACCAGATTTTACAACAATAATTCTAAAATCTGGTGCCGTAGTATCTTATATAAATAGTGCCTGTTTGGGAGGGTAACAGTTGAAATTGACACCCCGAGAAAACCATTGTCAACCGACGCGAAGCGGAGGTTGACAATGGTTTTCGAGGGGTGTCAATTTCAACTGTTATCCTCCCAAACAGGCACTATTTATTTTGTTATACTGAATGTCTTTTTTAAAAATTTTAAGAAAATTTTACTGCTTTTATATAGGAATAACGTGAATTCTACAGCGAACCGTACGCGCATAATTTTCGCGCATGTAACATTTTTTAATGTTACCCGTTGCCAAGTGCGTTGCTAACGCTGAGGGTAATAGTAAATATTATTAACTGCGTCTTAACCAATCAGATTTCAGTATTTAACATGAAAGTATAACAATTAAAAATAACAACCTCTTAAGGCCAAGATCTAGTAATTGAAAGGTGCCTACAGGTTCATAAAATTTAAGATATAAGTTCTTTCAATGATGTTTCATAACATTAGCTTTGTATGATAGGGTGTACCGGGGCTAAAAGTTTTGGTAAACACAATGAAAAATCATGTTTTAAACTGTTATTTCCAATGAAATATGAAGGAATTAGTGATCAAATTTCGGAGTTTTGTCATTTTTTTGCTTAATGAAATATATCCAGAATGCCTACAGTCTCCAAAAAATGGAATTAAACAAGCTCTTGACCTCCTCTTTAAAATGATGTCAAATTGAATATACAGTATAGATATCGGGATTACTTTTCCCATGATTTAATATAGAATGACAAGAAATTGTTTAATTTTCTACATAACTCCCTCAAAGCCGTAAAGTATTTACAATATTAAAACACTTGAAGCAAAAATATCAAAAGAACTGTGATTTGACAGGTGACATCTGATGTCTTTATGTGATCTTGATATCCAACTAATTATAATCATTATCATTAGATACTCAATGAATTACTAACTGTGGGGTTTTATATGGTTTGGTTGTTCATTGATAGCTGAATTTGGTTGTGAGTATTTTTCCATCAATCAGAAAGACCTTAGTATGCACCTAATTGATTTTCTTCTTTAACTCAATTTTATTATTGTCATTTCATTTTGACAATATTATTTAACATACATCGAATCTATAAACAAATAATGTAGTAAATTACATTCTCTAATTCATTAATAAACCTTCGAAAGATTTTCTACATTTTTCTTCGTATGATTTGGTTGGGATATGCAAATAACTTAAATGACGAATATCTAATCCAACGGTATTGAAAAGGTAAAAATCGATTCGTTCAATTTATTCTCACGGGGCGGCCTCTATCTCTCTCTTTAACGACAATGGTCTCTACCAAAAGGACCAATGCACTTTGGTTATTACAATATTAAAAGCGAAACAAGCGAACTATGTAATTATCAATTCAAACTACGACTTTGCGAACCGACTGATGACGGAACGTGGTTTACCGTCCCAAATATGTACATTATAAAATGATTTGTGGAATTCTCGTTTTCTTTCTCATTCCAACTGGTGTCTGTATTGAGGAATTCGGTATAGGTGAGTAAGCGTTTGTTTCTGCCTTCCATTTATCATAATTATATATACAATAATATTTTGTCTATTCATATCTTTATTTTTCAATGATACCAATGTTTTAAACAAGAGTTTTATTTTGGTTGATTTACTTAATTCGTTAGTTAATTTGTATCTTTCATATAAGAAATATTAAGTTATAGATAAAAATAGACTAATGGTATTTGATAAAATAGTTGAAGTTAAATTCGTTGTGTTGAAATGCAGTTTAACATGCGCCGCTGCAACTTTAAACAAAGAAGTACAAAAATAATAGCTTTGCATTTCTTAATACCTTTCAAATACATCAATCGCAATAAATCTTGTAGATATTTTAACAGCTTTTCAGCGTCTAAAAGGAAACAACACTATCTTTTATCAGGTGTATTCTTCGATCTGTCGGTGTGGTCGACTGATGAACTGCCTTCCGCCAAGGTGTTCAGCATTGGAAGCACCGCCACTCTTATTCCTTATGAACATTATTTTGACGGAAATGAAGTGTTTAATATCACCCAAGCAGGTATTTATAGCCTTAAAAGATAGTTTAAGCGAAAACGTAACCTTTTTTGATATTGTATTAATTTCACAATCAACCACCTTACATAAATTTTGAACATAAATTCAGTTTGCTTATTTGATAATTTTAAAAATGGTATAAGATTCGACTATGTACATATCGCCATTAGAAACCATTTTTATTTCAGTATGTGACATTGCGGAAAAAGAAATAGTAGGAATGGTCACCTTTACTACTTGTAAGATGGCTGCTGTTACCGCCCATCAAGCAAATTTGCTGAACGTACCTCATGTCCTTGTCGCCAGAGATAATGAACATTGTGATTTCCCGCCATTCATCTCATCGCATCAAACGTTAATGGTTTACCCAGATTGCCGTCCGCTGATCAAAGCCTTCGTGTCTATTACATTACAAAAGGCCTGGAGATCTGTTAGCGTCATATATGATGAAACTTACGGTTAGATTTTCAAGCATGAACATTTCATTGAATCTTAGATATCCGTTGTAATGCCTTAATTCTGTTTACTAGTAAATATGACCAATTGGATAAAAGAACCTGATGATCAAAATGATATCTTTAAATATGGTTTTGCTACAATTTATTTCCTAGCTCTAAGATTGGTTGTATATTTTAGCCATAAATTGTGTAATATAATTGCATTTGATAATTATCAGAATTATTGAATATTTGGGAATATTTTTTCACAAACCAAATTAACTATTATAATAGTTATGAATAGCATCTTTGTATTTCAGGTGAATCGTGCATTAATTACTTGGTAGGCCAATTAAGCGCATTGTCTATTTCATCAAACATAATCAAGATGTCAGAAACCAATGATGCCGACACTTCCTTGGCTTTACTAATCAGAGCAAATGATACAAAACTCTTTACCATGCTGAATGGCAACAGAACCGAAGACTTACTTCGTCAGGTACAATTTGTGAATCCTTTATTTTACCTGTAGCCGTAACATTTTTATCAATTTTCTACCCGTTTAATATACCTTTCTCTTTATCATTTAAAAAGATGAAGAATTATTTTGTAACCGTATTTACCCCAACTCAAGAAAACGCCTTAAGATAAGTTTGGAAATATATTACTCAAAGCAATGTGTTTTTCATTAATGGTTTTGAATAATATAGCATATTATGTTGGTTTCTCGGTGGAAAATGTAGGTACTTTCCTTTCATTAACTTTTCTTGTGAGAAACCTATCCAAAAGTTACTCGAACAAAACTTAGGCAGACAGTCATATTCTGTGCATGTTGACAATGTGTTTAATCAAGAGAACATGTTAGAAGACTACCTCCCCGGTGTTGGTGCTTGTTTCATATTGATGAAACTAACAACTTATCAGTCATAATGATCCCAGACATTGAGTAGTGTTGATACATGAATTTTGTTCTTGATATCTGCATGCATAAGCACTTCATCTGTTAGGTTTTAATTATTCTTTTGCGCCTCATTGCTTATATTTGATATTTTAATCTTTTATTTGCTCATGATGGTAAATTGTAACCATTGTGTAATATTAATTCATTCGTTTCTTAATTATGAGAACCAAACATATGAGCTAGAGAACCAGAGAATTAAGTCAAATTAACGTTATCGATTTAACATCACTTTTGTAATTGGTGGTGTTTCATTTAACAACCTATTCATAGCCTCTAGGAATTCAAACGGGAAAGTATGTATAGACAGTGAAATCCTCGACAGAGATACCCTTATTGCAATAATTTAAAAGCCTACTAGGGATTATCAGAAAGTAACAACAAGCAATCACTCTTTTATCATTGAATATACTAAAAAAAACAATCTTTTTAATGATTCGGGAGGATTGTTTTCAAATGATCAATAATAAAACGCTGAATTGAAATAAAATTAATATGATGTCTCCCAAATGAATTCAATCAGTTAAAAGCTTGCACCAAACATATGGCCATAAAATTTACAACAGTTTCTATTTAATGGTGTCACTTAATATCACAAAATCGGCCACGTGACGAAATGCACTAGCTTTTCGTCAAGGTGTTAATTAAAATGGGTTTTGGGGAAATTTAACTCATGATCTCAGCCCGTTGTTAACATTTCTGTTCGATAGTTTAGAATTGTGGGCGAGGGTAATAGTGTTTGTGAAATTCATTAGTTTTGTTTTGTAAATTTACCCCCAGTGCTAATTTTATTTTTTTTTTTGGTGTACCATAAATAAGATTATAATTGTGTTAAAAGGACATGGACGCAATTGAGCTCAAATTTTTCGAATTTAATTTTTCCATTTTTACTCTCTAAAATTTTTTATATGACTATATTTTAAATATCTGAATGTCAAATATTGAGTTTTAGTAAAATATAGAGTTTAAAATTCTTTGTTATGTAAAAAAAAATATGGAATCTTGTTATTGTTCACGTGTGTTATGTGTTGTATTAGTATTAGTTTCAGTTAAATGTTCTTTCTTTTGTTGATGATATAGTTTATAAACATATTGTATCAGTCTATCTTGTTTGCGACGAGTCATTTTGTCATAGAAATGGTATTTTCTTAACTTTAAGATTTGTCTACATAACAATGATTTTTTTACTTCTGTACCTCGCTTGTAACTTGATTTCTAACATTCAAATTTAAGACAATTATTCAGAACGCAAAAGTAAGCCATTTTAAACATAAAAATAAAAAATAAAATGTTGATCTCAAATCGTGTGAAGTTTCCTTTAATGATAATTAAAAATCGTTTACATTTTCCTTCAGGCATCTTCGGTTGATATGTTCAGCAGGGAATATTATTGGATAATACATTATGATTCCAAATTCATCAAGAGTAGCCATTTGCTAACTGCAATGGAAGGTGGAAATGTTCTCACTGCTTCCTTTGACAAAAGAGTAAGTATGTTTCTGAGGTCCCTCTATTTAACCTGTCTGTCATAACAAGACCGCTTTTCTAACACATATTAATAAATCTTAAGGAAGCATGGTCTCTTTCAAATTATATCCCCACCCCCTTTTATATTATTTGTGTTTAAAAGCATCAAATCAAAAAAGTATCTCTATATGGCGCCAAGTCTTGTAAAAATATAGATAAAAGATATAATTGTATAGATGTCTCATATATGAACAGCACATAGTAAAATTGCTTATAAATTAGACCATAGCGATTATATTGTACAAGAGTTGCAGAAAAAGTGAAATCAAATACTGACTTCAATAATTAAATTTTAGCTTCTGACGCCCCCCTCTTTGTAACGTCTCATTTACTTTTCGGAGGCGGTTTAATTACGATGACAATTATGTTTCAGCTTCCTGATGCTATCTTAAGCGATATTATATCAGCCTATGGGTATGGTTTGGAGTATATGTTGAATCACAACACGACATTTTCCATTGGGAAATACGACTGTGATGACAAAAAGCCCACGGTCTGGGAACCGGGACTTCTTCAGATCATAACACGGGTGAGTAGTTTAATCAGCGATGTTAGTTGTAGTGTTTAAATACAGTGCTTATATTTGCATTTGTTTAATTGTATAGTGCTCTTTTCTTTTTTACAGTTTTATCCGTACGAATGATTTTTCGCTTAATAAAAATCTCATAGAAAGTCAAATGGTTTCACCAGTAACACGGTTGTTTTCGTGTATGTTTTTCTCTTGTATATAAGGTTTTAATATTTGTTTTAAGTTGATGAAAACTGTTTGGGTTTTTTTCTTTTCAGTAAAATTGTTACACACAATATTTGATACATATAAACTAGACGATTTGATCTTTAAATTTAATTGAATATAATTATCAACAACATTATCATATTTCATATAAATTATGATTTTCATTTTCTAGAATTCTATGCAAGAAAATTTAGAAAATATAAAATGGTCCAAGGACGGTGTACTGGATGCCACAGTTCACATTTCCAGCACTCAAGCCGGAAGAAACGGTACTTTAGCAGAAGTAGCAACCTACAACTACGCAGACGGATTCCGAGTGAAGGATGGCAGATTGTATCAGAACTTGTTTAAGGATTTCGCCAACAGAACACTTATAGTTGTGTCTTGGACTGTAAGGCATATTTCATTATCCATTAGCACTTATTAGTATTGATCATTTTATACCACTTTTGAACCTCCTGGAAAGAAGCTTAAAACATAGGGTTTTATCCAAATTAGATGGTATTTCAAAGTTACAGATTGTAGTAATTTCTTTCTTATTTTGGCTAGGTAATAACTCTTGGCTAGAAAAGTCATATTTTTTTAATTTTAGGTGGATCAAATTCATCGATCATTTTTGTTCTAGCCGCCAATAATCAAAGGCATTTGCTTACAAAGAATGCTTGTTTGTTTTATTACAACAGTTAGTGTGTATATACGACTTTTTAATGTTGATTTGTCATTACTTTCAACGGTTTTTCCAATTCAGATCAATAATCTCAAATATTTGTTCATTAGTGCATTGCAGTTCATCATTACTTTTTTAAACTAAGACTATTGTATCTTGGTGTTTTTTTCCTGCATTGACTCGTAATTAAAATTCTTAGTTTGTATTATGAATCAATAAAATGCTTAACAAATGAATCGCTCAAAGATCGCTATATACATGTATTTTTATCCTGCAAATCAAGAACAAATGTCCTAATCTTTAAATAACGTATTGTAATTGAAATATTACAAAGATTAACTCTCAGAGGAATACGCCGTTTTTATCAATTATGATTTTGCAAGTTTTATTAATTGATGATTATGATGATCCTGATAATAAATATTATTCCAGAGCACGCCCTTTACAATGAGGAAACAATCAACAAATGGTCAAGTACAATATCATGGGTTCTGTTATGATATCCTCGAAGAATTCGCCAAGGTTTTCAACTTTAGGTAATTTTTCTCGAATACTTTTAATAATTGTTACCTCTTCCTTAGTCTCTTAAAATTGTATTTAACACTTCAAGTTCCCTTGAGTGTTAATCTATTTTTAGAAATTGAAAAATTCAAATTTAAATCTTAAATTTGAATTCAAGATGTAGCTTTATAAAATAATGAACTACATCAATATTTTAAAAAGGAAAACAATACCAGTAGTTCATTATTGTCGAAAAACAAATTGTTTGGCTAAAAATACTTTTATTATTCTACAATAAAAATAAGTTTTGCAAAAAAAAATCACTCTTTACCTTTTGAACTATAAATGTTTTCCTTTTGATGTTATTACTGAATTACCTGCAATTGAATTGTCCAAGTCATGTTGGCGTTTTACTATTATAGATATGTGATGCTAGATTCAGTAGATGGAACTTATGGAGGGCCAACTAATGACGGAAAAAATGGAACTGGGATGGTTGGGATGGTGATGAGAGGGGTACGTACATGTATAAGTATGTTGAGGCAAACCAATGGTTTCATGTTTGGAACTTACGTATATTTCTTGAAATGGGTTTTTTTTTCGTTTTTCAATTCTTGCTATATTCCTGAATTCAAATTTCGGCAAACTTCTTGGTGTTGGTCTGTATTTCTGTCGCTCTGCCTCTTAGTGTACTTATCTCGATTTTAACATTGTCGCCATAAATACAATAAACATTAAACCTGAATAGTTTATTTATTGAAAAGTTAATCGAAATCTCAATATCAGTAAAAGATCTAGAGTGAACGACACAACAGTAATAGTTATATATAATATTTTTGTTCTTAGGAAGCGGACATTGGCGTCGGGCCCTTCACCGTTACCGCTGCCAGAGAGACAGTGGTGGACTTTCTGACTCCGTTTCAAGAAGAGGGCGTGGGGATTATAATGAAGACAAAGGACCAAAAGAATGATCGGATGTTCCGGATGTTCCTGCCTTTCCAATCCACTTCCTGGATCGCCACTGGCGTCTCCATCGTGATAACCGGAATAATTTTGTTCGTCATCTCACGATGTAGTCCCTACACCAATGACGCGGATAAGCCTATCTACAAAAATTTCTGGCTTGCATTTGGTGCTTTTTTCGGGCAACGTATGTTGTGTTTGTTAATATATTCTTTATGTTTTGATCAACAAAGGACATGACTCTATAAATAACGTACTAAAGGGTAACAGTGGATCAATATTCGAACTCCTAAGAAAATGGTTCCTTGAACTTGTTAAAGAAAATGTCACACAATTTAGAAATATGTTTAACTGCCAGTCATGTGTTAGAAAACAAGTGTTCAGCATTTTATTGGAAAATTATTTTTCAATGTATCGGAGATCAATCATATATATGATAAAGGCAATCTTTGAATTTCAACAGTTTTGATATTAACAATTTTGTCAGTAAAATCATTCTATCTACAATACAGTAAAAATACAAACACTGACATTAATATAACTGTTAAAGGGTTAACAAGTGGATGGAAAATGGAAACTGTGAAATGATTTGATTAAAAGCATATAATTGTTTCAGTTGGAGGAGATTCCACACATACATCGGCATCGGGGCGAATCATACTGGGAATATGGTGGATGTGCACAATACTAATTCTAGAATTATACACTGCAAACCTGGCAGCTTATTTGACAATTCCGCCTGCCAAATCACCTATCAAAAATCTAGAGCAGTTAGCAGCATCGTCCGATTACAAACCATTAGTCAAAACTGGATCTAATCTCGATTTTCTTTTCAGGGTAAATATGCTTCATTTGTATTACATTGATACGACAGAGCACGCAATGTTGGAACATTTTCATAAATATTTATTTCAGTATTTCATTTATTCTGTTATTAGAGGGCAAAAGGTGGGCTATACAAACAAATTCAAGAGAAAATGGACCAGATGCCTGTGATTACAACTACAGAGGCCGGGTATGAATTAGGTCGGGGACTGGAAAATATGCCTACATGACGGATGTATCACAACTAACTTATAAAGTATTAAAGGGCTGTCATGATTTACTGGTAGCCGAGGAGACATTTAATAAGGCAGGCCTATCATTTATTGTCAGGACAAATGCTGAATTCAAAACTGCATTCAATTTACAGTAAGAGTATCTCTCTCTCTCTCTCTCTCTCTCTCTCTCTCTCTCTCTCTCACACACACACACACACACACACACACACACACACACACACACACATCGTCCTAATACAAGAGCTTCATATTAAACATATAGTAATTTTTTATATATAGAAATGCGGAAAATTATTTGTACCATACTCCTAATGATATTCTATGAAAAATTAATTTATGAGATGTCATCAAAAATATTATGATTTTGAAAAATTATATTTTTGGGAGACCGCATTTACAAAAATTACTGTTCGCGAAAATGTTTCCCTTTAACAGTATAACAGTTCCTCGTCTATTTTTGTGGTACATTACAGTATGATAAGAATGATAGAAGCTGGATTGATCGCCAAATTTCACTCAAAATGGTGGCCTAGAGTTAGCGAGTGTAGCCAGGATTCCTCAAAGTCGGCCACAGCGCTACAGATCGACAGCATGGCGGGAATATTCATTGTATATGCCGCATTTTCTGGACTTGCACTGATATTTTTTGTCTCGGAAATGGTGTTTTATTTCTTCATCCGTCGTCAGAGGGACACGAAAATAAAATCATCTGAGGTCACGAATCTTAAACAACCTCTGTGATGATATAAGTTTAATCATGGCGGGAATATTCATTGTTTATGCCGCATTTTCTGGGCTTGCACTGGTATTTTTTGTCTCAGAAATTGTTACGAATCTTAAACAACCTCTGTGATGGTTTAAGTTTAAAAAATGACAATACCGGTTTAATGTAAATATGTTTTATTATTATATCTCTTAACAATACAAGACATGAACATAAGGTAGTCTGTACAATGTGTATCTTTTACATGTTACATTTTCAGAACTTACGACTTACGAATAAAATGATGATAATTATAGTGTTCTTTTCATTTTTTAAATAGTATTATCAAATAAAGAAAATATCTATAACAAAGTGATTATATTAAAGATACCAAACACAGGCTAGTTTTTGTTGAGCTTTAATAATAAAGCGTTATAAAAATGTGTAAGAACATTTTACCTCTTTTTTTAATTATAAAACCTTCAACGAATGAGTATATTAATTACACATTTAAAAATTCTCAAGTCATCTCACGAATTTTCGACTAAAAATTGTTTGCAAAACAAACATATATATACATACTGATCAATTTTTATGTTCCTTTTGATTAGATTTGGAGAGTTGACATATATTTTAATGCTATCTAAATTGATCGAAAATATTCTTTTGTTATGAGCACAGGAAGGGAAAACAGAAGAGATGATTTGCAACACCGCTGCATTTGTTCAGTTATTATCAGTGACATCAGCTTTGTCATATCCATTCCATTTTGGTAAGTATACTAATAATACACGTGTGGATTTAATATATTTCCAAAAATCGCTTTCACAATAAAATATTTGTGTTTCATCCGGGTATAATAGCAGCAAACATTGCACAAAAAATATACATAAGCCGACTATTAATTTTTTTGGTAAACAAATCTGCAATGATCGGTTCCTTAATCGGTTAATGTATAAACTGTATATGTCAATAGATCGGTACGTTAAATATAATGAACAGCTTATATGAAAGGATTTACTTGACACACCCCGGTCGATATGTACCTCGTAAACAAAATCAACGGTGGTTTGCTAGTGGGTGTTAAAAGTTAACTTTTGGAAAACTGACGTCAATCTGTACAGTCCGTGCAGTCCGCTTTTCTGCTGTACATAATGATGAAATAACTGCGTTATAGAAACTCTAAAACGTATGGAATAAGACGCAATTTTTACAATTTGAACGTATTTCATTGTAGGTATTGTAGACAATTTATTTGCATAAATGTTTTAGCTAAATAAACTAAACACTTGGCGGATTTAAGAGATTTAAGGAGTGTAAATACTGTAATGATTAAAATTATTTAAAGTTGTTAGTGGCAAAATGAACACGATCAGAGTTTGAAGAAGCGTTGATGATGGCGTGGATTTGAATGATTGAATGATGAACGTATTTCTTAAAGTACCTATTCATGGATATGTATGCAAGGCTTTTAGCAATAGTAAAATATTAGTTCTTGAACACTAAGAAGTAAAAAAGGAAATCTTTCTTTCATACGTAAATTCCGGGACCGTAAACACTGCAGCATTAAACATCCTTACCCATTATTTAAAACAATATATTATTTATTTCCCAAAAATTGTTCTTGAATCTTGTGATATAATTGATCATGCTCGATGATAAGAATAACTCTGTACTCTATTTATGTAGATATTCTTGCGAATCCGGACGATGCAGATCACATTAGGAATATAACCCAAGACTTCCTTAATACGGATCGACTTGACGCCTTGACAGCAATGAATATCAGCCCTGTTACTTTTGCAGTTCATACAGATAATAAGACCCCTGGAATAGACAGTAATTTGGGGTGTCTTCTATACTTATTAAACATGATATTTGTGAATACAAATTTTGGAAAATGACACCACCAACCAAATTTACGACAAAACATCGCATAAAACATATTCTATAAGTTTATCCTCTTTCCAATGTATATAAATCTTTATATTTACTTTCTTTGGTAGGTTTAACGGTGAAAAATAGCACATCGTCTGTATACATTGACTTAAAAAGAAACCCTTCCGACGTCCTCTGTATTTTATCAAAGAGCATAGGCGTGGCTTACGTAAGGTTACACCCAGCCACACACAGTATTTGTCAATCAAGCATTCAAATGCGACCCTCGGTGACTGATTACATGGACATTGCTCATCAGATCTACAAATTCAACGACACTGAATTTACATCAGTTGTGTATATTACAGATTACATTTATGGTAAGATTTTGAGAGAAAAAGTTGGTTGAAAATTTATCTTCTTTTTCTTGTGACATTAGTCCATACCATTGAAATATATTTGTTAAGTAAAAAAATTAAATTATGTTTATTTTTCAAGCAGATTTTGATCTTAGTATCTTTCAAAAGAGATTCAATGCAACTTTGAAGATGATGATTTTCACATTAAATAACGGGAGCTTACCGTACCAAGTTAAAAGATTCACTACTGATGGCAAAACAGACTTCTTTATCATGTATGCTTCGAGTGACGTCCATAAACAACACACTTCAGTTTGTAAGTATATTAACAACTATCGTGTGTATCATTGACCCCATAAGACTCAATTCAAATGGACAATATCACTAACAACTCAAAACCGTTTCAGTGTGCAAAACTGACGAATAAAAGAACCGATAACTGGGTGGTGATTCCATCTGACCTTGCTGAATGTCCCAAAATCACTAATTTGGAGTGTTCCGTAGTGTGTGTTCGACACGATTTCGCAAACGATGATAGGAACAAATCAAGATCAGTAAGTATTTACTCATTCTCTTTAACTTGTACATAATTTTAAAGATATCAGGAAAAATAACTCATTAATGAAGAATCCTTTTCAGCTCGCTGATGATTTCCTTATTCGATCTCTTGATTTGTTTGACAAATTGGCCAGGAGTTTCACGTCGCCCCCATCAACAAATGAGGTAAACATGGAATTATTTGCTCATGAACATGTTATGTTTTCAATAAATATGGATAAAAAAAATTGAGCACGTTAATAATAGTCTTTTGCAAATCATCGTTTTAGTTATCCCCTCTGAGGCAGTTGGCGTTGCACATTTACAACTCAACCAAAGAACTGAAGATTGAAAGCGATGTGATAAAGATAGAAACACTCAAGGGGGATAAAGTAACCAAGGTAAAACCTGTTCACATTGATAGCCTAGTTTGCTTGATTTTGTATTGTTTATAAATTGAAGCTCTGTAATTCAATCAACTGAAAAGTGACTAAAACGTAAAGGTGATTGATTGACATAGGTATGCCATTCAGTCACCTTGCCAGACTCAGTTGACTGAATGGTAAAGCTCCATGCTGTAATTTTCCTCTTGTCTTCTTTTTGGTAAAAAATTGCAGAAGTTCATTAATTCTGTTGAGCTTTCAATAATAGATACCGGTATAACAGTACTAGTAATGAACGGAATTTTAATGGCTACAAACTAAAATGCGGAAAACATTGCCTTGAGTTTGCTTCGCCTCAGCCCACTATAACAGGAAATACAAAAGTCATTATACAAATTATCTCACTTATTGCAGGTTTTTGATCTTTTTAAATGTATAACCTATTCTAGAACTGTAACTGTTAGTTTTTGGTTTTGTTTGTTTGATTGTTTGTTTGTTTTTTTGTTGGGTTTTTTGGCTTTTTTGTTTGTTTTTTAATTGGATCATTTTCAAGGAATTTAAATGTTCTGTTCTAGATAGGGAATTGGACAAAGGATACCGATGTCGTTTTGTCAACTTTGCCATTCACAAGCGCACCTGCTTCACAACTGAACGTCATAACTATGCATGTGAGAATCAAAACTTTAGTTTTTACAATTTACATCAATTGTATTTCTTTTTGAATCAACAACATCTCATATCTTTTAGTTATTACACATGTATCATACATTTTGTACAACTCTATGATACGAAATTTCCGTAATTGTATAATTTTAAATTGTTTCGTAGGAACCGCCCTTCGTAGAAAAGTTTACCAATAAGAGTGGTACATTTTTTCGAGGCTATACGATTGATGTTTTGGACAAAATTGCACAAGAAATAGGATTCACGTACGTGATTCGTGAAGTTCGTGACAAGCAGTACGGACTAACCTCACCTGATGGGTCATGGACGGGCTTAGTCGGAGAGGTTCAAAGAGGGGCAAGTGATGAATGCTTTTGTCGTTTATTTATTTATCCATGCTACTTAATATTAACTTAAAATCTAATTTTCTGCAGGCGTAATTTTTTCATTACAACTACAGATGAAATATATAAACATTAAAAATAATGATTAACAGTTTTTCTACAAGCATTTCAAGATAAACCTTTTGAAAACTTTTTGGTTGTCATTTTTTCATATTAATGTTCTGGACTGTCTTTGTAACAGGAAGCAGATCTTGCAGCAGCCCCTGTGTCTGTGACAGCAGAGAGAGAACAAGTGATTGATTTTACCCACCCTTATTACGACTATGCAGGTCTGCAGATCCTAATGAGCGGCACCATTGCTTCTAGTTCCATGTTTGGATTCGTGGACGTCTTTGATGGCCCTGTTTGGCTTGCATGGTTCGGTTTTTTGGGGCTGACAGGGATAATGTTGTACGTGTTTCATATCCTTGTCTACCGCGTGTTCTCCAAAGAGAAAGAAAAGGACAAGGACAAAGTGTTCTCCATCAGTGATACGCTTTGGTTTCTCATCTCGTCCATTACAATATACGGTTAGTGCGTAGATTTTATTTTACGTCCAAATCTCCGAAATTTTATTATATAGGATTAAAACATAAAAATATCATAAAAATATTTACCTTTTAGGACCAGACAAGACCCCGGGTACATTTGCAGGTAGAGTGTTGGTAATAGGGTTCTGGTTCTTCTGTCAAATTATGATGGCAACGTACACAGGCAAACCTGGCAGCCTTTATGACATCTAAGCGGCTGACTAACCGAAATCAACTCTCTTAACGAGTTGGCATCACAAAATTCAATCAAATACTCGTCTCTTGCCGGGTCCGTCAGCGAGGCTTATTTTTCACGAATGAAAGGCATCGAAGAAAACTTTTTTGAGCTGTGGAAGAACATGAGTTACGAAAAGAGTGACGGAAGAAACGACCTCTCTGTTTGGGACTATCCTCTAGATGACCTTTATTCCAGAATGTATAGTCATATAAACGAAACCGGGTTTCTCAAGTCATCAGGAAGAAGGTATCAACCGTGTTCTTGCGGGGAAATTTGCATTTATTCAAGAAACACCAGCTGATTAAATACGAAATGACCAAGTATTGCAATTTAATAACCGTTGGAGAGGTGTTCAGCGCTAAACCCTATGCTTTTGTTTTACAAGAAAACTCGCCGTGGAAAGAGGCATTCGATGCAAAGTATGTATAAATATGCATGTACTTGAAACGAAAACTATAGCTTCCAACGTAAAGGAAATACAATAAACGAAATACAATATGTTTATCATCTTTTTGATTTTCAGAATTCTGGAACTTCAAGCAGATGCTTTCTTCGAACAGCGGAAAGAAGTTTGGTGGTCACAGATGGTGTCTTGTCCAAAAGAAGACGATTCTTCCACCGGTCTTCCCTTTAAAAATCTCAGTGGGGTGTTCATTCTCACCGGAGCGGGGTTTGCCACGGGGTTTTTAATGCTTGGAATTGAATGTATTGTTTTCAAATGGAAAAAGAGAAAGGTAAAACGTTATTGGGTTAAATCAAATGTTCTTATTTCAAAATACATGTATCAGGAATAGGATCATACGATTTCAAGCTCATTTTTTTTTTCAAATAGATACAATGATCAATAAAATTCTTTCTTTCTTCTTTCTGTTTTTTTCTACATTTAATATATCAAATTTGAAGCTATTTATGTGCATTAATCGTTCTGGGTTTACTTACTACCGAATTGCATAATTAATATTGCTAAATGTAGTATGTATTTTAAAAACAGTAAAATTTACATTTTATTGAGTCAGAAAATCCTTAAAACACATATGATTATATCTGTTCAATGTTTCATAAACAGGAGACGAATGAAAAGCCTAAACATGTGTTTGTTCGTCCAAAGTTTCCCTCCCTTGTCTACCAGATTAACGTCCTTAAGGTCGTTGTTTATGAAACCTAAAAGTGCAAGCTCCACTACCCTCTACGAAAGACCTGACAGTTTCTGAAATGGATTAGGAAAGAGTATTTTCTTTTGATTTTTGCGTTTACTAAGGTAATAACATGTATATAGACATGTTCAAGTCTCGATATTTAATAAACAGTGCTCTATTTGATACTTTTAATGATGCCAAACATAGATTTAAGAATGGTAGTCAATAGAAATTAAACTTTCTAAAACGTAATATTTGCAAAAAACACACACGCAGAGACTTGAGCATGTCTAACATGCATACGAAATTTTAAAAAAGAGGATCATTCATCAGGTTTATTGAATTTTACTTATACGTCTTTTAGTACATAAAAGGTTTCTTTGAGAATATAATCATTCCTTGATATCATCCCAAACTACATTTTTTAAATTATTTAAATATATTGTATCTTTTATTTTAAATGAATATAGTGAATTCTTACTAACATTTATTACTTGATTATACATGTATGAAATCATTTACGATGACCCGCATCAAATCTTATATCATGATTTATCTCTTGTGTATCCATTATTACTCCTTTTATAAATCATTAAATATTACATGTTATATCACCATCAAACATTTCCTTTTTATCCATTGTATGATTGTATTAATAAATTACTAATTCACTGTATTATTATTCATCGATTGAATAATGTCAAAAGGGTCACATTTTTACATAATAGAAACATGAATATGTGTCACTATATATATACTAATACATATGTGTACTAATGTATAAGACCATGTATCAGAAGTAGGGAAAATGTGAAATAAAATCAAAAGACCTCTGGAACCAATGGCTTTTACTAATAATATCTTCCGACTAAAGTTGATAAGACAGCGGGTGCAAAAGTGCAGGACGGCGTCCGTGGTCCTGGGTGTTAGCCCGATTGAAGGTAGGTCAATTGTTTAATTCTGGTAAACGAAGTAACCACCAGACTGAGCCTGCGTGTAAACAAATGGATATAAATAGAAAGTAATTTCAAGCAGTCTGAATAACCTCCCCCTTTTTTTTCTTGTTAAAGAAAAGGAGTGGTATAATCAGACTGGATTTTAAGCAGCAGCATGTGGATGGCGTGAACTAAATTCCTCATACTATAGTTGCACTTTTAAGGATCATTATCTGTATACAATTAATAAATATAATAGGTCCATCTCGATACGCATTAGTAAATAAACAGCTGACGTCAACTTTCGCTTTTGATACAAATATACAATACTAGCTAGTATGATGTTTTTTAACGTCTTTATTGTTTTGTGTTGCTTATCAGCAAAGTTTGTGTAGTGTGCAATATATACAGAAATATAATGATATGATATTATTGTAGGTGTCGAATTTCTGCGAAGCATATCGCCTCTTCAACATACATGTATATACTTTATTGACAAAAAAAAAATCAATTGCCGGGTTGGAAACAAGTTCTGACAATCTATTCAGTTGTTCATCTCCTTAATATGCAGTCATACTTTATTAAGTTATAGTTGTTTACGTTTACTTTCGCTTTTCGGGTACTAAGAATATGTATGATCGCTTGAATGTATCCATCTATTATAGTAAAACTGTATAACGCATTGTTTATAAATATGGTAACCTGAATCATCTATCAGTGTACAGAACTTGTAGCAAGATCACGATTTTATGTATGACTTTTAACAAAGTCATACATAAGTACAAGTACAAGTTGGGACTGTACAGCCTATCAGTATATTATAGTGAATCATTAGGTATGATAGCCACAATATTTAGTCTCCTTTGAGTCTATATATACACTCACTGTGCGGCAAGGAAGGGAGGGGGGGGGGGGGACTCCCAGATCAAAAGTTCCACAGTCCCTCGGTTCCTTGTATAAAATCTAGCGATAAAGAACAATGTTCTAAATCGATCAAGAGTCCAAAGGAAAAAAATTGGTAGCAGGATCAGGTGCCACGGAGGTGTCAGCATCCACTGCCGACCATATATATATAACATAAATTAAAGCCACTTTAAAAAACCCAAACAAACGATAAGGAAGTTAGTTGTTACAGTAAAAAAGAGATTTTTGTATCATGCTATTGTCTTGTAACAAGTTATACTTAAATTGCGAAGGGGGGGGGGGGGGGGGGGTACGCACTACCCGTGTGGATAAGTACAATACTTAATTTATCATTTGTTTGTTTGCTTGTATGTCTGTGGGCTTTTTTTATTTTGTTTTCTTTTCTTTTCTGGTCCTTAGAAGAATTCTACAAACATAATATGTAAAGATATCGTCCGGATTTAGAATGAAAGGTTTTTCAGTTATATATCTTTCTTGAATCTGCATTAATTTTTGTAAATCCTGACATGATAAGAAATTACTTTCTGTATTTCAAAAGTAACGTTGAAAGTGTCGACCCCAGCGGGTGTAAAAAGCAGGACAGCGTCCTTGGTTCTTGGTCGGAACTGAGTAAAAATCAATTTTTTGATAAATAAACAAAGTAACCACGTGACTAAGCCTGCCAAATTCAAAGTTAACAATTAAATAGGATTTATGTTTACAATAAGGTGTAAATAATGTTGTTGCTTTTCACAAAGATTTGACGATTTTCTCCATATTTCATATAAAAGAAAATGTCTTGGATACTCGTTTATCAAATGACCGTAGCAATTAGTGTCAAATGTCAGAATTCTAAAATATATTCATTTATGTACGGGTGGGAGGGGGGGGGGGGGGGTGAGAAAATATCAAGTTATGAAAATAACGACTATATATATATATATATATATATATATATATATATATATATATATATATATATATATATAATTGTAAAACTTATCTTTATCATATTAGATTTTTTTTCCAAATTAATTCTAAATCAACTTACACATTTAACATGTTTGTTAAATGAGATTTTTTTTAAAAATATAAAATGATATCAAACTCATAACTGTAAAAAAAATCTTTGAAAACAATTTTTTTTAATGCTTATTTTAATAAAGTGAAATGGGAATGCAAGTCTACTATTCGAAATTATTTCATTCTTCATCTTGTATTGGTAAAAAACAATCTGATTAAAATCAGATCCTTTGATCCGCTCACGAAGACCGCTACACTAGGAGATCGTAGTGTAGCGATCTTCGTGAGCGGATCAAATATTGGAGTATATTTTAATTAAAATTTTAAACTAGTTAATTTTTTCGAATATCACAAACTCATATAATTGGTCAGCCAAAGAAGATTTTTATCGTATAAAACTTTCCTCTTGACACATATGAGAGTATAAGTTTTCGGTTCGATCTGCCGATCGTGGGATGTCGGATGTTTAAAATGATCACACTAGGCCTGCACAACTACATCTTAAAACGATCGAGTATTTTTACTTAGCCAGTCCCGGTTGTCTTTCTTGATTCTACAATCGTTTTCAAGACTTTTTTCAGTCAAACTCTTCAGTTTCTGATATTTTACTTGAAAAACTGGAAGTTGGTGCTCCAGCGGGTGCGAAAAGTACAGGGTGGCATCAGTGGCACAGTTGGAAACCAACCACATTGTGTGACGAACAATTGTTTGAGTAACGAAGTAACCACACGATCAAGCCAGCACGTTTATTTCCTTTAAATATCCACCATATAAGGCACAAATATAAGGCCGGGCTATTTTTGCTCATACTGTTTCTAAATATAATTTCTGGTTGTGACTTCGTATACATGTATTCCACTTGATTTAATTTTTATTCAATTGTCTAGTCCTAAACGAAAATGAATAATTACGTTGAAAATTAAAAGAATATAAACCTTAATTTTTTCATTACTTTTTCTTCAACAGGCCATAGAACCATGCATGTAGGGACTTGCATCGGTGTAATGATACTATGCAAAAATGAAAACTGATTCATTGCACTTTCGATCAGTAATATGTCTTCAATGATTACGTCCCTCCTATGTATGTATCATGCGCGGATCCAGAAATTTTTTCCAGGGGGGGTCCGAAGGATAATTGTGTTTGCCAGGGGGGGTCCGAGGCATATTTTCGCGATAATTTTACTATGTAAATTTAATAAATTTTCATTTTCCAGGGGGGGGGGGGGGTCGGGACCCCCCGACCCCCCCCCCCCCTCTAGATCCGCGCATGTGTATTATTTACATGCTAGGGACAAATAAAGTATGAAAGAGCTATAAACACTTATCTGTATATAATATTGACCGTGTACATGTATGAGACGCATAGGCGTCGGAACCGGGGGGGGGGGGGGGCTAGGGGGGGGGGGGCTTAACCACCCCACTTTTTTTGCAAAGTTATACCTAACCATTAGAAACATAGCATGATAGAGGGTTCAGCCCCCCCCCCCCCACTTTTTCTCGCAGGAAAGATTATTGTTCCTAAATTTACCTTGAAAGATTGAGAGGTTAGATTCAGAAGCATACTATCCCCCCCCCCCCCCCCCCCCCGGATTAGTAATTTCATTATTTTGGAGAAAAAAATTTGGGTAAGTATTTTTTTTGTGGAAGTATAGGTATACACACTTCCGACGCCTATGAGACGCAGTTGTTCATGTATACATATTTCTTTTTTTAATTGTAAAACCTGGGTTTTTCTAAATACGAAAACATCCTGACTAAAGTTAATAAGATAGCGGGTGCAAAATCGCAGGACTGCGTCCGTGGTTCTGGGTGTTAGCCCGATTGAATGTAGGTCAATTGTTTATTTCTGGTAAACGAAGTAACCACCTGACTAAGCCTGCGTGGAATGGCAGAGACATAAATATGGACAGGTTTTAACTCAACTAATGATTGACGTGTTATGCTATATATAGAGTTTCCTCATACGTTACAATCAGCTGTAAGGACCTTTAAGTAACTAGTATATTATAGAAACACTGGTTTTCCATGTCGGTGTAACATCTAATTAAAAACATATTACTTATATTTTGTTTTGACTGTTTTAATATTTATTCTTGTACATGATTAATTTAATTAAGATATTTCAAGAGGATTGGGAATAAATTCAGACAAATCAGGTGTTCTCAATTTAAAGCTTTATTATTTTCTAGATTTACACGACTTTTACAGTCAGCGTCAAATATAGATTATTTTTCAAACGTGGTTAGACAGGGGCTTTATTTATTTATTCCATAAAGAAACGCATATTTTAAACATACTGTAAAACTAATCCACAGAAAAACTCGAATTTTATTTCCGAAAATATATACCTTTGACGTTGTAAATGGTCAATAGCAAATAGAATAAAATAAAATTGATTGATAAATTCAAACAAAACTGTCTTTCGTTATTGTCGATCAAAGCATCAAGCAGGCACGTAGCATCGTTTTTTAAAGTGGGGAGGGGTAGAATATTTAAAGAAAAATCACGACAAACCAAAAAAAAAAAAAAAAACGAGGGAGTAATGCTTTCAATTTTACAGTTCATTTTCTTATTTGCACTCAATTTCTTATAACTCCCGAAAAGGGGGGGGGGGGGGGCTCCGCGGTAATTGAATTTTCTTTGTGTGAATTAAGAAAAATGTTTGCTGCGAGAAAAAGATGGAAATGTTCTCTCTAAGAAAAATGCAGTAACTCATTGTAGATTTAGAATGTGTAATAAGTATTTATCTATTGAATTGATCGCTAAAAATAATACAGTCAGAGAAGAAAAGAATGGGCGCTACATGTAAACTGAATCAATTTCTTTATACATTTTAAATTGTCAGACATTGATTGTTACCTTTCAGTATATATTATATATAGTTGATGAATTCTGCAAATCTTCTTTTTTTAAATGAGATTAATTTTTATAGAAAAATAAATGAATTTTACATGCTTCCCAAATTTAACCGACCAGAAATGCATGCGTCAGTAATAAAAGCAAAGTTAAAAAACACGCATTGTAAATTGTTTAGTGCCTAGAGGAGTTTTTGGTTTTTTTTTTGGGGGGGGGGGGGGGGGTATCAATAATCTCCAAACTTCCCTTAATTATATGATATCTGAATGTCTTTGATCAATTAAAAGCATAAGTTCAATTAATTGTACGTTATTTTTATAACAAAACTCTTTCTAGTTGAATCTATGGTCAATGTCTGAGATAGTGAATGTCTATTCCCAATCTAAACAACTATTGCGACAATGACAATAAGTTTAGTTATTATATATTGATCAGATTAATTGGATGGGGATGGAGAGCTTCTCTAGTTGTCTTTCTTGAATCTGCAACATTTTTGGGGAATTTCAATGTGATATTACTTACTTTGTTATGTATATTTACGTTGATTCGAAAGTGTCGACCCTAGCGGGCGCAAAAAGCAGGACAGCGTCCGTGGTTCTTGGTCGGAACCAACCAGACTGAGTGAAAATCAATTGTTTGAGTAAACGAAGTAGCCACGTGACTAAGCCTGCCAAGTGAGAATTTATCAATAAACAGGATTTATGTTTACGATAAAGGCAGAGTTGTCTTTCCTCAACACATTCTTCTTCTTTTTCTCCCGCAAACGGCATTACTGATTTTAAATATGATAAACAGTTACAATTTTTGTCATGAAAAAGGGCGGGTTGTTCTGAAACGACAATTTTACATTCATATCTCAAACAAGAAAACGGCAATATTTATTTTTATATGTCTGTAGAAAATGGTTCTACAAATTCTTTGAATATTTAAAACATTTTGGGCGCAATTCAATTTATAATTAGATAACTGGAAAGTCAAATTACAATTATAAAACCTACATGGATTGCAATGTATATAATTATGTACAATGTCATGTTTTTCTTTTTCGAAGTGGGGGAGAGGGTGTGAGGTTGTGGAGGGTATGAGAAAATGACAATTTAAGCTAAATATTCCAGAGGGGGGTTAGACTCATCTGAAATCTTGACACCCCCCCCCCAAATAAAACGTATTAATTAAAAAAAACCTAATCTGCCAATCGTCAAATTCTGTCGCGATTGTATTTAAGGAATGAATTCGAATTCAATATTTATTTGTTTTATACGATATAAAATGGTTTGGGGCAGTTTACGCAACTGTTTCAAACCATTTTATATCGTATAAAACTAATAAATATTGAATTCATTACTTATAATTTAATTTTTTTTTTTACTCTTCATTGTAGAAAAAACGGTTATTTGACCTTTAAAATGATGTAAAATTGTACAAAAATCAAACGTAACGTCAGGCGTATTGATATGTTTATATTTACATTCTATACTGTGTTTTTCCATTAAATTCCGTGATGTTTAAATGCCTGTAAATGCAACAAGTAGTCAAAGGTCAAACTGACGAGTTTTATAATGACGTCACAAACGTTGAACGCTGTAAACTGCAACGTCACAAGCGAAAATCAAAGTTCACGCTTGTGGCTGTTACTGTGGCTCTTCCATTAATATTAACTTACCCTTAGGATAAGTTAGGAATTTTAAGGTATGAATCACATTTGCAGACAAGGCAAGAAGTTAAACAAAATGTAAATATAAGCATTAAATCATGATTTTTTTAAGTATACACTCTCATAACTGCAGCGGTGTGTGCATTCAAATTTTCATAACGCGCTAACGCGCATTACTCAATTTGTATGCACACACCGCTGCAGTTATGAGAGTGTATACTTCAAAAAATCATGATTCAATGCTATATTGACGTTAGTCTTACTATGACGTGGGCAACATTCTTTATACGATATAAAATAATTTTTTAGCCAATCAGAAAGCGCGTTACAACCAGAATTAAATTATAGTGGTTTGAGTCAGATAGAAACGAAAACACGTCTGAACGCTTTGACTGGTTTATCTAGACTGATTTGAACATAAACATATTATTATAACGTTACCATGACGTCATACTATGATTACGTCATAATAGCAATGTCTCACAACGTCACATGCACCTCGACGTCATATAAGATATTTCCAAACAAATTCCTTTTCCTTGGAGAGGGATGGGGGTTTACAGCGTACCCAAAACTACTATGATAATAATGTTCATTTCCATTTTTTTACTACTAATTTTTATTTACCCTCAAAAAGTGGTGAGGGGGAACTCCTTTAAAATTTAATTTTCTACATGTAAATCTAAGAAAAATGTTTGCTGCGAGAAAAGACGACCCCCTCCACCCTCCCCCAATGCTACGTGCCTGTTAAAATGGCTCTAGATAATGCGCATGCTTTCCTTGCTAATCCTCTGCTTTTTTCACCTAAAAACAATATACTGTCAACTGTCAAAATTTCCGCCCTGAGCTCTATCTTGGTGTGGCCTAGCTCGTCAAGTCCCAAACTCTTATAAGTTAACAAACAAGGCTAGACTTCAGTTCTTAGTCTAACAATGCAACAATAAAGTTTTATACTCAGTATATAAAGGGAAGAAAAGGGTTCGATTGTATCATGGATCAGACCAATCGAAAGCTTTATATACAAATGTATATACTAATATGCAATGGCTCAAAGTTTTCAGTTCCGGGTAATGGTTTTAAAGTTATTCCACCAAATTTCGATTGTGTGGTGACTAATTGAGAAATATTTAAAGTAGACAGAGAATCCGTAAAATAAACACGGATCTTTTCAACAAGTTGAATTTAATGATACATTTTTTCACATCTACAAGTCATAATTTTACAGCATGTCAAACTGTACTAATATTGTTCATTTCATAACTTGCAATGCTAAACAAAATGTCAACGTGCCTTTGTAAGACAGTATCACACACTATCAATCATTATTCAGTTACTGAATGAACAGCTTGTTCTGTGTTTGAGAGCCTATCTTCAAACAAAGCTCCCTAAAATCCCTCACCCACCCATCAATTTAATTTACAGTACCAGTACATTGTATTCAAACATGTAAATTATTTTGTCAATCTTCATCATAACCAGGTGATGCTTCAGTTTTCGGGTGCTGACAGAGAATCAACTTCCTCTGTGATTGGTTCGTATGCTGATTTGGGCTTCGTTTCTGCATTCAGAGATTCAATCTGAGAATCGGTCAGTTTTTTAATTGCATCGTAAAACTCGGAAAAGTCCACGTAGGCTTCCACTCGGCCATTTTCATCCAATTCCAACTTGTTTGGGTTGTAAAACCTGGTGGGGAACCTCATTTCTCCACTGCTCTGAGTGGAAGATTCCGTACTGGTGTACGTATGGTTGGTATCCTGAAAGGTGGATTCCAAAGTGGATGAGAGGGTATCTCTGGGTGGGGTCTGTGCTGGGGTGGGGGTTCCAGGGGTGGATGCCCCAGACTCGCTGTGGTTCTCCACCCTCTCTGCTGTGCTGAGTGTCGGTATCGTCACGGTGGGGGGCAGGTTTGGTCGGGGGCTGTAGAATGGCACAGACACTGGGTGATAGGCACCACCTGCAGTGGGGCTGTTTATTGCATTGGCAAGAGGGTAGTTAAAGTTTCTGACTAGCAGTGTGATGTCTCCCCGCTTCTGACAAATCTGTTTCATTTCAGGCGTTCCTCCAATGAAGGCATCATGGTGAATTCGAACCACTTTGTCAACTACCGCTTGAGCTACACCATTTAGTGTGGATTGCTGGGAGAATTCTGCTGCCACCATACGAGCAATGTCAATATTCACACGGTCTGTGTTTGTGGCTGCCTGTAGAGCCTGATAGAGACCATCTGACATGATGATCAGAAAGCTTGGACGACTTCCTATCTCAATGCTTCCATGTACATAAGGATCAGCTATCACTGGCTCCCGAGTGGCATTCCTAGAATTACATGCATCAAAGAACTGTACAATACATTAAGTAAAGCCTAAACTAAAGGGTTTTTTATACAGAATACAACTTTACCTTTTCTATTTCTGTATCAAACGTGGACTTTGTATTTTTTTTTTCTGCAATGTTGCTACCTTCATACCCCTCATGAATCACTTTTATGTTTTAAATTTAAATTAAGCCGCATTATGTATTTTTTTCTGCAACATTGTTACCTTCATTTCCTATATGGATCACCAAAAATGCATTTATTGTTAAAATAAACCACTCACTGTAGAATCTCTATGTCCATGTAGCCCCCTTTGACATGGTAGTCTCCTATACACCGGGTGCTGTCAGAGCTTCCAATTCTTCGGTGCAGTTTCAATCTTTCCACATCTAAGCCCAGTTGAGACAGTCGATTAAGCTCCTCCTCGTTGAAAATTGAGTGGTCCACAGACAGCTGAGCGACCTTGAAAACCCCGCCTTCGTCTGTCTGACAGAACAAGGCTCGAGTGTCGCCTGAAATTTTGTGAAAATGCTCATACTTACGAATTACTAAAAGACAATGTAACTTCTGTGTACATTTTTTTGTTTTCAACATTATAGAAAAATTAATAAAAAACTTTTTAACATCAGATCTTTTAACTACCATTAAGTAGAATCTCTGAAACCACAATATATATAAAGATATCTTTTTTTTCATTCAGTCAGTGAAATAGCTCGATCGAAACAAATTAAATCAATTTATCATATGTGTAACTTACCGACATTGGCCACATATAACTTGCTCTTATAGACCAAAGCTACAGTGGCAGTGGTCCCCCCTGTAATTTCCCTCTCTAAGGCATCAAGTTTCTTCATCACATCAGGAAACTGATTCAGTGCCTCATAGTGCCCTATACCCTGAAGTGGCATAATCATAATTAAGTAAGCTGCTAGCGTCTAAATCTGGAGATTTTCTTTCAAAACGCAGTAAAAACCCATGGTCTAACTTTTTTCTATAGATGCAGACCAATCACTGGTTTATTGAATACTGTGTGCCACTGGACAAACATTAATCAATTCTAGTTATTCAACAACTTAAATGCTGTGAAAGGCATACATGCATAGATCTTGGCAAATAACTTTTATTTATTAATAGTCCAATCAACATTTTCCTTTGCTGGGATAAACCAAAAGTCAAAAGTGAAAAACCAAACTTTCCCATTCTTCATGCTGCCAAACATTTGGGCATCCTTTCATAAAATCTCTTTGAACTTAATTTACTCCTTCCATGTGTGTTGCCCTATACTTGGGGAATCAAAATACACAATGGAAACACCTTTTACGTCAATTAAATGACAGAGTTACAAACCTCCAAACTACAAAAGCTACTGTGAGAAATCTATTGTTTTCCCTCAAAGATAGCAGTCAAGGGACATAACTTTTGTAAAATCATTTCTATCAGAGTCTGTCTGTTTGCTATGCATTTGGTACTTATATGAAGGCAAAACTTTTAAGACTAATAATAATTCAAACATACCTCTGGCAGCTGTAACTGTATTGTTGTCTTCTCAGCAAATATATGATCAATGGACTCAAAGAAACTCTTTTCCACAGCGATAAAGGCCTTGAATTGATAACACAATCATTTTAAAAAGAAATCATAAATATTCTCTACTATTTTATACTGGCATAAATAGAAAATTTACAGTTAATACTGATAAAAAATTTTAAACTTAAAAAAAAAAACTTTAATACAAATATTTTTGTTGATAAATGTTTATGAACAATATACCACTGTATACATATGTATTAGATATCATAAAGATAATGATTCCAGAGAAGAGGATTAAAAGAGAGATTATGTTTTCTTACTTGGTTAAGTACATCTTTGATGTCCTCATCCGTTGTTTTCTCCAACAGTTGCCCTAGCAACAGTTCTGCTGGCATCCTCTGGGCAGCAAAGTTAGCGGCCCTGCTTCCATCATGTCCGTCAAACACGCCGTACAGATAACAGTCCTCGTCATGCCTGAAATATCAGATTAACCAAACAAAACATTAAGCTTTGGTAATATTCAGTTTTAGTTTTATACTACAGAACTTTAATCACTATCAATTTGAACTGAGGTAAGTTTGATTCTTTAGAAGATTTGATTATGTTCACAATTGTTTAAATTACAGAGATTTTATGTTTGCAATAATCCAAGCAAAAAGCACTTGCTATGATCATTGCGACAGCATGAAAAAGTTCATAACAGAATTTAACATTTTTGCTGGTATGAGTCTTCTTCATGAATTGTACCACGAAATTTGAAACTTCTAAGAATTATTGGTCTTGCATTAAAATATTTACATTTTGAATTTAAAATGAAAGCTGCAGTCTTCAAACTCATGCTCCTCCCTCCTGATGCCATCTTCCCGATAGATCTGATTGGTCGAGAACCCAACCCCCGAGAGTGGACACACAGGCAGGTCATCTGTCCAGCTGAGGGCATGTCCCTGTTAAAGCAAAAGGAATTCAGTTTTACAGAGACAAATGGATTTACAGATAAATTTGTAAAAAAGCATACATAGCCATGCATATGAAGCATTCTATGATTCTAATAATGAAAAACATTGTATATCACATTCAGCACATACACATGTATAGCAATGATTTAAGCCAAAATCAAACCTTATATCATCTCATACATATTTAACATGTTTAGATATGATGCAGCTGATCATGTCTGCTGTTAGAGAGAGAGAGAGAGAGAGAGAGAGACAGACAGACAGAGACAGACAGACCGACAGACAGCGAGAGAGCACTAATTAGAAGGTACAGATTGCCAATAATTCACGATGATCAAAATGTTTCTGTATTTATCTAGTAAACTTAGGATTTACACAATATAATATACGCATGTCTATAATCCAACCTTTTTTTATCTTTCAAAATAATGACTATACTTCTTGTCAAATTAATTAGAAAAATAAATGCAAAAGATTCAAATTTACACACGTGTGAACCAATCCGTGGAGGGGATCCTACAACAACACCATTTGACAGCAACCCGCTCGACATTCTCTCCCCAAACAGGGAAAATCCGGAAGTTTTCGTCACTTCCGCTTTCATTTCACAAGGACGTGTGTTATTTTCATTTTGTCTCCCAGAATCTCCGTGTACAGAATACAATCATATCAACGAAAACTAAACGCTGTAAGTGAGAATTAAACCTTGTCAGTGTAATTTAATGTATAGCATGGGAAATGTTTCATCATTAATTAATGACATCATCCTGGCGTTACGGGTTTTTCGATATTGCAAGTTTTCTCTCATGTACTGTGATGAAAACTGTCTATTTTTTCCCTCATATATGATTTATTGTTATCTTAACAACCAGCAAAATTCAATAATAAAAATTGGGAAAATGTTGTATAAATACGTAAAAGCATATTAACAAATATGTTAATTATTATCCAAAGCACAACACAGCACATACATCATGTACATTAGAAAGAATAATCTTACCGTGACCAGGCTATGCCCGGGTCCCGTAGGACATCTGTTGTTATAACGATAGAACATTCTATCAACACATACATGTAAATGCGTCCATCTTCATGGTTTTTTAGGTTATGGTTGTGTTTGTGTTACGTAAACTGGTGTCAAAAAGGGGGAGGTTCTTCATTCCCCAGATACAGTATACATGTATAAAATGTGATAGTGGGTTAACCATTAAGGTGAGCCGTTTAACTCAGTCGATAGGGCATTGTTATTTTTAACTGAAGGGTTCAAGTATGAACATACTTTTGGTCATTAAGGTACTATATTGTTAAGGCAATATGAATTTCACTTAAAACATTTTTGTTATGCAATCCTTTGTTATTTTAAACCATTATATAGCATAAAGTGCTTGTAGATTTGAAAACAAATCCAAAAAGTTACCTGTAAGTGTCCAATAAGTTTAAAAAACTGTCCATTATTTTAAAGAATGGACAGTGAAATCTGCCCAGTAAAAAATAATGGATAGTAATTGTAAACTTATTGGACAGGTACAGGTGACGTGTAATAAAACAAATAGCATGCAAAGCCATACATCTGAGAACAAAATGAAATTTAATTAAGCATGCTTTGAAGTATAATAATCCAAATGAATTGACACAACTCTGTAAAATAATTCAAATGCACTGGTACATGAGTGGAAAATAATCCAAATGCAGTTGTATACATGTATACATGTATGGAATCAGGAAAATCCAGATTTGACTTTGCCTCCGTTTTCTTAGATAAACCACTCCGTATTAAGTCATCCAAATCCTGCTGATTCAGAGGTTTTATAAACCTATTATTGCTCTCTACCTCTTGACTGGCGTTTAATAATCATATCTTCATCAGAGATACCAGAAAAGACAGTTCCGAATTAAATCAAAATCTGGCACAGCCTCCATATCTAGAATGTCACTTAGAACACCATCTGTGTTTGGATGATTTTCATAACCATCCTTGCATTTTGACTGAGTTATTTTAAGAAAATGCTTTCTCCATCAGAGGAAAACATCTCGATACTAAAACACAAGTTGTGTGAATGAATGAAAAATCATGCAGTTCAAGTTATACCTAAAAGTCACCTGTACCTGTCCATTAAGTAGACAATAGAAACAGAATTCTACTCAAGACCGCGTTTTTGTTAGGGGTGGTTATAAATAGCTCTATTTTCATTGTCTACTGGTGTACCTGTTGAAGTCCATTCTTAAAACAAGAGGAGAATGTTTTAAGTCGGATATAAGCCTCAAACTGTCCATTCTGTGAGAGAAAGAACTGATCTCGGCCCTTCGGGCCTCGATCAGTTCTTTCTCTCACAGAATGGACAGTTTTTGGCTTATATCCTTTACTTAATTCTTCTTATTCAGTGATGAATCCTCTCTGATTCAATCTTGTAGAATCATACAGATGGTTTAAAACTACGAAATACAGACTACATGAAAAAAGGACATGAGTGTCCGTAAGGAGGTTCTTGGATTGTACAGGAAAATATTCCGCTTATCCAGAAACTGGCAGTCTGCAACCGGAGACTCCAGCCAAACTGCAGCAGAAAAACAGTACATAAAGGATGAAGCCAGGGTTCTCTTCAGAAAAAATCAGAATGTATTTTTTTATTTGTATATTAATTATCAAATTTTTATCGACCAATTTTTGTGATTGTGTGTTTTGTCATTGAGTGATAAATCATAAAATAATTTCAAATGAATTTATAAATCCTCAAAATTAAAGATAAACAAAAATTGATGCCAAACAATATAATGAATAGTAAATATTTCTTTGAAAAATTAATTGTAGATCACAGATGAAAATGAAATAAGAGAACACATCAAGGAAGCAAATATAAGGATTGAAATGGGTAAGCAATTAAATTGATACCAGTGAAAACTTGATTCTTTTTTCATATTTTGATGGTTACCCTGGCTTTCCCCTCTCGTCTGCAGTGTTTTGTCATGCAATGCAGTGTAGAAAGGTGTGGGCAGCAGGCTATTAATTAGAATTCTTATTTTTTTTTCCTCTCTAATTTTTGGGTTTAAAAATCAATCTCTGCACACCTTAACAGTATTTTGCTGACACTTCATGGTGTGCAATGACTTTCCCATCCAATGAGCAATTTTTGATATGATTTAACTAACAAAGATTATAAAGGCAGTCAAACCATAAATCAAATTTTGTGGAAAACTTTTTGTACTGTAACAAGAGAACTGTAGTTAACTCCGTTTGCTACTTTTCCTCTGAAAGCAGACGTGACAGCAAAAACTATACAAAAAGGTTATGCTCACTCCATGTAATAGGGAGTACCTTGTGTTATTATTATAATATTAACTTTTATTAATGAAACAAGTGACTGTGATATAAAATTCTATTAATCATCATTCAATTTTTCTTTCAATTTCATGACTTTGAAACCAATATTTATGTTCTGCATTTAAAAAAAAGATTGGCATGAGTTTTGATTTTTTTTTTTTTTTTGTATATTTTAGCTCTGCATTACAAGACTCCATATCCTAGACATGTAAGTATTAAAAAAATGTCAGCTGCCCTGTACATAGTCGCTTGATAATGCCATCTGCCATCAAGAGTTATCTTTCTTTTGTTGTCTTTACTGCAGGTCAACATTCCCCAAAATGTGTTGGCGCCATTAACCTCAAAACTCAAGAAAGCGCAAAAGAGGAAGATCAAAGAATCCATTCCTTTGTATTGGAAATCCTATGAGGATGTTACAAAATAAAGACTTGCACATTGTTTTCCCTTTGACATTTTCTTGTTCACTTGGAAATACTCTGCATCTTTGTACATCACAGGATCTATAGACATTTTTGTTCAGTGTGACATCATCTCAGAAGAAACTTTTGCTTTCTCTGGTATAACATTCAGTACAGAATCGATTTATTTGTATGAATAAAGAATGTCCAATTTCCAAATTTGTGTTAAATGATTATCTAATAAAAAGGTATTTTAGTCCCTCCTTTTAAAGATTTGGAATGTCATACTAATTGTTTAAAGGAAAAGAATAATGAAGGGTTCAAAGGCAAAGAATAATAAATGAAAATAAGATATCATAACTGGATTTTTTTTTACTAGGTCTTTTAATCATTCTAGTCTGGCCCTCTCCAATTAGATTTGTTGAACAATTTAATGATCAATTCAGCCTTACTTTTAGACAAATTGCGTTTTGCAAATCTTTTGTTTGTAATGATAGAATCAAAATAATTGCTAACAGGAAAAATTTGGCAAATCTTCAAGAAATGAGACAATTAAATTTTCTTCAATTTTCAATATGATAGCATGCATTAATTTTACACAAACAAAGACCAGAATTGTGGTTTTTGATACATGTAATTTTAATGAGACAATGAATTGACACACGATTACAAAGTAAATGTATTCAATATGGCTGCCCATCTAATCAGCTGTCTTCAGATTTGTCTTTTTTACCTGAAAAATTAAACACATTTCCATTATTTACTGAATGTAAATATTCAGAAGAAAATTACAACCTTGAATAAAAGAACTTAATAAGTCTATGTGAGACATTTTTGTTATTACATGAATATTGCTCATATTTGTTAGGGTAGCTTTTAATTATATTAGAAGACTTTATAAAATGCATAAGAGTTAACAATGTTTTTTATAACAAAATTAAACAGCAATGTCAGTAGAAACCTTACTTTTCTCTCTCATTTCATCCCTTGCTTTCATCCTTGCAATGAATCCATGACTCTTGTTTTTACGGAACTGTTCAAAGGGATCTTTGAGATCCACTCCCACACCTTTGAACATATCTTGCCTGTCCCTCACATCCCCTCCGGAGATGGGATCTACTATTCCTTGCTCACTGGCTCCTAACCCCTTTCCTCCCCAGCCTGAGGAACAAAATCCCAAAGGATTAAAAATGAGAACAATAAACTTATTTGTTTAATAAACTAATG
This sequence comes from Magallana hongkongensis, assembly GCA_015776775.1. Lineage (NCBI taxonomy): Eukaryota > Metazoa > Mollusca > Bivalvia > Ostreida > Ostreidae > Magallana > Magallana hongkongensis. Next base: position 29,182,555 of record CM027473.1, on the reverse strand, counting down.
TTGTTTGTATCCTAGACCATATCAAAGGAGCACATCGATAAAATTTAATTAAGTTCATGATAAATTAATATTTAATATATGCAGTTTGTATAAGGCACTTGTATTTTTTGTTTTATTTTTATTTGTGAACTTACCCATTTTCATCAGCATTTGGTGGCCTTTGTTGTCATAACCCAACTTGGAGTCGGGAGTCGGTTGTGCTCCCATCCCAACACTACAAAAACGAGTGAAAAATAGCTCATCATGCAATTCACACAAACTCGGATGAATTCTACCAAAATTGATAACATGAGGTTTATGCGTACAATTCGTCAGTTGGAGTGGGGCTCCTGGACACTTTTCTTCGCCGTGGTGATGGAGAGGGTGACTTGCTGCTCCTTTGATAAGGTAAAGGTGACTCTGACCTTCAAACACAATAAGTAAATTTAGATTTTTGTAATTAATAAATTTTTATTTTTTTTAGAATTCTTCCAGAGCAATGTCATTCTCTTTTTTATACCTTGACCTGCTTCTCCTTCCACTTTGCCTCCTGCGACCTCTCGGCGGAGGAGAAGGTGACCTTGATCTACTTCTTGACCTTCTTTCCTCTCTGTCTCTAAATCTTTCCCTCTCCCTGGATCTGGATCTGGAACGTGATCTTGACCTTGACCTGGAGCGGGATCTTGAATGTGACCTTGACCTTCGACCTCTCTGTTGTCTCTCTGCTTCTTTCTCCTCCTCTTTAAGTTTTCTAGCTCTCTGTTTGGCTTTGAAGAACTCATACAGACCAAGTTTTTCCCATCCTTCACTGCAACAGAAGTAATATTAATACTGAAATTCCAAGCGAAACTTAATTTTGATACTTTTATACATTTTGATATATTAAATCACTATTTTGTATCAGTGTTATACCTATCTCTAGGCCTCTCATGAGTTGGAGCACTGTAGAAAGCCTCCACGGCTAGCAGTAACCTCTCACTTGGCGGCATAGGAGGTGGTAAGCGGATGTCTTTAGGTTCCAATGGGCGATATTCATGGTCTTCCAACTACATCATTATAAACGTGATACATTATGTTCTGGCATTGGTATATATGAAATTCTTTAATATTTTTGCTCAGTCTTCAAATAACTTAGTAGTTATTCTATAAGCCTGATTGATCATGCATGTAAAGATAACAAATCATCATAAAAAGATAAATTTTCCCATAATGAAGTTCGGTAAATTTTCCCTTACTTTAACTAAAGGTGCCATAAGTCCACCTGGCAATTCAAAGTATGGCACGGATGGTGTCAAGTCGATATCAGATGGAGGTGGGGCAAATGGGGGGAGTCCAGCAGGAAAGCCTGGGGGAGGTTTACTCAGATCGGGGAGAGCAAACTGATTCTGACCTGGTCCTGATGTTGAGGGTGCAGGAGTGAAACCTGGGGGTAGTCCTGCAGGCGGGCCACCAGGGCCTGAAAGGCAAGGAAAATTGAATTATACCCGATACATAGAAAATTGCAAGAAAAGTACCCTGTACTATGAACATGGATATAGACAAATATTCATTTATACATAAATCTTTCAATTTTCCATCCAATCATTTTAGGTTTTTAGAGAAGGTAAATTACCTAATGCCTTAATAAGTTAAAATGGTCGTCTTGTGGAAGAAAACATGTACACAGCGAATTTGATATACCTTTTATCATATTCATTATACAAATACAATGGATTACAGAATAAGGGAAGTAAATCCACTGGTCTGTAGAACTACACTATAACTGATTTTTACTGTACATGTTTGTTAGGTATGAACTTGTTTCTTCAACCTCATTGGATCTCATGAACAATGTTGATATTTGTAAACCGTCCTTACCGACATTCTGAGGAGGTGGTCCCCTAAATCCAGGAGGTGGTCCCCCAAATCCCCCAGGTGGTGGTCCAAACTGCTGAGGGGCAGACCCAGGAGGAAGACCCTGGAGGGGCTGGGCTCCTGGTATCGGACCAAGTTGTTGCTGAAATAATGAGTCAGTTACAGATACACCCTAATTAGATGCATGACTATAGCTCTTTGATCAAATCAATCTATGGTTGCCCATCTAAAATTATTTTGACTTAAAAGCTGTTGTTCTGCAGCTACACCTTAATCTGTGCTTAAATCCGTCACCACAATTAAAGGACTGGTACATAATACATCATACTTTTGAATTTTGCATATTTCCTCTGCAGCTATATAATTATTAATACTGTTAATCGTAATTTAAAGCATATGAATTGATGAAAACACACCTGCATTAGAGGAGGGGGAGGCTCCGCCGAAACAGGGGGTGGCTGGTCCCCCACAACACAGGGTGTTGGTATCATCTGTGTGACCTGTACAACCTGGGGGTCCCCAAGGCTGCTGGGAGGCACTGCCATTGGCGCAGAGGATGGGATCTGTAGGGGACCCGGTCCCATGGACACAGAGAGGGGAACAGATGCTGGGATTCCTGTAGGAATACCACTCCCTAATCCAATCAAAGAAACATTACATTAAAACAAATACAGAAAGAAATTGTGTTCAAAGAAAGAGGGGGAAAATTGAAGAATCTTTTTTTATTTATGTAAAATCAATACCCTGAAATGTGTTTTATACCCCTCATTCGAATGTTTCAATGGGAAAATGTTCTGTTTTCTATTAAAGCAACCTTCCCCGGGGAATTTGGTGCCAATTGCAGGAAGCAGCTTTAAAATTGAGCTGTCTTTATAGGGCTCTTCATGAAATAGTTTGTTCCTTGATTTCAAGATCACCACAACAATTAAAATCAATTACTTTCTGGGTTTTTTTCTTTCTTTTCTTTTCTTTTTTTTTTGGGGGGGGGGGGGGGGGGTAATATATCAAATGTTCATCGCCTTAACAATTTTGAATAGCTGAAGTAGAAAATATTATTGATTTATATTTCCTGGGACCATCTATCAATTTGTATATACATTTTATGCCTCAAGTTGGCATTGGAACATACTGGTATTCAATTGGTAAGTATAACCAAGAAGAAAAAACACATACCATAAATCATGAGAATTTAAGCCTTTGAGACATTATTTTCTTTAAAAAAATTATAATCTTTGTTAAAAAAATTTCATCATTAATGTTATGATCTTTTTTTATCTAGAAATATCAATAACTGTTAATGTTGGAATAGTGACAGTACAGAGTAAGCCTCCAGTAAAGTTTTATCAAGGTGAAAAGTTAAAATAAAAATGAATGACAGATCTGAAATGACTTGTACTTTTCGATAAAAAATTGGTAATTCAATACTGTAGATCAAGGTTGGTCTTGACGCAACTCTATTTTTGCTTCCAGGGAAAGTGCATTCTAAATCAAGTATATGTCTCTTATAAAAGTGTCATGCTATAAAAATAGATATAGACTGACACTTTACTTTTGTAATAAGGCATTGGATTTGCTTACAAAGAAATTCAGTATTAATATTATCTTAATTAAATCATATCCAACTTAAAAGTTAATGTTGTTGAACTATTGTTGATAAAATACATGTTGTAATACTGTACAGGCCTCAAAATCATGAAACATCTTAACAAGCTTATGTCAAAATCTTCATAAATTGTAATATAAGAAAGTAAAACTTATTCAGACTTAAAAACAACAGTTCAAAATATAAAAACACAATTCAACCTTGCATCATAAACTGCTACTTTCTGCAAATTAACAGACTTTAGATTAAAAGAAATAAATATTTTTTTAAAAATTGAAATTTTGACTTGAAGTCTTAAAGTAGGTTTCATGATCCTGAGGTCAGGTATGTTACACCACCTGGTGGTAGCCCCTCCACCATTGAAGCCATCCCCTGTGGTGGGGGAGGCCCTTGTGGCACCACCTGTTGCTGCAATATCTGTAACTGTTGCTGCAGTTGTTGCAGCTGGTTGTTGAGGTGGGCGATGAAGTCCTGGTGCTGCTTCTGTAGGTGGCCATACTTCTGTTGTGTGGTTGCAGATATCTGAGCAACAGTCGCACCATGTTCATTAAGCAGGTTTGTCTGAAAATGTAATTATATACATCTACAACATACATGTACCAAATATTGGTGTTGTTGTTTTTTTTTCTAAGGGGGGGGGGGGGGGTGTCCCTCAAGATTATCATTCATTGATTTTTACAAAATTTGCAACATTTGAAAAAATAAAAAATTGTCTTCATGATTTAAAATATTAATAATCCTACCAATGTTTCATTGAAATTAAATATTTTAATCTGATTTAAAATTTATAAAATTAATTTAATAGGGAATAATAGCAAATTATAGAATCATACCTGGTAATTAGCTAGGGCTATTGTTGGATTCTTTAGTTGCTGCAAAAGAAAGAACAGGAATGAGTTACCTCCCTTTGATCACAAAATTCAATTTTTTTTACCCATTTAATATATATTTTTAAGAACACATGTACTATTTCATACACCATTATGTCTAATTTTCATAATGCAAGGTGTTTTTGCTTTAATTACCACTTGGCACAAAAATATGATAATTGACTTCATTTGCATATAAATTACAGGTCATTTATATGTACTGGTAGGTTGAAAATCTTTATTAATGTTCAATTTATAGCTAGTACATTGAAGATATTAAAAATTTTCTTCAACAGCATGAAGTTTGCTATCATTTTCACTGTGTAAGAATTTAGTGTATTAAACTGAGTGAGTGCTATTAAACAATTGTTAGATAGATGCCAAAATACACATGTACTACTGTTTTATTTAATGTTCACAGACTTGCTGGTATTTTACCAAGTATTTCCCATATTTTTCTGCTTAAACAAATTATGCCACTACATTCTCAACTTTTAAGATTTTTAAGATTATAATTCCCATTACTGGACATAATATGTACACAAGGCAGTGTGTCCTTTACCGAGATCCAGCAGGACTCTTTAAGATCTGCGAGCCAGCAGAAACCAAAACATATTTACGTGGCCCAGTTTTACAATATCTTGTTTAAATCCCTACTCTAGCACAGCAAGGTCGAGAGATCTATGTATGATGTATATTGTGCAAACATGATCAGAGGCAGTGGAGTAGAAATTCCTTACGTCATGAATTTACCGAGAATTCCAAAGCCATTGAACCCCTATTTCAAAATCCTTATCTTTTGTTGAGAAAGAAGTCTATTCCCTCTTGCATCATTCTGTGAAGTCATTCCACCTTTACTCGTCAGGCAAGAATAAAGGAGTTTATATGTTCGTAAACAAGTCAAGAGAAGGAGATTAAAACTTTTAACTTCTGCAGGGTCAACAATCCCAAAATGTAAACAATAACAAACACAGTCATCGGCATTAACTGAACAAAATATAAACACGTTTTATGCATGCAGCCTAGTTGTTTTCATGACTGCCTCATATATATATAAACTACATGCAGGTACATTATTTTTCAAATAAAACAATAATTTAAACCAAAATAACTTAAAAACCTTAATATTCAAGGAAAACATAAAATTTGGTTCGAAATATAATGGAGTTCGATCTTTAAGTGTGTATAGAGTTAAATTCTCCTATAGCTATAGCCTGGAAAGTGACCCTGCCAACTGTGTATGACAAAATAATTTTGCAATCTGCATACATTCTCAACATGTTGAAATGACCACTTCTCATAACATATATATACCGGTACACTGCCAGCTAGCACTTTTATATGATCAGATTATCAATATTTTAAGACGCAGTTCTGCTGTAAAGCTAGAGAACAGTTATACAATTAACAGAGGCCGCTTACATAAGTTTACAGATCAAACAATCAGGTGAACAGCACATTTTTGAAAATGTGATTTATTTGATAAGAAACATTCTAGTTTTCTTTATGATATTTAAAGTCTATAAATTAATCTTGACCTTCAATGTCCAACATGTCACCAGAGGATCGTACCACACATAGTCCAATGTAATTTAAATAGACAAATAAATAGACAAAAATAGACAACAATGGCTGGTGATGTGTCTATAATTACAGACACTTTCACATTCCAAATTACGTTATCATGAGCAGTCAAGTTAAATAGACAAACTTTAGTCAGTTATATAAATACACAATTATGGCTGGTGTTGTGCCTTTAAATATAGAGACTTTCGTGTCTATAAATATAGACACTTTCACATTCCAAATACGGTTATCATAGATAGCCAAGTTCTATATCTATTTTGACCATCACCAGATTTCAAAATTGTTTGTCCTTGTTCCATTGATCTTTATATGCATTTAGAATATCTGACAGTTCTGGCTTTCAGAGGGGGTGTGCAATGACTCCAGTCATTAATAGAAAGAGCCAGAGCACTAATTTAAAATTGGTCAAAACTAGTCCATGTAGCATTTGCCAAAAATTAAAACCCTCGTCATATATACAGTATTATCTATCATCCATAGATAGCAATACCGGTAGATAAAAACATCTTTAAAGTATTACCAGGGTACTCATTGCTCCTGAGCCTGCATGCATTTATTTTCAGAAATGATCATATACTTGCATCACTATGAGATAAAAATCACTTTTTAAACATATTGATTCTTTCAATTAAGTTTCTGCAAACATAACGAAATACCTTGGTACCTTATCGCAATCAATTGAATGAGGTCTAGTATTTATCTTGGCAGCACAATTGACAAGGAAGAATTTTCCTTGAAGAATACAAAACTATATCAGATTTTTATGTCTGATTCATGCGTGCTGATCAAATAATGTCTAAAAAAAAAAATAATCAGAATTTTTTTTTCAAATCAGCATCAATATAACCCATGGGTTGCCAACTGAAAATTTCCATGACTTGAAAATAATCTAGTAAATAAAAGTTTGCAATGATACCACCGGCACTTCATTTAGATTTGATAGAAATGGTCCCAATAATTTCTGATCATCCTTCTACATCAACTATATACCAGAACTTCAAAAGTGATACTGCAATAATTGGTGCAATTGTATAAATATAAACTGAAAACTGAACTTAATTTATTTTACAACGATTGATAAACAAGTTCTCCAACTTATATTAATATCTCTCGTTGGCACAGATATTGGCGCGATTTTATAATTATACATAAAGTTTGATTAGATTAAAAGTTCCAGATAATATTCCATGTCCTTCTTATAAATTTAAAAAAAAAAATACATTTGAACAGGAAATTATGTGCAGCTATTTTTTACTGGTTGCATACTAGCTAGTTGTTTTGAGGGTTTTGGGTTTTTTTTTTTTTTAATAAAATATGGAATAATTTTCAGGCTTGGCTAACATATGACATAATTCCACCTGCTTTTGTAACAAATGCCTGCTACACATAGAAGAATTGTCATCTTGTGACATGTATATTATATGAAGCTTTAACGCCCCAAGGTGTTTAAATTATTAAGTAGCAAAACATAACTTATATAAGCTTTGATTTGCATAAATAGCTTATCAGCAATAATATCAAATATAAAATGAAATAATATCTACTTTGAGTGTTGAATTTATAATAAATGTCAAAAAAAATTTAGTCATTATTGGATGACTGAAAATTAAGAAGATATGTAAATCCTTGTAAAAAACTTAATAAATGGAATTATATTCAGAAGTTAATTTGGTAAACTAATATATTATGCAGCTTTTGAAGCATAATGATGTATAATCTTTCGGAGGGCCATAAGTAGTTAGCTAATTTATATTTCACAATTATCATAAATCCTCATTCAATTTCTGGTAAAATACTCGTATGGTAAATGAAATTTATATTATACCTGCATGTCGCTGTTCTAACAGTAATTATTTTTAATATCTAATGAGGTATATACTATGATCTGCCCATGCAAAGTAAAATTAAGCAAGTGTGGGTGTTACTGCTAAAAAACAACAATTATTTTGACCTCACTCATACAGTAGCAATATCAGGAAGAGAGAATACTATGTCTTTGTACTAATGAACCATTTAAATGACGTACTGCAACTTGAGCTGCACCTACAGTGAACTTCCTAAGTCGCCTCACTTCTGTGGGGGAGCTGTATGGGAGTGATAGTGCGAACCTGTATAAAATCACGTACTAAAAGCTTCTACAGTCTTTAATCGCATTTAACATTGTTACAATTAGGTATAAACTCTTTAAATTAGTGATAAAAAATGCATTTTCTAGTTTGCTTTTAGAAAAACTTGATGCTGCAATCTCGGTCATTGCTGAAAACTTTAAAAGACTCTTTTTGAAGCAGCTAATTACTGGTCCTTCCACATTTATATTTAAATTAACATTTTTCAACACAAAACAATCCTTGATTTCTTCAATGTATGTGTTGGATGTTCGAGCTTTATAAAGCATGTAATGACATTATTATTCTTTACAAGTAATTTTGACTACAGGCCAGGAATCACGCAGGTTCTGAACATTGACCAGACTATGCCCTTTCTTCTTCGCAAAAGTATAATTATTAAAGAGCAGAACATTCGAACAGATCTGAATACTAAGACCTCAGTGATTTGTGGGATAAACTCCACTCCCTACATGATGCACTACCATTCCGGCCAAGATCGCACGCATTGTTTACCTCGATCTGTTCATTGCGACTTTCACCTTGTTGCAATAATATCACACAGTAAAAAAGACATTTTTTTATAATCTAACATTTCAACATTGTTTTGCTGTGTTCGAATTCATGGGACAGAGTTTATACAAAAAGCTGTCTTAATTACAAGCATAAGCTTCTGAATAACAGTAGAGACACTGGCGTTCATAGCTGGGTGTGTTACAAGCATTAACATGACACAGACCACAGACAATGTTTATCACACGCAAGTAAAAATCAAAACACAACAATTGCACGCATTAGCTAATCTTGTTTCAACTCTGAGAACAAATGCACTAAACAAAGTATGCATTTTGCACAGATCATCAAGTAATTTGCAGCATACAATTGCATAACAAAAGAAATCAGACTTTCATACTTATTGAGAGAAAGTAAAAAAGTGCATTTGTAGTGCATTCAGTTAAAATTACAGCTGTGTTCCTAAAGTTTTTCTACTAAACCTAAATTCAAAATTCAATTTTGTCTCTCCTTGAATTTAGATGAAAAAAGAAAGCTCATCAAGATCAATCAATCAATTTCAAGAATTTTTCTTGCATCTTTGATCTATGCAAAGGGCAAACTTGCAATGTTAACAACAACGGTAATGCATTTTATTAATTATGTACATGTACTTTTAGAGTAATTTAATTCGAAGTAGCAATGTACACTGCTTCCATAAAAACATGGGTGAAAATTGATCGCTTTTCAATTCAAATCCTATAAAACAACTTACAAAACATAATTGATTTTCGAAAAACAAATATGCAAATAGTTAACAAAAGGAAACTTCTGAGGTAAATTATCAATCAAAATGTAAATGGAGGTGATCTTCCATTGCTGATGTACGAAACTTTGTTTTGAGTGTCCTTGTCATTGATGTAAATACAGAGAGGCGCGGCCATGTTAAATCAGCTCCCTGACGTTGGCATGGCAAAAACAAACATCAGATCTCATTCATTAATATTCCAGAAAAAACACAGTAATTGAGAGTGCAAGAAGAATTCTTTGAGGAATATAGAGCAGATATATATATAAAATAAACTGCTTGGAATGCCAGCATGATGGGAACTTCGGTTGTATATGCATCAGTGACGCCAATGGCCGAACGTCTGCCAACAAATTTACGCAGTTCATGTCGGGAATATTGAAACATAAATGAATCGTGTGCAAAATTGATGTCCGTTATCTTACAGGTCTTGTTACTGAATGAAAGTATACTACAAAATATCTAATTATATTTTCATCATTGTAGTCAATTGACTCAAAGTTTCCTGTTAGAGCTTTAATCACTGCATGCAAAGATGTGGAATATACTGAAGAGTGAAAGCAATGAAAGCTTTCCAGCGATCGACCCCTTTATGATAAATGCCTAAAAATACATGCATCTAAATGTTTTCATTATTGTCAAAATGTGTCAATCATATCAAATTAATCTGTAGGAACATTTTTAAAATGATGATCATATAGATTAAAATCTTGTGCAGATGAAAAATTGCATTAAAATGCTTTGTTAAAATCTATATTAAACCCTCTGTTGGTATGCACGACCATAGAAATTAAGTGAACAATTTCAGATCTGCAGAGAAACTGATCCATTTTAGGGAGAGAGATGTATATGCATATGCAATACAAAAGTCTGATGTTTATGCAACTCCATCAGTACATCACCCAAGTGTCATAAAATCTATCTGTGTACCTGTGGTTGTTACAATATCAATATAGTAATAGTAGATCACTGCATGTACTTGTCTGCATGTATATTATAATACATACTGCATCAAAATTCACTTTGGCTGGCCCCTCCTGTCACCTGTAGCAAATCATATCGGTGTTCAGTACAGACAAGTACCGACTTTATACAAATTTCTCTAGGCGATCATACACCGTTAAAAAAATTATGTTGGCCATAGCCCTATAGCCAAGGAAAGCAGGCAAATTTCCTGTCATCAGCAGCAAATTACATTGGACGTCAATGGTTATGTAGGCATTAACATAAAGTGTTTGGTACGACATGGCTTGCAACAACGAAACAACATAAAACCCACAGCTAATTAATACTAATGAAATAATTAGTTCACGACACATTAAGTGTCTGGATGCAAAAGACTGCCAATAATCTGCGTAGACACAAATTTGTTTGTCAATTAACATTTGTTCTTCTTTTTTAAAACCTTAATTACCTTCCCAGTTTATCAAGTTACCAACAAAAAGGCTTAAGTATATTAGTATGATAATACAACTTTTATTAACTGTTCAGCTATTGCTATTTACTAATATACTTACTTAACTTATAAAGCGAAATCAGCTGATTAATTCATAAACCAATAAATTACAGTAGCTGATGCAGTGAAGGTTTTCAGGACTCTTGTCAATTATTAGTTAAATGCTTCTCTGAACAGAATGATTTGCGACATGCATACAACATGATAAAACAAAGATGGCTGACTGATACCAGACATTAGCTTGATGCACACTAAATTATTAAAACATCCTTAGACCATAATCTTGATTAATTGAATGCAATTGAGAGCAGCTTTTTGTTTAATGCTGTATATTTTTTTTGTCCTGCAAACAAAAGCATGGTCTAAATATTTCAGACAATAAAATCTCTAGAAGACCTTTACTTAAAGTAATAGTCTGGTCTTTGCTGTTATTCTAAATACCAGTACACATCTATAAATTCTCATTCTCTAACATCAAAGCTGTTAAAGTCTTTTATTTCCTAAAACTGTTTTAACGAAGTGCCAAACCATTTTAAAAAATCATTGCCGATTACTCGTCTGCATTTTACTGTACAATCAAATGCCCCATTATTACGTTTCCCAATGTCAATCGATCTGTTTAATGCAAATCAAACACTCCCGATGATCGAGTCTACGATGACAAAGATTTTATGAATGACCAATTTTACACTAAAACAAGCAATAAAAAACATTGCTGCAACATGACCATCATGTTCAAACATATGCATGCACTGTTTGTAAAATAAATGAAGTCCATCTCAATGGAATGTATGCAAGAGGAAATGCAATTTATCAATGTTTATGGTTGTTAGAATGAAGTTAAGAGTATGATTTCTACAACATTACATGGAGTAATTTACGATGGACATTGGTATTTTCTTTTCCCTTGATAACGTTGAGAACTCAGTCAGGTGAAACAGACCACCGATGTTTCACGTGAATACATTTTATTTAGGTCGCCAGCGAGCAGAAGTACAGAGAACTTGATGTTATTTGATTTATGGCGTAGGACTTTTTCAAAGTCGTCGCTGTCAGTTGAATTTTTAATCGACAAAAAATTGATCAAATATGATTGAAAATAAATATATATGCAAGAACTTAATTCTTCTTACCTCAGATTTTCTCCGAAAATTAACATTCAATAGTTTTTGGGGTGAAATATGCTAATTAATAAATAAATGCTATTAATGTGACATAAGTACATGTAATATTTATTTAGCTTTGGTTTAGACAGACATTTCAATAAATCTTTGATGTCTTATTATGATAAATATGTCTTCAAAAAATCAAAATTGATAAATTGTTCCAGTTTTCACATTTCATTTTAAATAACACTGATAATTGATTATTATACCCATGCAGCAAGAATTTAAGTTATAAATGTTGGGAATATAAAGTTCAATTCAAAGTGAAGTCATTTAACTGCAATTTAAGTTAATCACTTAAATATTAGAATTGCATTGCTCATGGACGCAATTGTACATCATCTGCAGATTATGCTTTTCAAACAGAAGAGTTTCTTCACTTGTGATTCTGGCATTGTTCATGCATTAAGAGAAATGTAATAAGTGACCAGACCTTCAACCTTGATCTTGTCTGAAGAAAAATTTATTTCATAACATAAATTTTAAACAACTTATTATGCATGTCAAGAAGCATATCAGTCCACGTACCATCCAATAAATCTTCTTTACACATTTAATTACACTCTGAATTTTTAATTCAGCCATTTCTTATGCAAATTAGGTAATAAACACCCAGGGCTCTTAATATAATGTCCTGAGAGAAGTCCAATGAAAGCATAGCAGCTGGTATATAAACAAATTTTCTAAATTTGGGCATCATAACAAACCCTGACATTCCCTTCTAAAATTTAGTTATCCTTCTGAATTTAGAATTCAAAGTTGACATTGCCATGGAAACTTTAATTTCAAAAATTAAAATTTGTTTGACGATTAAAATTCCTCTTATAATGCAAGTTACGGATTGACGAATTTTAGTATGCCAACATCTTAATCATTAATTGTCTCCTAAATGCATGTGACATAACACATACCGTAATGTAAATTAAAGACTTGTATTAATTTGCCCAAGTTCTGCACCTATTCTCACAAAAATAACTTGTGCTAAAAATTACTGGCACTAACACTGAAGTGGGCTAATACTATTACCGGTAATTGCTAGAGCAACAACAATGGGTAACATCTTGTCATCTTTCCAACACATACAAAGAAGAACCTCCATGATGGAATTTCATTTTTATGGTTCTTTATACTGTTGGGGCCTTTGCGAAAAATTTAAGCACTTCCAAATTTCTTGAAAGCATAATACACTGTAACAGATTGAGCTAAAATAATTGAGCAGTTTGTTCCCCCCTTATCATTCTGCACCTGATTTTGGCAAAGCTTAGAAATTCAAGAATCACGTTCTGTCAACTGCAGATCCAAACAACAAATGGCGGCCCCTCTACTATTAGCTTACATGTATTGTTTCCAATCTGATAATGGTGTCTCTGACGCATTCTCTATTGTGATATATAAATATCAATCTTCAATGCACCGACTTACTCTGACTCAGATGCCACTGGCAAGTCTTTGCAACGGAAACTATGACCTAATTAAAAATAGTTTAACACCCCCCCACCCTAAAAAAAAATTCCCTGGCTATGGTAAGCACTAAAAATAGGTTGTGGTTTAACTTCTTTAATTTTATTAAAAAATTATTAACAGTCTATTGTGTCAAAACCAAATTACTTTCAATCAGCAACACATATTAAGAATCGACATCTGATTTACATATATAAACAGAACTGCTACCAAAAATACACATACAATTAGCTTTTGTATATTTGAACAATGGATCAGGAATTTTGCCTTCAATATTTAAAACCCTAATAACAAGAAGGGATATCTTCCATTTTAATGCTTTCATTGTCTGCTTGATGTAATCAATCTTATCGATAATAAACAATTGGATATATGGAAATTGTGTGATATATTCAGCTCAATTTTCCTCATACAACTGTCATCATGCAATTCTTACATTAAAAACTGTCACTTTGACTTTTTTTGGCTATAAAGATCCATATCAAAACCTATGCATGATGTACTACAAGATATTAACTTCATACAGGAAATTTTCTGCCATGGCATTTTTTCTCCAATTAAACTATAAATATAATTTTAGAAACCCCATTTATATTTTGTTAGATCAGATGACACATAAATCTGAAAAAAAAACTTGGGTATCACCATTTCATCAGTTCACATTTTCCACCAAGTCTGTAAGATATCACTGACTGACTTTCAATTATTAAATTCTTGCTATCTAATAACCTTTGCATCTCATAGTACAGTACGGTACAACATAAAGGTCAGGCACTGCGGTTTTCTTTTCATACTCTGGGGTTCTAACTTTTTGTTTAATCTTTAATTTAACATGATGTGGTAATCATGTTTAATATAACAATTTTACAGGAAAAAACAGAGAAGTCCTATCTGTTATTAGGAACCTAATGCTATTACTTAATATCATTCTTGGAATAGCTGCATATATACAAATACAGTGGTCATAGGAGTTCTAGCAAGGGCGTAGCTCAATATACATATAGTATAACAATATAACATTGCAATTCATTATGACGTCAAATTTAGCCTTTGCTGATCAGGTGTAGATGATTTTAAGGTACGTTAATACAAATATGCCTTACAGGAAACAAATTAATAATTATATTTAATATCTATAAAGATTATATGTAAAATGGCATAAAATAATAATTAAAATAGCTTAAATGTCTATAAATAACATGAAAATTCACAAAAATCATGGTTATTTTCTAGATTTAGGTAAAATAAAAGGTTACAACTAATTTATGACGACAGTTTTCACCTACAGATGCAGACATGATGTTCAATATTTATGTTTTTAACCAAATGTATATAAATAATTGTGTGTTACCTTAAAATTCTTCCCTTTTTTTTTGGGGGGGGGGGGGGGGGGGGGGGGGTGATTATCATATTGCTGTTTTCATAATTCTCAAAATAATTATGGATGAGATCCCAAAAAAAAAACAAAAATGATAATTCCCTGATATTTTGACTTCTTCCTATTGAATTTGTCATTTCCTGAAAGATTCATTACATATGGTAATACATGTAATCATTTCAGGAAACAGAGAAAGATTACAATCTTCTACAGAATGAGTAAACACATTTTTTTTTTGACAATGCAAAAAATCTATTGAAATGATCATATATCTAAAACAAAAATATATGAAAATAATGACAAATTATAAATCATACAGTTATTTTTCACTTAAGTCTTTACAAATCCACAAACTTTCTTTTGCAATATAACTTATACAGATAGAAGTCTAATAGCGTTCTCTGACATTTCGCAAAAGGGCAAATTTTGGGTTACAATATACCGTTCTTTGTCCAAAGGTGAAGTACTATTTGTTATAACCATCTGTGTGCCTTCTCATATGTGTCAGCTAGGAAGTTTTCGTTGACTAGCAGCTTGCTTGACTAATAATGAAGTTCTACTTTGTATCTAATTGACACCATGCAACCTAAATTTCCTTGGTACAATGTACTAGACAGCTCCAAGCCCCCAGTGATTGTAATCAAAGTGATTAAGCAACCCTCTAATTAATTTGCAAAACACAAGTCAATTGGAAAATTGACTTGGCATTTTTTTTCCCCCTCTATACTGATATTACCTGGCTACACCTGACAATTTGTAATTCTATAGCTGTCTGTCGTAAGACTGCGTTTACTACCATGTAATATCAAGGGATGATGTTGCACTTAATGGCATGTGATCGCTTCATAAAAATGGTTTACTGGTAAATGAACAGACAACTTAAGTGCATTTGTTTGTTTTACAGCATATGGATGACACAGATTTTTTTTTTTTAAACTGCCTCCTTGTTTAACAGTACACTGCACCTAGATGTCATCTTTTTAAGTGCTGAGATCAGCACACCAGCGTATATGATACCTCCATGTCAGATTCCCCAGAGGCCTGAAGGCCGGGCCAAACTCCATTCTGTGCTTGTCCTTTGTCGTAAAAGCTGTACTTTGGTTCGTATCACACCCCACACACACAGTCAGACACTTAGTAGCTTATATGGGTCTGTGGATAGTGGATACTGTATTTTTTTTACTAGAATCTTTGTTTAAAAAAATGTTCTCAATCCTGATCGGTATATATACAAATCTATATGGAATGTATTTTTTTTTTTTTTTTAATTTGGGAGGTCACAAAAATAAAAATCTATTGGTGTGCATTTTTTAATTCAGGTACAGTCGATAATTATCTGTATTGTAGTGCATGTATATGACTCTTTGAGATGTTTGCATAAAAAACTAGTTCGTTATCTATCTGTCAATTATTAAGAACAAGTACTCAGACCTTGGTGTAAATGTTGCAAATTAAAGTCCTCTAACGATTCTCAAGTTAACTAGAATAATTGCTACAGTCAAAATACCGTACTCCAAGCTCTTTCATTTAAATTTCTTTCAGAAACTAAATGAATAAATTATTAAGTTGCTCATAAATTTTTGGTAAAACTCTCTTGATCATAAATTCACATCATGAAAAGAATTGCAGACTTTAATTTGACCTACTCAAATTATAATTTATGAAATTAAATTCCACATAACAAAATAAATTTTTTACTAGGGACAATATTCCATGAATTCAAATTGTTAGAGAAGACATCGAACAGTTTTTAACAACGAAGTTCATGGCCAAACCTCTCTTAATTTTCACAAGTCATTCATTATAAAGAACATATACATCTAAACCCGTGAGTCCTGGCAGTAAATGACTGCGTAATTTTGATATCCAGCCAGGATAAACAAGTTGATCGAGCCTGATCTAACAGGTTCAACCATCGGACAGTCAATGGAAATAGTCTCTGTGTACATCTCATAGGTAAATGGCATCATCCAATTTAATACTGGAAAGGCCATTTATTCGTTAAAAAAAATGGATTAGAATCTACAAACTAGATATCCTCCAATGAGGGAGGTTCAAAAATCTTTATTTGTTAAAAAAAATGGATTAGAATCTACAAACTAGATTTTCTCCATTGAGGGAGGTTCAAAAATCACAGTCAATACATCAATGAATTTATCTAGTTTCATGTTTACTCTTCACTTGACCTAGCAAGCTCATGCTTATCAGAAATTGAGATATATCGAGTAACCATACAATGTAAAATAAAATATCATTTCTTGTTTATCAGCAAGTTGTTGAGGCGCGTATAAAAAAATATTACAACTGAAAAACAGCCACTAACATTCCACCTACTAAAATATTCAACAACTCCTTAACATGTATGGCTCGAATAAGGAAGTAAAACGACAAAACCACCCATTACCATAAACAGCAAGACAAGAAGAACTCCACAAAGCTATCGGAGGACAATCAACTGGGATCCGCTTATCATGGACCAATAGCACCTGCTCCTGATTAAACCGGCCGATCAACGATCAGCCGGGAGGGCATTCACTGCAACAAATCTTGTATAAGTGTGCGCAGGATGATAGTTTGTCTCTGATTTGATAGACAAAAAAATATATAATTTAAGAGCGACAAAATTCATATATAATTACATTGTACTTCGCAGTGTTGCCCCTCCCTCTCCTTTCTTGCTTAATGACATCAAATTGATAAAAAACGGTATAATATTTGAAAAGCATAGAATCATTCAGCTATTTAAGAACAAAATCCCATCAGAACGAAGCTTTCATGATCAATAAGCAAGAATTGATCAAATCTAAGTTGATTTTTGACATATTATACATAATTCATGAAACTGCATCTTTTTTAGTTCTCTGGGCAGATGACATTGATCAAGAAGGAAACTCTGCTCGAGTCAGAAGATCTCTTCAATATGAGCAGTATATATCAGCTAATACACATGAGTCCAGACAGATTAGGGCTTTTACGGTGACAAGTGCACTGCTTGTTTTTTTGCCCAATTTGGCCTTGGTGACAAGACCCCCATAACAGCCTATATAACCTGTAGGAGTCACTATAGACGTACATGTGCGTCAGTGTCCAAATCATATTACACACAGCCAGTCCATGCTGAGGTAAATTAATGATGACATAGACAGAACATGGTCAGTTCAAAGCATGTAATCTTATGTCTGGGGTCGTCATTGCCATCGCCCCCCCTAGTTCTTACAGGTATCGAAAGCTGAAACAATTACTTAACACAGAGACTAATTGCTTTGATCACCTGTACAGAAAAAAATAAACCACAAATCGAGAATTGATGCTCTAGCTCACCAGAAAATCTGTCCTAATTCTTTTAAGATCAATATGTGCAAATATTCCTGAAGTGCATACTAATGATGCTGGCTTATAATGGCACTGTCATTAATTGTTTGAACAATTGTTTAACATCAATTGACTTTTCAAAATCACATGCAGTTTGACATATTACACTCTGATCTGGCAAAAAGGTTCGAATTATCATTGATAAGATTTAATTATACCACAAGAGACGCAATACTTTATTTCAAAACCAAATCCGAGTGAAAAAAATGTTTTGGTAACATTATTTTTTAAATGCTGTATTTGTTCACCTTACAGTCAGATGGTACCAGATACCTTTAGGAGTGGTTGATATATGAAAATGATAAATATCAACTATATAGATAAACTACAAACCAATTTCACTATCATTTCAATCCCTATCAATTATACACACTTACCATCTATAAAGTATCAAAAAATTTGCATGAGACAAAATCTGTATTTTAAAAAAAAAAATACCACGATAAACCTGTGATTAAAAAGGAGGCGACATATCAGTAATATACAAAAAAACATTTTGCAAATTAAAATTTATTTTCTATTTTTCATATTTGGTACAGTACTTAAAAACACTTTAAATGGTTGCAAACTTCAACCGGATCTAAGGGACTTTTTTTACTTTGAAATAAAAAAGAAAAGGCAATTTGCGTCACAGACAAACTAAGATGATGGAGATATCTGTGCAAACCACTAATTGGTTACAATTAACAACTGTTAATTAGGAAGAAAACTGGATCAGTGTGTGAAGTGTCGATGAACTCTACACGTTTTTCAAGGCTATATCTACATCTTCATCAAAGTGAATTAAGGATCGAGAGTCAAGGGTCACTCTCATTACACTGTAACTTAAAATCTGTTAACATTCATCAAAATGTCACACAATACTCTAGTGGGCAGTCTTAGATCCTGCAAACTACACTAACACAAACTGTAAATTTCCTTTTTAAAAACGACTTTATTCATCAAATAATATCCATGTTTATATATTTATTAATTCATATTATTTACACATCAACATTTTATTTGGAAGGTTTTTGTTTTCTAGTCAAATTTTTTTTTTTTAAATAAATGCGCAAAATCCTTCAAACCAAATTAACAACAAGGACTATAAAATCAATACACAGTATCTATTGATGCCTCACAAAAGCACTTTAGTTGTAAAATTCAGGATCTAAAGTTGATTTAAAAACAATTTAACTCTGTTGAAAGCATCAACTTATTTATTCTTTTTGTAATCATTTATCTACTACAGTCATGTACTGTTAGATTGCGAGTACAAGGCCGGTGTTTTTCTGTTTGCTTTCTGATTATAAATTAACTAGCACAGGGGTCTGGTAACCATGACCTTCATTAAATGACCTTGAAAAACATACATCATCATATAAGTCTTACGGTTCTTATGAAAACATTAATTGAGGTAAGATTTAAATTCAATTTTTTTTTAATTACTTTGACATTGAAATCATTGTTACCTTGACATTTTAACCTTGCAAGATTTCCTTGCATATTACTCTTGATTGAACTTGCTGTATTTCTAAATCTTCACAATTTTACCTAAATATTGGCTTATATTTTTAAAACAGCCACAAATATCATAATTAAGGCATAAATACAAATACTTGTTACCCATCAGAGCAGATTAGTTAAATCAATCACTTGAAGCACAGGTTAATTAACTGCTATATAGGGGTCATATTGAATCTAGGATATTTTGCCTTAAAAGCTTTAATCTAGTACAATACTTCGTGAAATTGTGCAAGTAAGTACACAACTTCATGCTGACTGCAGCTATATATACTGATTAAGATTGAATGAGGCCATATCTAACAGATTACTGCATCACCATAATAATCAGGTGTACAAGACGAATGTCCTCTCCCAATTAGAGACAGAGTTGAGAAACCCAATCCCTGGAGCACAACATACACAAATCGTGACAGGATCCTGATGTTTTCAGTTATCATCCATCAACAATTATTGTGAAGGATTAAACCAAGAATTAATTAAAACAACATGGCTGGTTGACTTTTAATCTTCTGTTCTTTCATACTAATCACCACAAACTCAAACAAAAAGAGGATGCTTGATAATTAAAAGAGATAAGGCAATAAGAAATGAGCATTTTGTCCAATTTTGGTTTCAATTGGAAGTTGCAACATATGATTAACAGTTTAATGCAGCAAAAGCATGCACATACCATATAACATTGGATGCAAATGACATTTTCATGGAATTATACATCAAAAATAGGTGTTTACACGTGCACAGATCAAACATTATAGTTTATTAATGTTGATTTATAGATTATTTACCAGATGGATTGACTATAATGTGTCTCACATTAGTATATTAATACAAAAAATATATATCATGCAAGAATTTGTGAATACCGTATTTGACAAACAGATAAACCCAAAATACCAAAATAACAGAAAACTCATCACTTTGTTCTAAAAAAAATTTTTGAAAAAGGTGATATATTATATTCACAAACTTCATTAGTATGCAAGAATGTAGACAACTGGGTCATTACGTATTGGAAAATTGCGTTAAATTTATGTAATTCAAATGACTTAAAACTCAAGATTTATCACTTCCAATGACATCACACATATCTCTGGATCAGAACAAAGATAATCAAAATCAAATATTCATATAATATGACAAACAAACAACAAAACAACTTTAAAGTACATGTTTCTAGAATTTAGAATCTGAGGTGCGTGATCCATGAAATTCTGATGTTTAAAAAAAGGTGTAATTAATCAATGCACCAAGCCTTGACCATGAAGAACCCCAATCAATTTTATTTAACGAGTAATGTACATTTATGATGATAAATAATCTAATTATGGTTTTAAAAAAAAATTCAAATTTGAATCAAAGCAATATCAAGAGTAGTGGAAACTTTTATAAAATATCATTCCTATCCCCCTCCTTTTTCCCCATAAAATTTCTTTCTATTTAAAAGAAATCATCCTTTTATATTTGTGATATTATCTGCCACAAAGATATATATACTATTAAATTACTTTCCTTCAAACTCAATGTATATAATGAAAGTGTTTAAAATTTCATTGGCACCAATTATATAAAACTTCATTTTTTATTAAAGTTGAAAATCGTAAATGTGCTAGCAGAACTAAAGTCTGTTCTCGCTCTTTTTCAGGCTAAATATAGCCTCCAACATTATTGGAAAGACTACGGTGGTTCCCCTAAGACCATAACAGTGTCACACGAGGCAGATTAAGCACCCCCTATGACTAGCGAACACTGTGCCCGACAGTCCATCCATACATATATATTTTAAGCTACCTGGATGACAGTCACTTAACATCAATCCTTGCAAACAGGAACTACATTCCACTTTTTGGGGGAAATAAAGAGAGAAGAAGAAATAAAAAAAAAAAACGGTCAACATACCACCCAGAAATTCAGGTTATCGCAATCAAATTCCTGAGCACTTGTTTGTGTCTTAGCTTTTTGAATGCCCATGTCACATCAACAATAAAAATTCTCTTTAATCATGCAGAAAAAGAAAAACCCTGAGGTGCACTGTGATTTCGAAATGATGCTTTATCAAGGATCAGAAAGATTGCCTTCAATATGTTTTCTTTAATCTGTTATTTGGAAATTTGCGAGGGATTATGCATCTACGCTTTAATTGGAATTTGGATGAAAACAGATGAAAGATAAAATAGTTAGGATATTAACTGAAAATTAAAATAAAAATCATAAACAACAATAAGAAATCTAAAAATAGTAGTATTCAATTTTTCTTTATTACAAAAACAAGTACATTACATATATTCGTCATTGAGAGTATATTTGCATGTATGAAACTTATGCACCAAAATAGCTGTTTTGTGGGGGTATTACTCAAGTTTTACTTAAAAACTGGGGAGGGGGGGGGGGGGGGGGGTAACACTTCTTTTTAAGCTCACCTGTTACATAAAGGTTTGACCATAAAATATATGTCACTAAAGATGCAGAAAAGAATGTATGCATGCTTTCCACTATTTTACCTTTTCATTATTAACTATATACATGTACTTTATCCAGTAATGAGTAGTTCACTACTGGCTCTAAGTACACAGTATAACAAATAAACTTGTCTAAAGAAGTAATACATAAACATTTATAGTATTCAGCTAAATCTGTCAACTGTTCAGATAGCCAGAGTTATCCGTATCAACAAGGTCAAGAGATAGTGGTAAAACTAGCTATAGCATCCCACTATATTGGTTGACAATCTGACTTTATCTATTCATTCAGAAGCATCAAGCTTGTCGTACATTTCTTCATAGAATTCACCTTTATTCCATGTAAGTTTTAAGCTATTTATCACTAAGTTACACAGAATTCGCTGTTTATTATCAGCAATGCTTCCCATCATCTGCTGCCCTGGAATTCCATGGATATATATCTTGACAGAGTGCCAAAAACAACCTTTCATGGACAAAATTAAGTGTTTCTCCAAAGTATGTCAGAATTTCCCATAACAAGAAACCCAGAACATAAATACTTCCATGTCAAACGCTTTTAATGAGGGCGGGGAAACACAAACTCTTCTGTCATGTTTCTGCACTGCTTAACAAGTAAAAGGTTCTGGAAATGATGTTTTCTTTTCAATATTTCCATACAGCTGCATGGGTTATCACATATCAATTTGACCACTAAATATAGCAGCAAATCTGTCTTCTCTTAAATATCTATCCATCCATTCTAAACACTAATTTATTATCACTCTTAAGTAATACTTTCAATTTTTTTTTATTTTTTTTTTTTTACTTTTTTAGTATAGGTTTTCTTCTACACAGAATAATAATTATTATAGACCCATTTTAATAAGAGCTTGGGCTTTCAGTAGGATGTAACTATCAACCTCTAGCATCAAATTAAGTTCATATGACACTGGTCTGAAGTGAAATGTGCAAAGATTACGTAGGCTTAGCCCTTAAAGATGGAAAAATCTTGTTGATTTTAATTGCCATTACTGAATAACAGACATTGCTATAGAAAGGCCTACGTCAAACTGCTGTTTGACACAACTTGCCAAAGTCCAATCTCTTGTGAGAAATGGCCCTAATGAACAAGAGTACTGTAGTTAATTAAGGCATGATTCCTCATTCTACTTTGCTAGAAGAAGTTAACGTTATTATTTGATGATCTGTAATTTTTTGGTACTTAAATCAGAATGAAAAAGAAGCAGTTGAGAAACCTCCTGCCACAAACATGTGAATTGAATTACTGATTCGAATCCCCTATAGGAATTATTAGGTAAACAATACCAGATATGTAAGTCAATAAATCATCACACATAATAACACTGAACAAATAATAAAGCTATAATAAAACACCTTTAAAGATATTAACCCCCCCCCCCCCCAAAAAAAAAAAGCATTATTGGCAACTAGGAAGAAACAATGATAAAGGTGAGAAAACTTTGTATTGTTTTGCACAGCTTTCATGACTCTTAATTATAATTCACAGTTTTCTGCCCGCTTTATAATTAATCTATTGAGGGCAACAATCTGCTGAGATTCCTTAGAGGACAGTACATACATACTATTGTCATACATGTACATTTATAAATTCTCACACGTGTTCAAGACGACCACAACTAGGCCAGTCCATGCCAGGTCAAAATGTCCTACTGATAAATTGCTAGCTAGCCACTAATCATACAAGATAAAATTGCTCGACCTCTATCAACACTTCTGACTGTAAATACAAACTCGGAAAGAAACAACATCAGAACTATATACCTTCTGTATTTTTTTTTCAATTTTCATTCAGGGTTTTTTTTCAGTAAAAAATTATTAAATTATTATAAATTAACAGAAATTTCTTATTGGTACTAGTTTTTTGAGTCCAAAAAAACATCTTTTCCCTATAACTAAAATTTATGTCCCTCTCTGAATCCAAAGTTTACATACATACCATTTATCTTTCATTTTCATTCTAAGCAATATCATACACTCAATATTTTATTTTTCCGATGCTTATATCAGTCTGTGCATGGTGACGTTTAAATTCCTTGCAATATTTTCAATTTTACTTCTCAAAAATTTTCTAAATCGGAAGCTGTGATTGACATGTCGGAAACATGTGATCAATAGTAACTTTAACAACCTTGGCTTGTACGCATATATGACAAATGTTTCTCCATGCATATCGCATGAAAAGAGCAATTCATTTTCACACCACTGAAAAAAGATGTGTCAATTTATTATTGTTGTGGTTTTCCAAATGTGTTCCTTTCGATCAAGATGCATTTGCAGGTCAGATGCAGGTTGAGCTAATTGTGTGTTTTTTTACCTACCTCAATAGTTTCCGGTGAAAAGTATTTGTTCTGTTCCCAAAGGTTTAATAGCTAAAAAAAGAAATACAAGGAACATTAGAGATCAAATGTTAACTCTATCAATAAAAATTTTCAGGTTTTTCCTCGAAGTTTTACAAAATGAACACCACCGTCCCCTCCTTCAAAAGTGCTTTACTCATGCGTGAGGTAAAAAAATAGCCTTAAGAAGGACATTTACTGGTATTTATAACTATGTTAAGGATTGATAAACTTTTAAAAAATTCAATCAATTCTATAATATCTTTTGGAACATTGTATCTACATTCAGAAGGACGTCTATAAAGATAAATAGTTAATCTTTATAAAATTATTTTCATCTTAATCATTTAATTCTTCTTCTGAGCCCTGAGTCTCATAAGACCATTACTTATATCTCCAGTTTTTGTGGTGCCCACAGATGAGAGTAATCGACTCTCATTGCCACCAGTCCATCATGTTAACCCAATATGTAACTTGTTGCATAAGCCAGTACCCATTATATTTGGGTGGACATGTGAAAAGCAGATTAACTGTGTTGTCTACGAACACAACACACAAAATGGTACTTTTGACCACAGTTTGGCTCAAACCAGCAACCATTTGGTTACTGACCTAATTCCTATGATTACTTCCAGCTCATATTATTTTAAATAAAAAAAAAAATCTGTCATTCAAAATCCCTTTTTTATTAACACATATCATGGGAAATCTCACGCCATTTAGGGTTTTTTTTATCCCACAAAAAAGATATTATTGTTAATTGGGACTTTTTGAATTTGGGAAAGTTTAGATCAAACATGTTTCTGATTGATATATGGCATGGTTTTATGCATAATCTCTCAATGCACAATGGCTTTCAGTCAATTTAACCTATGAATATATACATAGAAAAAAAGCCTGTGACAAGGCTAGTATGAAGCAAATTTATCAGTAATAGTCAACTGACTTCCAAATTCAAACACAATTGTGGTCATCATGCAAATATAAAAGTCAAAATTGTCTGTACTTATTAGAGGATCAATTGGAGGAAAGACACAAAAAAAATTATGATAAATATATGCAATAGTAAATCATAGGTGGACAGATTGCATTACTTTTCCTACGTAGTACCAGACCAGCATATATCACTGCATGCATAAAATATTTCGCAGATGATAAATATTTACAACAATTACTAATTCTTCTGAACATGCATTCATTGACAACGTGGACCATATTCACCGGTATATCAAATCTCTTTTCGATTTTGTTTGTGCTACTCAGAAGCATGTGATAATGATGACTTCATTAATATTGCAAGGAGCGAATCTCTAATTTTTTTCGGTGGTTGTGACGCGCATGCTGAACTTTGTTGTTATGTAATGCTATGCCTTCTGGGCTCTGACCGACCTCCGTTGTCAAGTCTTCACAGACAATCGGGATTCATTAAAAAACGTGTACTAGGTTCTTACCATTGGCAATTAAATATTCAACTCTCTTTTCAAATTTATGGCGGTGAAAGACAAAAAATTTCTCCTGGAATCCATTAATAACATTTTCATACATTAGACCTTATGTAAAACATACGGAGCTCTTTACTGTTATAAATGTCACTTTCAGAGTAACCACCCAAATTTGCATAAGTGTACTTGTTGCAGTGTTCAGTTCGGTTTTGCATTGTTTGCCTTCTACTATTTTTTTAAGGGATTGAGACCTTTAAGAAAACAAGAAAATAGTAACAACTTCGTAAAAATTTGGTGAAAAGAATATTTTTCTAAATGTTTTATTTGCATAAAAAGATATAATGACAAATGCTCCACAAGCAAACATAAGTGATAATGATTATATTCACCACAAACTTTCCTGATTCAGCCATCATTTACAGAATGATATCGGTAACCACACTATGATATACATGTATATAGTTAACATACTTATAAATATTGCATTAACTAGATTTCCGGGTTGAAAATGAGGACTAATTTTTTTTATTCTCAGAGCTATCATTTGATATTATATAACTGAGAATCCGTTGATACTCAAAGCACATGTAGTAAATGCAGTATGCCAAAATTCATTTCTTACTTTATGAAGTGATTGGTTTTAGGGTTCTTCGATAAATAAATGAATCGCCAGTGCTATGTGTGCAGTATTTTTTTTCCTTTTTTCCCTAACACTTTTCAGCTTCTTTTATTGAGAGGAACTTGTCTTATAAATCCAGATTCATAGCAATCTGCCCTGGCGTCTGCTTCATTTACAAAAAGCAGTGCAAACAGATTACAGCCATTAGTCCCTGGCTGACCATTTATTATACACAGCTTAAGGCTATGCATAGTTCAGTAAGCTTCACAGACTTTCATATTTATCACCAAGGTAAAAATATTACCAAGTGTTTTCAAAAGCCACAAACATTTCCCTCCTAAATCCAGTAACCAAATTAAACAAATGTTCGGATATCAAAATATCAAATTACTCTTGTTTTCTGCCCAGAAATATATTGGGGATGGGGGGGGGGGGGGTTTCTTACCTTATCCAGTTTTTGTCTCTTGTCTTCCTCTATTCCTGCACTGGCTGTACAGAAGATTGGAACAACAACTTTCTCCAAACTTATCCTTAGTTCACTTGCATTTTTCCTCACACTGCAAAAAAAGATACAGAAATATTTAGTTTCAATGATGCATCAAAATCATAAAATGAATTTCAATATATATTCATATATATATAGTGTTTTATTTAGTTGGTGATTTGGCAAGAAGTCAATGCCAGTAGCAGTTCATAGACATGTTATTTTAAATTATTTCCATTAACAGGATAAATAAGGTGGAATATGTTCTTGTTATCACACATGTAAAAACAATTAATGCCCTTGAATCAGTTCTGGTTGAAGTAATCAGATTGACCTTTAACTTGGTTAATGACCTTGACTTGAATCATCTCTCAAAATAGCTCTGAACTTAAGTGACCATTATGGTCACCTAGTATGAAATTTAGGCAGGAAGAGATCAAAAATACGGAGGAAAATCTTTGACCTGAAAGGAATGTCTGACTTGGCAAAGCTACATGTGTGGAGGAAATAGAATTCATTCGAAGAAGACCAATTTCGGATATATTTTGTTCACAACCAAGAAATTTTCATGCTAATATAAGATTCTACAGAAATATTGAAAAGCTGTTTATTGAATTAAAACAAAGGGAATAGAACTTCTGTAATATAGTCTGTGGGTTGATAATCACTCACCAATGGTGTAGGAGATCGTTCATTAAATAAATCAAGTGTAATCGCAACTCAAATACAGCATCCTTCGATGTGATTCTGCACAGAAAAACAAAAAAAAAGATTATCAATTATGGATAAGGAGACTCTCCAACATCCTGTTTATATACTTTGGTATACGTAAGGGAGTGCTAAATCTCAGGATTTTTTTTAAAAAATACTATTGAAAATGAAATTTATTTCATCTTAAGATATATGTTGCTTTTGATTGTTGAAAAATAAAGAAGAAATGAAAATTTGACTTCACAAAATTTTTCAATTTCTTTTAATGCATTAATTCACTGCTGGGTTAATCACTTTTTGAGGAAACAGACCAGAAAGTACTATGTCCATATATATTTGGAAAAAATATTCATTACGTACATGATAAATCACATTGGTAGTCTATAAATTTTGCATATTTTTAGCAAAAATAACAATTCTGCATAAATTACTCCCAAAACAATGCTCCAACTTATGAACTACGACGTCATTCATGAACTGTCCTTACTTTAACAACTTTCACAATTTACAAAACTACTTATTTACGCCTTTAGGAAAAAATGAAAACAAAAGAGAGAAATATGACTATACAATTCATATTATACTGCTGACACATATGGATCAGACATTTTATGATAATATCGCAGCAGAAGTTATAAATTGCAGACCAAAGATTTGATGACTATAATGTATTTACACTTTATTTTTTCAGCCTATCATCCAAATTACTGTACATATTCAGTAAAACAGATTTAAGTGATCTAATGATCAAGCTTTAAAAAATTCCTTACAACTACCGGTATTCTCCATTTATAGTCCATTTAAACCCCCCCCCCCCTCCCCCTCATCACCACCCCCCCCCCCCCCCTAAAACAATTTATCATAATAAATAATGCTATTAGTGTGCTTGTTATAGAGTACTGGTACATTATGTTCGTTAGTAGTCAAACAGTAAATAAATGATTTTATTACACAGAAAAAGAAAAGAGCAGCATTCTTAAATCTAATGTTTAATAGCGGGCGCAGCTCGCCGGCGCGAAGCGCCGGCGCGAAGCAAGCTCTACCGGCAAGGCGTGTGTGAATAGAAAATTCGGACTAATTGCACATTCATTCAACGGATTTTTTTGGTGTCAGTAAATTGGACCAGTAATGCATCGTTTTAATCGTCCCAGTAGTTCCCTGTAATCATGGCAATTTTTATCACTTCACACTCTCACGAGAATCAGCAAGACAAATTTAGACAGTAAAAACAATAATGATGTAAGCGACATACAGTCAATGTTACCTCTAAAGTTCACCTCAGTACACTTTCAATCAAAAATAATCGTGTGACGTCACAAACGTTTACACATTGATCCGATATTTTTTCGGAGTCAGTAAATTTTGACCCACAATTCATAGTACCAATGGTTTCCAACCCCACGTTCCAACATCACGTTCTCCCGAGAATCAAAGTAAAACCTTTGAAAAGCTTATAAGATGTGTAATTTTAAGAACATCATAAGTAAATAAAACAGTATACTTCGCATACTTTTATCTCTCAGGGGAGTTTTAAAGAGTAAGACGACACTTAACCAACGTCAGCTTTGACGTCACAATAAGCACTGATAAGGGGAAATTACTCTAATTGAAGTTATTGTAAATCTGCTGAAATGACCAAAATCCTCTTAAAATCTTGCAAAGGCTAAGATAAAGAACAGCTGACGAATGAGGACATTTCTTCAGATACAGGAAACAGTTGTAATTTGCACTAATTTGGATGAATGCTCACAAATATTTTATTCACTATAATTACGGTAATTTTCTGAAACGTAACGTTATACGTAGCAGCGCCTTTTTTAAAAGGGGGTGGGTGGGTGGATGGCAGCCTAGTCCAAAAAATCTTTGCAAGCAAAAAGAAAAATAAATCATGAAAATTCTAATCCTTCAGCTCTTTAGCAGTTCAATGGTTTCTTTATTTTCACTTCCATTTATTACATGAGGGCGGGGGGGGGGGGGGGGGATGTTCTTTTAACATGATAAGCAAATATTTTTAAGCGTAAATTAAAAATGAAATTAAACATTAATTATTTTTTTTTAAGTGGAGGGGCAAATCCATGGTAAGTCGATTTTCTATGTATAAATTGACAAAAATGAAAAAAAAATTAGCATGGGGGGAACTCTACGATGAGTCAAGTTTTAAATGTAAGTTTAAGAAAAAATGTCTACTGCAAAAAAAAAAGGGGGAAATCAAACAATCAATCATAATCACAATCACTTTAAAAGAGGAGATGCAGTGCAATGAATATTTATATATTAAAATCTTCATTATTTAACAATATTGTATCTGAGATTAAACTATTGTTCTACATATAAATAAATAAATTATAACAAATCTTATAAACTATGAATAATGAAAATTTACTGAAAAATAGGTAAGTTTTATTTTTTGGCATTCAAATTTCACGTTGTTAATTTTATTTTATTAATTTATTATAATTCACTGTTTGATCACATGCTGTGCTCGCCCCAACGGTCGCACCGTAAAACATATTAAGTGTGAAAAGATGGTAGAAACACAGTACAGCTAGTAAATAAAGAAAATGACCAATCCACATCAATCAACAAAAAAATAATGGTGGCTAGGTTTCGTTTTTTTTTAATGATAAAATGTTATCTCATGCAAAATGAAGCAGTGCATTGATTAAAGCAGAATCGTCCATCAACATGACATAGACCAACATCGTTTAACATACAGTGAGTTGAATCACCACATTAAAGAATTTTAAGTTAACCGAGAAAAAACAAAAAAAAACAAAGCAAAGCCAGTATTGCGTTGTGTTAAATATAACTGTACTTTGCCTATGATAGAGCAGTATTGTGTTAAAACTGTATTTTGCCCATCAAAGATTTAAGCAATTAAGATGTATTGAGATGAGTTGCAGATTGGATTAGATAAAAAAAAAAATCTTAAATAAACATATTGCATATCACAAGAAATGTTAACCAAAGATTAAACATTTGCTTGCTCAAAACAACGTGTCTAATTCTGTCCATATAAGTGTTCATGTATGTTTGCTACTTAATTCTATGACCAGAGGATGGTGGTATGAACTTCAGGTAAAAGTACAACCCTAGAATTTACTTGTTAAATGACCTTGACCTTGGATTTTTTTTTTGTGTCTAAAAATTCAATATACATTTTTTGTTTGCAATTTTCACCATGGATACTCACAAAATATCATATTTAACAAATAATATATTAACTTTTGGTTAAAATTTTAAGGTGCATTGTCATTCACTGAAAATCACAGTCAGTACCGAATGCTTTCAACCTAAACCATATTCCAACGTATGTCAATATGTTTCGTTATTTTTCAACCATGTTTGAAATGTTTATACATGTACAGTCAAATTTAAATATCATATGTTTTTAAAAATATATATATATATATATATATATATACTGGTACCCATATCTCAACAAATAAGAGCTTACTAGGCATATAAAAAATTTGGAACTGGACAAAGTCTTGGTTCAAAACAAAACACTTTCACAAAGTACTTTTTATTCATAGTAAAATTTTACGAAAAGAATATATCTTGATGAAATCTTATTAGCATAATAGTATAATCCCCTTACAATTCCTTATGTCATGTGGATGAAGATGTTAGTTATGAATACAACACTACGATGTATGAGACTAGATTTTTGGAAGACACCTACCTATTTGGGCTGACATTGGCTTGTACCAACCTTTTTTGCAAATATTTCGCAACAAGGTCACAGTGTTTTTCTGTAATAGTGCAATGCTGAAATATCCAGCTCTTCCCATTCTAAAAAAACACAAAAAGAGAGATATAAAATTTTCAAAGAAAATCTGTCACTTGAGTACTGAAGAGAGAAATGAACAGCTGAGGTGATTACAGCTCTGAAGCAAGAGAGGGTTATTATATCGGGCCTATCTTTGTAATCAGAATTGTTTCCTCGTATTTAGGGTTGACGTGCACTCATTTCAAAAGACTAGCTCAGACATCTTGCTTTGTTTCCAAAAACCCTCTTGCACAAAACGGAAGATGTCTTGACTAACATGTCAAGGACACTTATGGTTGAAACTCTAATACTTATGGAAAAGTTTGATATTAAAAAAAATTGTGCAAAATTTACAAATTCCAAAAAACTGATGCATAAATACAATATATGTGTCTAAAACTGGTCGGGAAAATAATGGAGATATACTCTGGATCAAAATCACTAATTTTGTTATAAGGACATTTACACCAATAATATATCAAACTTCCTATCCAATCACAGTTAAAGGACGTGAGGTAAAAGAAAACATTATCGGCATTAATTCACTGTTGATCAATTAAGTAATAGTGAACATTTGATTTACATTTCCAGCATATATTTCCCTAACAAAAGTTTATTAACATATCAATACATGTATCAAATCAAAACACATTATACTTCAGCTATAGCTACTACATCAATAATCCTTAATAGATCAACCTCTTTCAAAAAAATATTAATAAGCTTACAATGCATTTAAAAATTTCATAACTTGCTTCTTTATAAATTTCCATTTTGATGAACTTGAGCCATTTCTTTAGAAAAAATACAATTTAAGCTTGATTCTTTCATAAAGAGATAATCTTTGAAACCAACAAACTTGCACAAAGCTTTCATCTTGTTTTCCCACTAGCAGTGAAATTGTGATAAAAGGACAACAATTCTTTTGACTTTAAAACTATTCATATCAAACTTGAAAATTCTGTTTTTCAAATATTTTCATTTTCAAAGTATTTTCTCAACTCTTTGCTGTACTCTGTCACCTATATCAAATTAATCTCCTTATCTCTGCTGCTAATGCTACAAACAAAACAAGCCTGGGAAAAAAAAACAACATCAAATTAGTTATAACACGTCTCCTCCTTCTTTCATGGCCATCTGCCCTTACAGTAAATCAGTAGGCAGAGGGAAAATCAATCTCCCCAATAAAGAATAAATAAACCTGGGCCATCACCGACCTTCACCTTGGACACCAAAAAAAGGCCAGAGGTTTTGTGCTTTATGGACTTGTTGACAAAATAGGACTGAATTTATGGGGCTCGTTCGTGGTCAGCGCTTAATGACTTTATGCTTGCCACTAGATTGTTCCTGATCATCATGTAATAGACAACACCTACACTACTCCCGGAAGTCAAAATACTTAGACAGCAAGTGCCAATAAAACGGACACCTCTTTCACCTTTTTTTAGGCTTCATTAAACAAGCGTTTTGTCCATCTAAGGAAAATCTTGATGAACAAGCATTAGCACATGCAAGCACTTTTGGAGCTTTTTATTTCTTTTGTTCTCAAAAAAAGTCATGACTTTCAAATTGTTAACAATTGTCTATCAATGCGTATCAAATAATTTTCCTACTCTGTTAGAACTATTAAACTCTTTGTCAATGAAATGATTAGACTTAGATGACTTAGATGTCTTTTTTTCTCCTTGATTTATTAACTTTACATCTGTTTCTCTGTAAGCCATCATAATTACACCATTATAACTTGTAACCTGTCATATTCATTTCAAAACCTTTCATAAAACTAACCAGAAATAATTCTTTTTCATGAAACATGTCTATGCTCGGCAAATCGGTTAATACACCAAAAGCCGATATCTCAATTCAAACGTTTGACCTTTAGCATTGACCTCTTGCAAGATCTCGACCCATTGACAAAAGTTTGAACTTTCGCATCAATTCTTTTAACAGAAATCTTCTATCCAATACAATCAATGCAAGATGACACAGAAGAATTGATGAATCTGATCGAATAGAGGAGAAAAAAAGGGGAGTGCAGAGAAAGGCGAGCAGTAGTACTTTACCAGAATGGCGTCCTTGGTACAGGAGTCAATGATTGGTTGGACTGTACCATTTAAATCCTCCATGTTGACATCGCATTCTGCTGCCAGTTTCTCCAGCTGCTCGTTTCTTGATTTCACAATGGCTTCTTCTATCTGAATCTGGTTTTTTTCAAAGAAAAAAAAAATTTGACGTTTACAATACATATGATAGTCTACACATAATTAATTCTACCATGACTACACTGTAAAGGCCACTTTTAACATTGCGAAAGAAAATTTCATAAGGTTTGTGAAATCTACATCATATTTTGTGCTCCTCATATACATTTTTTTTTTTACTGAAAAACTCTTGCTTATTTATTCACTTTTAATCAACTTTTCACTTATAGTGATGAATTGTGAAACAAACATGATAAAGTTGTCGCAAATAAAAGTTAGTTTACTACCGGTATATATTGAAAAATCTTTATGAACAGTACATAGAGCAGTTTTATAACATCATTTTGCATTTAAATATGGGCACATTTAAATCATTTCTCTACGTGCATAACAGATCATATTAATCAAATAAGGAAGATCTAAAGTTTTTTGGCTCATATCATCCAAAAAAAAAAGCTAATTATGAATACGGTACTGAAAAGTTTTTGTTTTACTATCTCTTTGCAGTGGGATGGGATCAAATATTTTGCCAAAGGCACACAATTATAAATGAACTCAAAACTGTAATGGCACTGAGCTACCACTGCTTGGCTGATATCCAATAGGACAGAGGCCTTATTTTTAGGGTAAACTGGGCTTATCACAGCATCATGCACTGCTCTTCGGGTAACCATGGTCCTTAACCTGGAACATGCTGATAAATCTCCCACAATCCCCTCAAAGAGGATCATGGGAGAGCAGGACAATGTACTAGCTCTTGCTACATGTAATTGTCAAATGGTCCATAAAGTACAATGGTTTGTATCCATCCACTTTGAATTTATCATTACTTAAAGTACTTTTGATTTAGACATTGTTAATGTCTATTAATTGCTCTGAAGAAGATAGATCAACTTGTAAACCTGGATGTGTTGAATACCAGTTTTACTTTGCCTGTTTGCCTGTTTATATTACTTTGAAGTTCTAGAGATGATTGAAGAGCATTACTCTGTTTGTAATCTTCAGTATTAGCAAAATTGAAACATCGTCACTTTTTACTAAAGACGCAAGAAACATATCAAAAGAAAGTAAATTAAGTACTGTGTATATTAATTTGTATTACATTTGTATTGTGAAATATCATTTACTCAGATGCTTAATTTTATTTTTCTTAATTCTATATTTGCAAAGTGTTTTATGTATTATGCCATAAACATTAATTTTCTTTTTCTTATGACTTAATGATTATACAAAAAACCACCCAATATGATTAACGAGAATTTATGCCATTATATGCACATTATGTAATCTTTGTAGGAAAATCTGTGCATGGTAGCAATGGTACCTGTCCATATCAGCCAACAAATGATAGATTTCTTTTACCATACTTTTTTGTTAAAACAAAAACAAGCAAACAAAACTGGCATTGCATAGACAAATGCCGCAATTAAGACAAGAGTGCTCATCTCTTATAGGCACATGTATCTGACATCCATAGATTTAACACATATAGATATGGCTAATTAAGGTGTTAATAAGAAATATCCGCTCAATTGCTGGCAATGGGACCAAGTTTATGAACTACGTACATGATGCCAATTTGGGCAGTGAGATCTGCAATGTGCAAGCCACACATGCTCAAATTAATTTGGGAATGCTCGTTTTATTGGCAGACAGTGGCCAGTTTATGATCAAGTTTGTTGTTTCTCGTTAGGATTTGACACGCTAAACAGCATTTGCAGGACGTTGTTTTCAGTATACTGTTTATGTCAGTTTATGTTCCAACAAGTTAGCCGTTAATTTCCACCCACTAGTATTGCGTCTGTAATTATCATAAAAAATAAATAACATTGATTGCCATTTGCCCTACTCAAACTAATGTTTTTCAATAAATTTGTCAGGTGTCTTCCGATCATGTCAAACATCCTTGAAGTTCTCTTCGATGGAATTCATTAGCATTCATCAGAGAGATTTCAGAAAATATTGTGTTGAATATGAATAACTTAATGCAATGGCAAAGCCAGAAGATAAATTGTTTACTTTGACAATTAGTAATTACAAGAGGATCAATGCTGCTCCCTCCTTTCTATCTAATTTATGGCCCTTCATTACTACTTGGTGCTGTACATGCACTTTTTGTATAATTTATTTACAGAAAACAAAATAAAATATTTAATTTATGCAATGATATTTAGCAAATAACATGTTATATCACGGAGCAGATGGAATTATATACATGTGCTGCAAAACAATTGCACAATTTTGTAAATCACATTTGAAAATGGGAATTAATGCAAAATGTATAGTTTTTTTTAGAATATGCATATAAATTAAGGTATAGTTTTACCTTACAGCAGTTAAAATAGTAGATAAGATTTCATTTATGTTAATACGGTTCTTAATCTCTCTACCTATTTGTCATGAACTTGGTATTCAGATAAGTACATTTGTTACCTTTAGTTTCAATAACCTTAACCTTGTCATGAAAATTGTAAAATTTCTTGAATTTTTTTTAAACAGTAAACTATAATGAAATTCATCATTGAATCAATTGACGTAATAATGTAAAATTGGTCACCAAATGGATTTTGCGACAAAAGCAAACATGTTTATACTTAACAGAAAAGAAAAAAAAACATTTATTGTGCAACAGAATCACTATATTTATAATGAATTCAATCTACGAATATTTGACCACAATGCATGGTGTTAGGAAGTACTTCAATCGGTAATCTTATCATCAATATATCAAATATGAAAAACATGAAACAAGCCGTTTAAACAAAGGATCTGTTTTTCATGATAGAGGGTGTGAGATCTATATCCGATTTCTTATTTACTTCTCAACACTCAAAAAAGAAAATTCACCGCATATTAAACCCATAATAATCATTATGTTATTAAATAAAACACTTTCAATGGATTACCATATCATAAATTGGTTCAGTGTTTCAAAATAACTACTGTCTAAAACAATACCATCAATAATACTATCAAATAGAACAAGATCATCTGTATCATATAAGAGTGAAGAGCTAAAAAAAACACTCATACCTCT
Source organism: Magallana hongkongensis (assembly GCA_015776775.1). Taxonomy (NCBI): domain Eukaryota; kingdom Metazoa; phylum Mollusca; class Bivalvia; order Ostreida; family Ostreidae; genus Magallana; species Magallana hongkongensis. The sequence continues at coordinate 29,145,837 of CM027473.1, read as the reverse complement.
AGGATGAGAATTAAATGCAGGGAATTATGATCTCAGGACCCACTCAGGTACGTTTATGCTTACCTGTTGTTGCTGAATCAGGCTTTGATATTGTGCTGCAAGGTTCTGTTCACTTTGTTTAATTTGTTGCTCCATCATTGCCTGGTGCTGTGCAATTTGTTGCTGGAGGTTTTGAACCTGCTGATTAGGTTGTTGAGGTTGCTGCCATGGTGGTGCTGTTGGAAGTGGCTGTTGTGTCATAACTTGCTGCACCATTTGTTGCTGTTGCATCATTTGTTGTTGTTGTTTTTTAGCAACTTAAAATTAAAAAAACTCTCCATTTTTAAACCATTCCATTTATAAATGTGAAAAAATGTCAACTTTTCTCATTACTAAGAAAATATACAATTAATTTACCTGCTTGTTCTGTTGTTACTTTATACTGATAATAATTGAAGAATTCTCCACCAAAGAGAAATGAAAACTTGGGATTGTCCTTTTGTTTTTGTTTTGTCATATGTTCAAACTCTGGTCCATTTCTGGCAACAAACTGGGCCAATTTATCAATGATATTCTTCAAGTCATGATCTGATGAGAAAAAAAAAAATTGTAAATTAGATGAGGTTGGAGCAATACTTAAGATCTAAATGTTCAAATTCAGAAGTTAATTGCTGTCTCTCTAAATGATATGCTATACTGAATATTTTAAATAAATTCTTATCAATCTTAAAGGCATTCTTTAGGATTTTTCAGTCTAAATACATGTATTATGTTAACTCTCTCAACATGAATTTTCCAACATAGATCTATATCTTATGCTAAAATCACATTTAAGAATATCTATACATAAAGAAAGAATAATTTTACTGTGACCAGGCTATGCTCAGGTCATAGTAAGAATTTGTCACATATACTTGCAATGTAGCAGCCGTGAAGCGGATCTGCTTCGCATCGATTTTAATTTTGTTAAAAATAATTTGCAGGGAAAAACACATTTTTACATGTTACAAACCTTTTTAAACATGTTATGTAGTTAAGTCCACAAAATATCCATTTAATGGATCGTATCAAGGCATTTTGTTAATTGATATACACATTGGAATTTTCCTGCCATTTTGCCACAAATTGCTCTCCGAATGTCTCCGATTTTATCATTATCATGGTTAGCGAATTTTCAAAGGTGATGTAAAAAGTGGCAGTCATTTCATTGCAAAAACAGTTAATGTGGTAAAATGGGATCATAAAAGAGCAACATTGTAGGTATTTGAGATCAATCATATGAATATTTTGGTGATATAAAATGTGATACTTTTTTCATTTGCTCCGAAGCAAGTATAGGGGACGAATTCTAATGTTAAACCAGGTCCGTAGGACATGTGCAATTTTAACAATTGAAAATTCCATCTACTTTATATCATACACCAAATGCAAATGCTTTAATTAAAGCAGAATAGTTTACTTTACAACAATATTCTAAATATCTTAGAAAAATGCTCTGTATCAATGAGAAAAATGCGAAATAAGCTCTACAAATTAACATATACTAATAATAGGTATGATGTTAAATCAAAAAAAAAAATCACCAATCAATAAATGAAATCTACATACATATCCATTAAAATCTTAAAGTTCAAACATTAACTGGACTGTCTATATATGTGATGGCTACACTACAGTTATAAACCTCCAAATCACTTGCCTCTTTTTTTCTTCATGCAATTTCAAAATAGTAGGGATATGTAGGAATGGTAATTTGCATTAGATCAGATGAAATAAATGGTAACTTAGGAAAGCATGAGAAAATGTGAAATGCTAAAATGTCTTAAAAACATGACTTCTCCTAAAATATATTTACAATCACATTTTTCATATTTCTAAGTATTAAAACTTAAATCAGTAAATGTGACAAAGCGATGCATTTTCTACTGTATGTCGACACACTGGTATCTGTAGCTCCTGGTTGCTAGTGCCTATTAAGCACTGCATACTCATTATCTATAGCATGAAACCCTACTAATAGACATAATTCATAAACAGTTGCAAGTTGCAAAAAGCATACCTTCTGGTGGCTTGGGGAGATCCATCCTCACTCAAAATTGGTAAATCAATGTCATTGTAGCTGTTCTTAAACACGTGTACAAAGCCTATAATCTCAAGCGTTTAAAAGATCAATACGGAGTTTTACAATGTTCAAATACACACAAAAAAAATCATCATCCATATTGCATTTTACATTTCAAAAAATCATTAGTATTGATTGATAAAACTTTTGTAAATACGATAGGCGAGACCCATCTAAATACGATTTCGCGGAAAACGGAAAACCCCGAAGTGCAATGTTGTGAAAAAAATGGTGGATTTCGCGGGAGAACATCTAGAAACGTCGCACATGAAAATAACTAAATTGCACAATGAAGGAAGTAAGTAATGTTGTTTTAAGCCTCTCAAATAGTTTTATTTTGTATTTCTTAGTCACATTTTTAGTTTCATAATGAAGAAACAATGCAAGAATTTTGCATATAGTGATTTGTTTTTATTTATATCCATGACCTTCATGGTGTGCTAAGACATGGCGGATGTAAACAATCGTACGAACGTGTAACTTACTACGTCATCGGTGTTGGCTGATCGATTGGGCCACTCTCATGTGACTCAGCCACTCATCGGAGAGGCCACGTAGTCTGGATATAAATAGCTTGAGGTAGTCGAACGATCTTCAGTTGAATGTTGGTAGTCGGATAGGTAGTATGTACGAGTGATAACATCGGAAATAGGGTCTATTGACCTTACAGAAATTAGACACGGGTCTATAAAAGTTTTTTGGATAGCGGTCTCATATCGAAGACAGTTTTAAGGCAGCCATATAAGTGTGCAATATTTTTTAATTTGGATTTTGTGATACCAACCCAAACACCTCAATGCCTGGAATAATGATTGACGTAAGTAAAGCTACAGTGTTGTTTATACCTTGCAAACAAAGAAATTGGTCCGAGGGGTTTATTAATTGAAAGCATTTGTAGTGTCACAAATCAGAATTGATAAGTCGATAGCTTGTTAATTTAGTGAATAAAAATATACAGTGTGAGGGTTGATGATTGTAAACAAAGCAAATTCATCTCGAAATGTCAGTTTGCCACACCTTGCATTAGGCAGTTATAGGACCGTAGTAGATTCCCATTGTATTTACTATTGGTGACAGTCAAGTGTCGTGTTTAAGAATTGATAGACATAAGCTTTGTCATTGTTTTCAGGAATCAGCTTCTTTATATATACTGTAAATAAGATTTATATGATATTTATTTACAAAAAAATTATTATTATTTTATATATTTTTATTTTAAATTAGTTATTTTGGTTAAAGATTTCAGCCTTTCAAGAAAAAAAAACTACACTACCTTTAATTATTGATATTAAACAGATTTCTGAAAATTGAAGAAATTTTTAAAATGTACAGTACATCGTTTGTTGGTGAAATTGATTAGATTTTCAGAATAATTAATAAGTTTTGTTTATTGAATTAACTGATTTATATACACAGTATTATGTCCTGAACATGAAACTGGCAAATTTCCAAACCCACACAAAGAGATGTATCGCACAAAAGTAAATAAGTAAAGCAATCTTGGGTTAGAAGGAGTTTATAAACAGAACTAGGATATTTAAATGGAACCAATCTGACGTGTGTTCAGTGGGTTATTGATATGTAAATGAAAAGGTGGAATCATCCAGAAATTACCCTAGGTGCTATAAATAGTTACCAATTGCCAATGCATGATGCAACCTGAGTATCATACATACTGTGGGTGTATACCTCTATATAAATCAGTGCAGGTTTTGTGAATCCTTCTCTTTCTGAGAATTCGGTAGAACTAAGAGTTGTCTCAAGCCATTCTTGCAATGTGGAGGAAATTACATTCAGATTTAGATTGTGCCATAGTTTTAGAAACCAGTAAGTAAATGAAATTAGTATACAAATTAAAATTAAAATAATTTTGAAAGGGGAAAATTATTTAGAAGTAAATTAATTCTTAATCTTACCAAGATTTTGTTGTTCCCTAACTGAATTTTAGCAACATGTCGGTCAGGATGATTTGACAATTATGAAGTGAAGGAACATTGCTCTTTACAATGATTAATTAAGTGTTAAAGGATAAAAATTGATTTGTATACCTTGAAGTGAGTAAAAGTGATTTAAAGCACAGGTGTATCAACATTGGAGTAATTATATACCTGCTGTGCTGTCAGTACCCAGACTAAGAGTCAGGCCTATTGGGGCTTAATTGGTGATTTGAGGCAGAGTAATTTTAACACATAGAGATCCCAGGACTAATTGTTTGTTCAGAAGTGGTTTGAGCTATGTAAATTAGAGTCAGTATAAAAATGGGTGTGTTGACTAGTGAAATCTGCCAGTCTGTGCCCTGCACTACTCATGACAAAACGTCACCCTGAACCATGCCTTCTTCTTCTGTTCAGGTGGAATCTCAGTATTGCCCCTCCCCGAGACGACCCAACAGCCTGGAATTGACCAGCTGCTTGACCCTGGAAATGGACAACGACCTGGAGAATAACAACAATTCCATCAACAACAACAACAACAATGAAGACAACAGCAGTCCCTTCAACAGAAATCACAACTCGTCTCGGAACAAAAAGAAAAGGAGAAAGGCAGCTGACATTCCAGAAAAACAGTTTAATGGTAAGTGGTCAGTATTGAGTGTATAAGGAGTATAATGTAGCAGATTATTGGTAATATATATTTATTTGAATTCTAGGAATAGCCAAGGGTTTGGGGATTTACATCTTATCGAAAGTGGAAGCGATTAAAAAACCCAAGATTTATTTTTAGAATTACATCATCTTGATATCGTCAGATAATTTTGTGTCTAAAAATAGATTAAAATCCATTACTTCCTATTTCAATTGCCAATAACTGAAATTTTTAAAGTGACTTTCCAGGTTTGACCTATAGGATATATTGATTGAGCATTCATATGTAATATAGGATGTAAGAAATGTAGGTCATTGTAGTGTTGTGTCAAAGCCGCGTGACTTTTTCCTGTCAATAAAGCTACAAATAATTGCTGGCAGCATCTGGTAGGAATGAATCATGCTTCATTTCTGGGTTCTTAGCTTTTTTTTCCCCTCTAGATAACCCATGAAAAAAGAAAGAAAAGCATGATGCCAGAGATACACTAGCACTTCAGTACAGTCTGAAAATCTGTTATGAGTTAGGAATGCACATAAATGTATATTGCCTACAAACATATGCAATAAGTCTTGTGAAAATAGATGGGAGTAGCATCAATGTTGGTTTTTTTTTATCATTCCAGACCTTTATAGACCAACAGGAGAAATGCTTGGGAATGGATCGTATGCTTCTGTTCAAACTTACAAAAATAACCATAGCAACAAGGAGTATGCAGTAAAGGTAATTATTGATTGATTCACTATTACGAATTTGATAAGTTAAAAATTCTCAAGAGTAATTTAATTGTTCTTTTTTTTTTTTTTTATTAAATTGCCAATTTCTGTACTTAAATAATTATTCCTAAACGGCTTGTTATATTTTATTTGAAAATTTTAATTATTTATAATTAAATTTTACACAGATAATTGAAAAGAATAATGGAAGATCTAGGAGCAAAGTTTTCAAAGAAATTGAGATATTCCATTTGTGCCAAGGACATGAGAACATCTTGCAGCTTTACGAGTATTTTGAAGAGTCGGAGCGGTTCTACCTTGTGTTTGATAAAATGCAAGGAGGTAAGAAAAATTCTGCACATCTCTGTTAAATTAAATCGGCTGATGGTTAACCACAGTGCTGAAATCACAACTCTGTACAAAAGGCTTTAGATCCTGTTTGTTGATAATAATAATATGAAGAAAAAAACTAGGCCAGTGGTGTTTACTCTGTGCTTGAGGTCAGGCAGGTGCTTTGTTTGTGTTTACCTCGGGACATTTAAATTTATGTAAATGAGCACCTGCTGTGCCCCTCTTTTTAAACTGCTTGGATGATCAACAGAGACCATAAGGATTAAGAATTTTTTCTATCAATTTCAGGTACCCTTCTTGCTAACATCGAAAGGCGAGGCCACTTGACTGAGAGAGAAGCAAGTTTGGTGGTTCGTGACATAGCCAGAGCTTTAGATTTTCTTCACCGTAAAGGAATTGCCCATAGGGATTTAAAACCTGAAAATATTTTGTGCGAGAAAAACAGATGAGGTAAATATTTCAAACAGATATGTTGCATTGAATCTCGTGAGAAATAGCTCTTTGCTGAAAAATGTTGCAAATGCTAAATTAAGGGGGTTTTTTTCTCATGAAAAAGTGTAATTTTATCTTTAGGTGGTTCCAATTCGAATCTGTGACTTTGACCTTGCCAGTGGTGTTCCGGTCAGTCAGAATGACAACTGCACCACCCCTGAATTACTCACCCCAGTTGGTTCTGCTGAGTACATGGCACCTGAGGTTGTGGACGCCTGGGTCGGAGAGTCATTCAAGTACGACAAAAAATGTGATCTGTGGAGTCTTGGAACCATACTGTAAGTATCACTGATGTGATAATAAGAGTACAAAATAGAAAACGTCAGTCTTCACATCAACACCTTCACCAGTGTTTTAAAACTGATTACTGATGAGTTTTCTGTATGGTGTTGTAGGTACATCATGCTTTGTGGATACCCGCCTTTCTACGGTCAGTGTGGAGAGGACTGTGGGTGGGAGAAGGGAGAGCCATGCCAGGACTGTCAGGACAGCCTCTTCACCAGAATCCAAGAGGGCATCTTTGACTTTCCTGATAATGAGTGGTTCAACATCTCACCAGACGCTAAGGATTTGATCCAGAAACTCCTGGTGAGGGACCCCAGAAAGAGGCTCTCTGCTGTGGAGGTTCTTCACCACCCCTGGGTGCAGACATCTCCAGCTCCCACTCCGCTGGCAACACCAAGAGTACTCACTAGGTTGGTATTATTGTATTGTCAGAAATCTAGTTGTCTACTTGTCTTTTTGTTATAACATTCACTGGAGATAAACTGGTTAGATAAGTGTGACTAATGACTGTATTGTGTCATGTTTACAGGAACAACAGCACAAAAGACTTGGAGTGCTATGCCAGCGAAGTAATATCCATGAACCGCATGATGCAGCAACACTTGCTCATTTCCGAGCCAACTTCATTCTTCATTGGCAACCGCGACGAAGACTTGTTGGAGGAGTTGTTAGAGGAAACAGACTCTGGGGATGATCTCTTTATGCCCTCCATAAAACTCTCTCCTCCCTGCTCAGGACTTGCCAAGAGACGCACCTGTACAACCCTGAGGAACTTGAACACCTCGGGAGAGCAGAGTGACGGTGTTGACTCGCTTCCAAGTTCACATTCCTCCACCTTTGGTGTGAGCGTGTAGTCATTTCATCATTTCCATTCTAGCATTTCTTGCTTAGAAAATATTCAGGGATCTTGTGTGTATATTGATTCAGAGTATATATAGCTACATTTAAAAACAATTTTCTGAAAAAAGATATCCAAATGTCTTTCAAGTCTTTATAGGAAAAAAAAATTTGAGACATATTGTCTTCATTGTGAGAGAGGGGAAAGATTCACGAAAGTTTTGAAAAAACAAATAGATGAGTGCTCTTAAAGAACATTAAGCAATCAAAGAAATCAATGTTCATGTGTCTATGTGATGTGTAAATGTGTATGATTGAAAATGAAAAAAGATAGGTGTGATGAGTACTTGATGGTTGTGAAAATGAGATTAGTATTTTTTCAAATGCATTTCTCTTCAGAAATGTTCTCATTGTTATATTTTTTAATTGTCCATGTGTTCGATTTTATCTGTTTTAAATGTTTCCATTTGTATTTTTTACAATTGTTTCATAGAATTGAATTCAAATTGAGCCAGTCTTGATATTAGGACAGAGCAATTGTGTAAATAATCGATCGATGATTTCCAAAATTTCTTCGACAGTTTTGTTGAAGATGCATTCTACATGTGTTACTTTGATAACTTTTAAAAACCGGTAATTTGCTCTCTTTCTCAGATATGAACAAAACCATTTCGCATTTTTGATACCAATACACTCTAGCAATTTAAATATTTTTTTTTCGTCGAAAATGTGAAACTTAAGTTTTGTGTTTAGTAAAAGTGCCATTTTAACATGCAAAGAGAGAGAGAGAGAGAAGGAGAGAAATATATACAAGCTAGAGGCAAGACACAATGTCTAGGAAGCTATGGCCTGAAAAAGTTGAAATCCGTTGTTGTTATACAATATATTACCTCTTGTCCTTGTCCATGTGTGCTAAAAAAAAGTAGTCAAAAAGGGAATCCTGAATGGCAACAGGATTTCCATGTGATAACTCATTGTGCAACTGTGATGTTTAAAACTGAGAAATTGATGTTTGAAAACAGCCTTATATTTGAGCTTGTTGTTGCCAATCTTTGTTAAAACAAATGCATTTTATTATGCGAGCTTGTTATATTTGTTCTAGTTATAAAAAATATTTCGAAACAGGAACATTTGTTTTATCATAGAAATTATTTTTTTCACTTTTAAACTTCATTGGGTTATAAATCATGTTAAGATGGGTAGGGGGTGCTAGTACTTATAGTACAAAATACTACTTGAAAAAAAAAAATAGTTAAAAAAAAAATTGGGTGACGACACAATCTGGTATAGTGTCAAAGGTATGGAATTGGAATTTAGACCATCTATTATGATGAGTTAATTTGGCATGATAAGATCTGGAATAACATATCCTCTTTTTAGCCATATTCCTCGTTCATGCAAGCCATGGATCTCAAAATGTGGTTATTGTTTGAAGACTTGCATGAAGTTGTAGGATATGGCCTATTTTGAATGCTGAACGGGTTTTATATTATGTACGCAGATTATGAAAAGTGCTACTGAGCTTGGATCAGAGCCAATGACAAACAAAACACTTTGTGCCACACATGAAAGGAAGTCTGTTCTGTGCTATATTTTTTGTGATTTCAAATCATTCTGTCCAATAATAATTTCCAAAGGAAATGTGTTGACGAAATTTTTTTTTTATTGCAATGCTCAAACAAATATGTGTTCTGCTAACCATTCCATACTCAATTGTATGTGTTAATCATTAATTTTGGAATTAAGACAAATCAAAAGATTGTTTTTAATATTTATCGAGAAATAAATGTTGGGGGTGCTTTTTTTTTTATCAAAGAATATTAAAGTTGTTAAAAAAGTTGTCTTTTTTTAAATGTTTTACAGAAATTTTAATTAGAAAACTATTCAAATGGCTTCGCTTACAGAGTATTACGGTGAAGAATCTTTGTGAAATGATAATTGCTTGTTTTGTTTTGAGTTTTTATGAAGCCAAGGTTGTAGTTGGGGTTGTTTAATCAACCAGAAATGTCGACCAACTGAAGCTTCATTGAATGACTTGTAAAACTCAGTCATGATGCATTTCAAAATAAAAGGAATAAAATTTTACACATTTGTTTGTTTTTAAATGTGAAGGTAATTGCTTTTTGTCCAGGTCATGTGACAAGTAGCAATGATACAAATTGTTCCATTGAATGCTGGAGAACAATCGACATAAACTGTACTGGAGGACTTAAAAAAATTGGAAATTTGCCAGACATACATTGTACAAATGTATATAGCCAAACATAATGTAGTTCAAAAAGTTCATACATTTTTGAAACAGCAGCTTTTCTGTTCTTAATGATACCATAAATACAGATAAGTTTTCAGTAAAATAAGAAGGTTTTACTTGCAATAAAGCAAAAAAGAATGTTGTAACAGTCTCATTGACCCAACACACACCCTTTGTATATGGAGATCATGCAAGTTATTACACTGCTACAGCAGCAGACACGACCTCTTTGTCTAGTTATAAATAGAAATCTACCGGTACCTCAGCTTCAGTGTTCTGCCAACTAAAGATAACAGAGAGAGAGATCATCATCATAGTAATTTATTTCAACAGTATTGATTAAATGGTTATATTTAACAAGCAGTAACAATCAAAAGCAAAGCACCACAGAGAAAGCTTATTATTGTCACATACTAACTCCTATCATCCTTAAAATTAGCCCCCTAAGGGCCCCCGCACTAATTTTGGTTGTGCTAATGAACCATCCACAAAATAAACTCCTGGGGCGAATCGGAGTATCAAGTCTTTGTGTGCTTGGTGAGAAATTCTTTCCAGTCTGCATGGAGTCTCACCGTTTCCCTTTGAAGGGTGCCATTCATTGATGAGGAAGTTTGTCCAAGTTCATTAACACATTTTCTTTGATGGTATTTAGCACTTGGTTAACGGTTTCTCAGATCAATCCTCTACAGGGTTGGTTAGTATTTCACACCTTCCTGGTTTGCCAAACATCAAGAAAAATGGAGTTGCATGTAATTTATACTTCAGCTTTTAATCAAATCCAGCTGAAGTTCAAACTGACCAAAACGATGATGGCTGGATAAAAGCTAGTTTTGAGCCTTAAATTTATAAGAATTTAATAAATAAATATAGATAATAATACACAATACAGTAATGGCCATAATATACCCCAAATAATGAAGAATTTTTTTTTTAAGTGGACAAACTTAACTGTGGGGGGCAATCCCCTCAGGGGTGAGGTGACATAAGACTTGACACAGTCACTCTGACTATAGCACCTGGTTTCTGTCCCCCATTATCCCCTTTATCAGCACTTAACTTCCAATATTGTCAGCACACTTGTGTTATTATGTCAATAAACATAGATGGCACAAGCCCAAGGACAGCTAAGGTCTATATATATGAATAACATTTGTCCAACCTATATATCTACACTTGACCCTATAGCTTAGATGTGCGTGTCTATCCCTGTTAACTAAGTAGAGTGTTGTCTACACAATGGGTATATATTGGTGTATATATAATGTACACAGACATATGACCCGGAGATACTGCAGACAAAATCGGGTCAGTTGATATATAGTCATAAACAGGTTATCAGGCCAATCAAACAAACATCCAATTTATTTAAAAACACTAAAACACAGTGAAAAATAAAGTGCAGACACTGTACTCTTCTTATATATGCAATCAGAGATGCAGAATTTACTATTTCTGTTCGCAATCATAATGATATACCGATAAATTTAGAAATACCAAACAAATACATGTATTATATTAATTGTTCAACTTATTCAGGTACAGTGTATTATGCATAAATAAATCCTTATGAATAAGAGAAATATGAAAGCTATATATCATATATATTTAAATACATAGAATTCATGACTCTGTCCAAAAACTGTGTTTCTTAATTTACAAAGACAGCTTAGAGAACGTAGTTTATGTGATAACGGTTGGATGCATCTCTTCCTGTCAGTTCAGGCAGCTGGGATAAGTTGAGTGCAATGTCTATCAGGGGGCGCAAGACAACCTGAAATGAATCCAGTCAAAACAATTGATAAACCTTTGCTGGGTGTGCCAGAATGTTTTGTTTTCAACATTTCTTTGCATATACAGCTATTTTATCTGCTAGAATGCTTTATCAAGCAAATTCTGAGATAAAACAAAAATATAAGATGAAGATAAAATATAATAAGATGAATAAGATAAAGATAAGATAATAAGATGAAGATAAAAAAATCCAATCTTTAATTGTATTAACACAAATGTGTTTTTATCACGGAAAGAACAACTTAAAAAAATAACAGTACGTCTATTCTCTAGCACTGATATTGTTTTTTCCTGCAGTTATCATCAATTTTTAATTTATTTTTTTTACACAAAATCTCTAACATGTCTAAAGGTATCATAGAATTAGCTTTTATAATTAGAAACTGAACTTGCTCATAAATGTCCTTACTAAAAGTTGATTCATGATTAAAAAAAGAGGAAAAGCCCAGACGTAGTCAATACATTTGTACAGTCAAATTCCTGTTGTGATAAAAGGCACCATTGTAGTAAAGTTATCCTATTTTCTGTGTACATCATCAGTTTTGACAATTGCTCATTGATGTTATCATTTTAAACATGGATGTATGATTAATCTTTAAAGTTATTAAGCACTGACAGTTCTGACAAATATTCTAGAAAATACAACAGATAAACAAAGCGATTATACGTGAGGCATTAAATTGAATTAATAACTCCTCCGCATCTCATTTCCTTTCTCAAATAATTTTGGTTAAGAAAATTAACAGTAGAACAATCAAAGTCTTCAACAACCGTCTAATTCTTAATTAATGCTGTCTGAATAAATAGAACGGCTTTCCAATTAAACTCCTGTTTACGTAAGGTGCATATATTTCAAAATGGTTTTTTGAAAGGATTATAAAATTGAGATAGAAGTTGGTTAAGCTCCCACTTCATTTTCCGCACTGACCGATATTCTCCGATTGTGATCTTAATTGAATTCTGTTTACCGGTATTTCTATTCCTGGCAGGTACATGTAAAACGGATTTAGAAACATTGGCACATCTCTCACATGAAAATGAGACCACAGTCTAATCCACCCACAGAACCCATGGAGTAAACATGGTCATTTTAATTTTTGCAATATCTCCCTGCTCTCCTTTTCTCCGGAGAGGCTGCTTTAAAATCCTTTTTAAATTGCTTTTGTTTACTCATATTCTTTACAATATCAAAAACAGAAATATTCCATCTCACTCAAATACCCCCTTTAAATTGGGTACACATGTACTATAGTTTTTTATTCATCTGATACATGTACTATTACTTTAAATTTTGTCACAAAAAAAACAGGATCAGTTTCTGCATAGCAAAGATCTAAATGTAATACCAGATGGGGTTTTTAGTTCCTATCATTAAGCACATAAAATAACTGTTGTTTAAAAATTGGGGACATGTAATGCTTGTATAAATTAATATATATAATAAAATATATATGATATATAATTATCCTTGCTTATTCACAACTCTCATAATTTTTGTTTTGGGGACTTTTTTTTGGTAGGGGGGCATGGGAGAAGAGTGTGAAATATCTTGAGTGTGCCATTATATGTACCTGTGGATCCATGTCATATTTGCCTGGGTCACTCTCGTACCCTTCCAGATACATCCGAATGGTGGCGCCACTACTTCCTGTTCCACTGAGGCGGAAAATGATGCGGGAATCATCGGAAAATATCAGGCGAATACCCTGCAGCATAAACATGGTGTAAGTGCAAACACATATAAAACGCACATTAAAAGTTTAATCATAAATTTCTTATTTGATCAAGATATGTTGCCAATATAGTAACTCCCTACTTCAGTCAGTTTGATATCAATAAATGTACCAGTGGACTTGTTTTTGAATTCAAAAACATAAAATTACTAAAGTTAAATGTACTAAATGTAAAAGAAAGGACATCTGATCAAATACTGGTGCATGTATCAATATACTAATATGCAAAAGTATTTATCAGAGCTAGTTTTTTCTGTTAATTTAGGAAGCTCAAACATATGATATTTTATCCTAAATATGAATAAATGTATATATTAATGATATCAATTAAATAAGAATCACAAAAAAAACAATAACAAAAGAACAGTTGGCCTGTGAACTAAAACTTAATTCAATTTCAGAATATGATCGAAACGAATTTCATTAATACATGTTCTATATGAATCTCATAATACATGTATTGTGTCTATGAAGTTGAATTTGTAAACACTAGTAGCTAGTAAGAAACAGGAACTAGTGTTTAAGGAGCGCCAAGACTATAATTGTCGCAAGAAGCCCTCTAACACTTATAAGTATCCGTGGTGGACTGAAGTCACAGAAAGCAGGATGCTGATGAAAGTGGGAGTATGTTGTACAGCATGTATTTGTTCTACTTTATGCAGCAATTGACCGCAAAGAAGTGATGCAACCCAATTGATGTAACCCAGTTAAATGTCATAAAATGTCACTCATAAGATTCTGATGAAATACATGAGAGGGTCAGGAAATGACGCAATTTTTTGTTGATGAAGAGAGAGAAAGTGGTGGTAACAGGAGCCACTGGGTTTGGGGACAACGACAAAACATTGGGCTATATTCCTTATATAGAAATCAAAGCTAGTCGAGATTTTGATGTTGAAATGTATATGATACAATGTACTCTTCATATTGTCTTAAAAATATATACTATAAATAACGCAAGATGGTCTCTTTTCATCCATGAAATTGCAGATACGCATATTACCAACAACAAAAAAGTTTTTCCAAATATAATTCCCCAAAAATAATTCAAAACCTTAATTTTTTCCTTTGAAATCCAGTACAATTCTTATCATTAGTGTGTTTGTATAATGATTCAAAAAGTGTTTTGATGTATTTCTTTAAAAACTACACGTATCTTCATTTTGCAAAAAACTATAACAATGAGACCCATCTTTTAGTTTGTCTGTTCAGGTACATTTGAAATCTGCTTCATTTGAAATTAATATTTTTTTCCTGTGCCCTGGTACTCTGATAAAATGGGCAATTTTTCCTGTACACTGAAACCTCTCTTTTTGCTCACCTGGTTTTTACTAATGCTGTGATCCACAGGATCTGTGTAAGAAAAGTTGTCTGCCTTGGCTAATGTGTAAGACTTGTCTCCAGAGGTAAATACTTTTCCAATGTTGGACTGGTCAGCAACATATGCATTTAGATTTGCCATCATCTTATTGGCTGGTTCTGATTCACAGTTTTCATAATCATATCTGAATAGAGAATAGTTAATTTTCGTAAATTTCTTCTATCAAGTATCTCATCTCTCTCTCTCTCTCTCTCTCTCTCTCTCTCTCTGGCATACTTGAATTACAACAATGTTTTATTCATCAGAAGCACTGAACTATTCTTTATTCAGCACAAACTCTATAGTAACTATTAGTTTTGATTCAATGCAATTGTCAAAACAGACTGCTCTCTCTCTCTCTCTCTCTCTCTCTCTCTCTCTCTCTCTCTCTCTCTCTCTCTCTCTCTCTCTCTCTCTCTCTCAGAGAGATGCTAGCTGTCTCCAGTTTCAGACAACACAAGAAAAATATTAGAAATAGAACGTTTAAACGTGATCTAGAACAACATTCCATTGTTAAGCAATTATCCACGAGTTCTTAAGTGTTTGCTATTTTAAGACATTTCTCCTTAACATGAAGTATATTTACATGTACTTTATTGCCAAAATTTCAAGTAGGTAAAAAATAAATTCACTGCAACTGTGACAAAATAAGTCGATGGGAAATTCCAAATTGATATACTAGTATATCCATAGTTAAAGCTAATACGTCTTAACTATTAGTTAATCTAAGACATTGTAAATATCAGGGGTGACCAATAAACTACCTATCAACATTCTAAAGAACAATTAGTTCAGAAGTACCTATACTTCTGTCAAAAGTCAATCACAGATAACAGAGGAACTATGACACTGACACTTTCTCTCTTTACCCATTGTTATAGAAACAGAATTCAGCCCCCCCCCCCCCCCCCCCCCCCAAATCTTATCATTGACCCAGCAGGGGATGAACTTTCTACAAGTCAAACTCACAGCACATAATTATCATAGCCTGTTAAAGAATGATTGCCAAGAAAAACCAAAGACAATCATTTCCAACAGCATTAGGGGGTACATTCTTATTTTCTCTATCCCAGTGAGATCGGTATAATTGCTCTTGTCTCCAAACCATGTGGAGCAGCGGGTATAATTATTTTTCTGCTGCCAGAGTTCAGTAAATGAATATCTTCCAGGCATTCTGACACACAAACCAGGGTCATATGATGATAAATAAAAATCTCTTTGATGATAAATTAAACTGAGGCTAGAGTTTACATGTATATGCCTCCGAGCTCTGTAACCTGGAGAATAAGTGGCTACACGGGACTTGTGTTTAATTCATCAGATAATTATCTTCTAGACTAATGAATAAAGCACTTGGCAGTTCTCATCAAAAATTGAGGTACAAGTGAACTTTCTTTCATTAAACAATTTTTTTTCCACACATTATGAGATAATAAATAGTAATATTTTATCAAGGAGTTCAAATATACACATTTATCAAAACCTACAACCCATCACACAAACCACAAATATTTGCATAGCCATATGCAGTTCTCAAATTGATATTTCATAGATGCATTTGTGCATTAAATATGTTAAATGACTATTGTCTTCATGTATTATTTTTATTTTTTTAAGTTAATGTTTTAATTAATTAACAAGGGTAACTTGCTGTTCTTTAAACTTTTCTTTTAAATATTTTTTTTATATTTAAGAATATAGATACCAGGCAAATAAATATAAAAATATATTCATGTAGATTTCTTGTAATACATGGGAAAATGGAGGAAAAATAAGCGAGAAATCACCATACTCCTAACTGAAGATTTTTCAAGCATACATGGAAGATCAAGTCTGTTTAAATACAATGAAAATAAATTCACTCAAACAATTATGTCTATATAAGTATTATTTTTAATGATAGAAAACTATTTGTAATAAATTAGGTCAATTTATATTTCCAGTGCTGGGCTCAAAATCAGTTTGGTGACTTTGTTCTATTCATAAATTTGATTTTTTTTGTAGGGAACAAGTTTTCACTTTGTTCATGTTTTAAACAAGTTTTACAGTATCTTTATTGTAAAACAACTCCTCCATAGTACTATACATGCACGTCTTCAAAAATGATTGAATAGAAAATGCTTTTTACAGTGTATTTGTACATGTATCATTTACTATGAAGAACACCCTAAATGGAACCTTGTGTAGTATGCTGTTTATTTTGCATGCATATTGTAAAACAACTCTTACTCAAGTCCACACAACTTTAAAACTGCTGTATGGGAAATTTAAACTAAACTATTTTCTATATGTAGCACACTATGAAGAACTCGCCAAACCTTGTATAGAAGTTTCGACCATAGGTGTGCCAGTGCTTTTTTATGCATTCCTCCACACTGCAGTTCTGATTGGCTAGGACGGACAGCCAGGCTAGGACCGCCCATAAGCCGTCCTTTTCACGGATGTGGTCTGACCCGGTTCCAAAGCTCTCCTCCCCACAAAGAGACAGGCGACCAGCATCCATCAAGTTTCCAAAGAATTTCCATCCTGTCGGAACCTCAAAACAAGTTTGATTCTTGGCTTTAGCCACTCTGATATAAATAAAAGCAATAGGTTTCATATTCAAACAACTGACACTAAAAGTACTTTATTAATGGAAGATAAAATTCATATAAAAATTTTAAAAATTTTATTCAAAAATTTTTAAAATTTTTACTGGGGATAACAAAAACGTTTTCTCTCTCTCTCTCTCTCTCTCTCTCTCTCTCTCTCTCTCTCTCTCTCTCTTTCTCTCATGACCAATATTTCTGGACACCTCTGCCTTATCACTGACCTGTCAACTGCTCCACTTGTTGGCATACTCCGGGCGTAACCTTTGACCCCAGTCTCTTTGAAATATGGAATACATTCTAGATAATGTGCTAAAACAGCCAAAGAATCTGATGGCGTCACGAAGAAAGCATTCTTTCCCAGGATCATGTTCCTGTCCTGTAATATCAGAGCATCGTAATTAATTTCTACAGTGTAATTAGTGAATTATGGATCAGTACAGGTGTTGACAGTCATTAAAATGTGAACACGCGGTTTCTCCTAAATTCATTTCTTTGATGACACAAGAACATATGCAAGTTGGCACCACCAAAGAATTTGCACTTTTATAATTTTTTATTGGCATCGCTGGAAAAACAGACATTCTGATTAATGGAAACATTAAACTTTCAAAAAAGAAAACATTAAAAAAAATGAGGAAATAAAAATGCATTCTAATGTTATAAAATTTCATAAAAATGTTTGCAATGCTTAATGCTTAACCCTTAACCAGCATATTCATTCTAACCCCCCCCCCCCCCCAGCTACTTAAAGATTAAAATAAGCCTACTCCATCTCCATCAAATGCAGCACCAAAATCATAATGCCCCTTGGCCATCTCTGTCACTAAGTCGGCAGCATAAGTCAGATTGGGGTCGGGATGTTTGCCCCCAAAGTCCTCTAGAGGGGTGCTGTTGACCACACTGTTCTGTGGGGCCCCAAGCTCCTCACAGATCACCTTCTCGGCATATGGACCCATAACTGCAATCATTATGGTAAAATTAATCAAACAGAGATAATTTTTGTATAGATAATAATACCAACTAGATGTACCTTATAGTAATACATGTATCATAAAAAGTTATACAGTGTAATTGAAACCAGTCTGAGTGCTATAATTGAATGCTCTCTATATCTCAAACAGGTATGTCAATAAGTTTTTGTATATTGTATCATAAAATTTCACACAATTGCAGCACAAAAATTTGACATCATTTTAACAACAGCTATCCTCAGTGCTTCCAAAGTTAATGAGAATAAATTGGGGTTCTATATTTTTGCTTTCTATCAAAACTTGTTGGTTAAAGTTGTTTTACTATTAAATAACAATCTTGTACAGAAATATTTTTATCACTCAGTGACAGTTCATGATTTTCAAAATTCAAGTTTTATGTACAAGCATGTTCACCCAACATTACATTTTGCTTATTGTAAAAAAAAATATATTAAATGTTGACATTATAGACTCAAATTTCTGTCCAGTCATGAAGTTTGTGTTTAGACTAACTAATTGGCTGAAAACTTCTACAGATCATATCATTAATCTAAAGACTTAAGCATCATTTTACAGTACCAATCCATTCTGTATCACAAAAACAGTGTGAAACGTGAGGTATAGAAAACAAGATTAAAATGTCAGTGTCTCCAGCATCAACACCATATTGGTCAACAACAAGAGATCATGTTTCTGTACAATATACCCGGTACATCTCAACTCAATCAAGTACTATAGAACTTACAGGCCTGGGTGCAAAGGTACTACATGTATTTATTGTGGGGGTGGGAGTTGCTAGATTTTTTTTGCTGTACTATTGTTTTTTTTTGGGGGGGGGGGGGGGGCATGGATTTTTTTTGTGATAGGAACAATGGCAACAGAAACCTCAGTCTACCTATTACAAAACTAAACACATTTTTAATTTGCTAGACTCTGGGCCTAGGATGTGTAATACTCAAGAAGGAAAGGTGGGTGGGGTGGGTGTGTGTATGTTTTCAGAGTAAAGCATTCAACACTAGCTGCTACGAAGACCAATAGGAAAATCTCTGTCACACACATAACTGGTGATATGTATATCTCATACTTGTGAGGTCATTTTTACTTCTGGTTTTTCCATACTACGTGTACATACGCTGGAGTAAACTGTTACTCAACCGCCATGTATAATGCACAGTAACAGTCTTGTACCCACAGTACGTCGAATATTATGTGGCGATTCAATCAGCCAATCAGAGAGAGAGAGATATTTACGCATGGAACAACTCTAACATCCCCGTGGCATTTAGGAAGAAAAAATAGTTGGATCACTGATGAGATCTTCATACTGATTAATTAACACATTTATACGTATTGACAAGTACAAGCAAATTACACACCATTGAATCATTGTATGGATAAGATACATGTACATAATCTAGATATATCCTCACCTGCACTTATCACATGAGTGACAGATCTACATGTACATACTGATTGACATATATTTTTTAATGCTGAAAAACTTAATCCCAAAAATAAGTGAACAGAAAGCCTTTTTAGACAAATGATACACAGTTAGCATTAGATATTGTGGACTCATTTTGGCATGACCTAAAAGATTTTTTAGACAAAATTTATCAATTAAATTCCTATAATTGTCCAATTTTTGAAAATCATGCATGTTTTTAGAATCTGTAAAGTCATGTGATTACATGTAGCCCTATAAATCAAAAATTAATTGAATTTTAACTTAAATATACATGAATAACAAGTATGATTTTACTTCAATCAGAGGTTAATATTAATCTCGATCATCTTTAACTCGTATGAGAGTTGCAATACATGTTAATAATAGTTATCTAGTTATTAATAAAGTCAATAACTGATTTTATTATATATTGTACAGTACCCATCAATTTTCCCTTTTTGATACTGTTAATTCTACAAAGTATGATCTGATTTTCTGGATCACCACACTGTGGTTTACCAGATCCATATCACCCCTCTCTGAAACTGATGGCATTGTACACAATAAAAAATGTTTGCTTTTTAATAGTGCATTTTAAAGGAGTCTGTATAAAAAATTGCTTTGTGCAATAAGTAAACATTTCACATTGGTTTTAAAAAAGATACCAGGTAGGTATTTATTAAATAGTGCAAACATTTTTTTTTATTCTTACTGTATACATGCAAGCACACTAATTGGCAACCCAACTATCAATTCTATCTCTTGAGTTATAAATTCCCAGAAAATATTCCACCATATTTCATTACATGGTTTTTATTTAAATCTTACTGTATATAAAGCAACATGCTCAACTTTGAATGGCTTGAAATTATGAAATTACATGTAAATACTTAATTTGATAACCTTTATTTCAAGTAACATTTTGTCGACTCTCTTGTTACCATGATTGCACAATTATTTATGTTTCTTGTGGTAATCCCTTCCTTTTTTTTCAAGTAAATACACATTTTTAGCCACATTACGCTACATTAAGATGTTCTTCAATCTAAATGCACAATTACTCAAGTCCTTGCTGCAGAATATTGTTTTACAGTAAGCATGAGCAAAGAGAGATAACTCTATATGCAAGCCATCCAGATGTATTCCTTTCAGTGACATAATATCATCAGACCAATGCAATAAATGAAAAAATTTTGGGCAAAAGTGAAATAAACTCTAAAAGCATCTGATTTAAATTTTAGAATTTCATCAATATACATTTACCCTCTTGCATGTTCTACGTAATTTGATATTCATAAAACACACTAAGCAGGTAAATAAAAAATATTACTTTAGAAACAACAAGCATGCAACTACATATGTACATGTACTAACTCACAATCTGAGATATACGGTATCTGTTCATTTATTCATTGTCTATGAATAGCATTTTAGCAAAAAACAATCATTCTATGTAATAATCATTCAGAACTGACCTCCATTCATTGCATCAATAAGCACTTGTTTCCCTGTGGACAGATAGTTTTTCAGAGCAGGGAAGTCGAATATTTCCTTCATATATTCCACATAATCCAACACAGAGTCTATGACCTGAACACTGAACTCTTTACCATCAACAGTGTATGTAGAAAGACCAACTTTGGAGATATCAGCATTCAAATCGGGACAAATCTTGTACTGACTGATGCTTTTTGTTCTTTCAAATATTTTGTCTGTTACATTTTCTGGAGCTGGACCTATAATGAAATTTATAAAATAGGATTTCTTAAAAATGATCAATAAAATTCTGCAAGCATAAATTGTTAAAATTATGTCACCGGGTTAACAAGTGCCTGAGGTGTGTGACTGTCATTTAATACATTGGGTCTCAGTAGCTCAGTGTTTAGAGCGCCGACACGTTACGTCAGAGGCCCTGAGTTCGAGTCCCCTTTGAGACTTGACTTTTTACCACCTGTTACACATCTGTTAACCTGGTGACATATGGTCACCTAATTTACAATTATCAATTTATCCTTTATATCTCTATATAAAATAAATTCATCAATCTTCTACATGTACCTCCTCTGATTTATATTTTTATTAGTCCCCTACCGGTTTTCATTTTCCATATATCTATTTGGTAATCAAAGTCAATCAGTGTATTAAATACCTATTAAGCCAAGTCAAAACTAATTTCAAACTTCTTGAAGAAAACTCAATCAGTTAAGAGAGTTTTCATTCCAAACTTGAAGACATATGGACACATAATTATTCTCTATGCAAGAGTACTTTTATTCCTTTTTTCTGTACTACTGCTCTTATTAAACTTCATCCACAGTTTTAACTCAAGTCTTGAAGGTTAAATCATTCTAATATCTCACGGAGAAAGATATAAAATCTTTACCACACACAAATTGAAGTTCTAAATAAAATTTGAAAAATTATGTCATTTCAAGTTTTAAACCGCAAATGGTTCATTTCTAATTTTGACTTCATTTGACTCTAACTCAAGGCTATGTAGCAAAAAAAATGCTTTGAGTTGAGATAATTCTTGATACATTGTGTTGCTATTAGAATGCATTACCTCCATTTTCAGTGTTGAACTTTATGCCAAAATCAGCATCTGGGCCCCCAGGATTGTGACTTGCAGTCAAAATAATTCCACCATTAGTCTTGTATTTACGGATGACACAGGATACTGCTGGTGTTGACATTAAACCATCCTGAGCAACTATTACTTTAGACACCTGAAGTAAAATGCCAGAGAAAATTGAGCAATATCTTACCAACCCATGCAATCAAAGTTCCTGAAGATTCTTATCAAAAAAAAAATTAATGGCTTAATGTATGCTTGCAGCTTATATCAATGTGCTTCTGTATCTTCCAATTTTAAAATGGAATTTTTCGTTTATTTATATTTTATTTCAATTTACCTTGCCTTTTGCAATAGATATCTATACAATTAAAAATAGTGAATAGCTCCCAATATATTACTAAGGTACCGTTCTTATGAATGAATTTAATTTAATTTGCAAATAGTTCTGCAGCTTGTCAAGTATAACCAAGACATACCCCATTTGCTGCACACATTTTAATGATGAGCAATGTTGCCTCCTTTTCATAGTATCGTCCATCGCCTCCGATGACTAGACTTGAACCCTCTATTTTACTTAACCCCCCTTCCAGTATACTCTGCACAAAATTTTCAGTGTAATTTTTTTGCAAGTAGACTTTCACAGCTTTCCTAAGTCCGCTTGTCCCCGGCTTCTGTCCCTCTATCGGGGAAGATGAAACTGTTGTTGATGAGTATGACATTGCCGCATACAGGATCGTGGAAGCTGGCCTTGACAGTCACCTCTCTGCCGTCTGCAGGAAATGTGTCACGCAGTATAAATGTGAGTGTTAGAAGAGAACAAAACTGGATAATCTTATTCCGGAATAAATCCTTCTCACCCCCTCAAATCAAAACAAGCATTTTTAATTTACTAAAGCCTTTAAGGGATGCATTCTCTTAGAATGACAGACACGTAGCATCAGGGAAGGGGACAGAGCCCCCCCCCCCGCCCACACACTCAAGAAAATAAATATTTGCCAATCTGCTAATGAGTGGGGGGTTAGTGGTTTCAAAGTATGTAAAACGTCTGTTTTACTCTCAATTTTGTTAACTTTCCTTTTATATTTTATATTTTACATTCTCTAATAAAGGGAAGGGGCAAGTTCTTCAAAATTCATTTTTTTATAGGTTAATCTAAAAAAATTAATAATGTTTGTTGTGGAAAAAAGTCACATGCATGAATCTAGAGGGTGTAGGGGAACCGGACTCCCTAAAATTTTAAAACTTATTTGCTTCATTTCACTCACATTGAAAAATTATCAATAATACCCCCCCCCCCCCGAAAAAATATGAACCCGGTCATAAATCAGCATTGGCCAAACCCTATCACAATTCTAGAAATACTGTAAATAAACAAATAAATGAAGAAATATCTAATATTTGTATTAGCTTTCGATTTGTTAAAGTGAAACTTCTTATATTTCAAACTCAAGAAAAATATCATCTCAAACAAAATATTTAAAAAATGGATGAAAATTCTTTATAAAAATCCGATAGATTGATTGAAATATTAGTAATGATTAAGTCTTAAAAAATCCCCGGGTGCCCCACTTCAACGTTACTTAATAATAAAAAATAACGATCAAATTTTTGGGAATCAAAACCGTTTGAAAATAGACGAAAGTATAAATATGTTCATTATGCTGATGTTTCTTTAAAGATAGAGATATTCCAAAAAATTATTGATTGGTATATTAGAGGAAGGTGGAATATTAGATATTTTAATTCCGAGCACTGAAAACTGCATGGACACAACACGCCTGATGAAAAAATGATCAATCCAAAATATTCTATACCCTCGCCTCGATATGGACTGCGAACGATAGCATTGTCTATCCGCCTAACTAAAAGTCATTTTTTGATAATTGTCTAATTAAATTTATTTTTTATGATAATGTAAACATTTATGCATATTCTCATTAAATACATGTATAAATGATTTGATCAAACAAAGAGAGAAAACGTTGTATTTTGGGTTAAAACAGCTCATTTCATAATAGAAACTAATTTAGCATATTCAGGCACGTAGCATCGTTTTTGAAAGGGGGGGGGGTAGGCTCATCCAAAAAATCTTGACAAGCAAAAGAAAAAAAAAAAAAGAAAAAAAAGGAAAAAGGTTACTTTCCAAAATTCTGAAAATCCTAATCTGTGGGGGAAGGGTGGAGGGGGAATAGTATACCTTCAACTTCAATTTCACTTGTTTTCTTATTTTCAATTCACTTTTTACATGGTCCCATAAAAGTGGGGGGGGGGGCTCCTTGTTAATTCAATTTTTTTGTATGTAAAAATCTTTGCTGCGCATATACAAAAGGGTTTGTTGTTTCACGAGGGGGGGGGGGGGCATATGTCGTCAAACCAAAATACATTCCAAAAATGCATTTTGCTTTGTAACATTTCAAAATAAATAAACAAATATGAATTAAAATGAAAATTTACTTTAACATCCAACGTAAGCGTGTGATTTTAAATGTTTTTTTTTTGCACATGTCGGCCGCTAAATAATATTTTCCTTACTCACAAGGACCAATTTTAATGATTTTTTAAAACCCATTCGCTACGCTGTTAGGTAACTGATTTGGGAAAGAAAAATCTTGAAAACGCCATCTGTATAAAACATAAAATAAAATATTTCAAGAACCAATTTAGAATGATAAACATTTTTTGTTTAAAGACAAAACAATATTTTTTAAACACTGGGTTAAAATGCTTAAATATAATTTTTATATATATAAAAAAAAAAATAATAAGATCTGTTTGTCGATGCATACGCGAATCTAGAGGGGGCAGGGATTCAAAATTCAAATTTTTATATTAAATTTACCGAAAATTAGCTTCGACACCCCCCCCCTCCTCCGTCAAACAAAATTATCGCTCGGAACCCCCCTTCCGTCACCGTACAGGTTTTTTTCCGAATCCACGCATGCGATGGTGGAGTCAAAACAACAGGTAAATAAAAGCCAAAGGCAAATCTTCCATGTGGATATTATTCTATAGAATAAAAGACAGGTTTTACTCGATATTTTAGAGAAACAATTGATATTATATCAACATGACAGTACCTTTTGTTTGCGTGCAATATTTTACAATCAAACTTGAAAAAAACTTTATTACATGTACTTATATCTACCTCCGTCATTTAAAAATAAATTAAATCCGCGCCAGATTTACCTATGGTCCTTAGAACGAGGAAGTATAAAACAAGTCTCGTAAATTCTCATTGAAATCTCTCTCATCGACATTCCAACCTACTTTGTCGTTAAATATTTATCACAGGAAACAGTAAGTATAGAACATTTACATGTAATATATATGCCAATCAATTTAAGATATCTCGATCTCATGTATTTCATAATAATTTAGAAGAACTTTGTTTCACATATATCTTTGGACACAAAAAAGGATATTTTATTTAAGTGGGTCACCTTCTTAATATGTGTCACAAATTCAAGCGACCATCACCATCAAGAAAGCAAATGCATAGGCGTCGGAACCGGGGGGGGGGGGGGGCTTTTATCTTTGCAAAGCCCCCCCCCCCCCCATTTCAATTTACTTTCGACGCCACTGAAAATGGGAAGAGTGTTACTGAAATGATTTATGACTTCTTCAGAAAAGTGCATGACAAGCAAAGCTAGCCTTCATCATGAAAGAATGACATTCTGATATAATTAATCAAATCAAAACTATAATATTACAAACTCTGTCTATTTATTAAAACCCATCTGCAAAGTTTAGAAAGCAAATGCAATGAAATGAAGGTGAATGTAGTTTTGGTTTCGTTTATTCTGTAGATTAAAGAGAAGTAACTCGGTTCATTCGAGTGTGGATCCAGGCTTTTTTTCGGGGGGGGGGGGGGTAATTTTAATAAATTGCGTATTTATTTCTGTATTGATTTTGTTTTGAAATAATGAGATCCGGGTGTAATTTTAATATATTGCGTATTTACTTTTTTACTTGTTTTTTTTTTTTTCATTTTTTGAAATATAATGAGAACATAGATATAATGTACGCCAGTAATATGCTTATCATCAATAACCAAAAATAAAATCTTTTAGAGATGGCAATGTCTGCAGAAGAAGAAATACCGGCGATGGCCCAGCACTATTTGGTTTGTGGCACTGAAGACTGTAAGAGGAACTGTCAGTTCTATTGCAATCCTTGTCATCAAAGATTGTGTGAACGATGCAGAGACGAACATCAGGAGAGTCCTGAAACCAAGGACCATGAAGTGGTTCCTTACAAACAACGCAAACCACAACTTCCAGAGGAGAAATGCAATCTCCATCCAAAACGAAATGTAGAAATTCTTTGTAAGGAATGCAACGTCCCTCTTTGCGCTAAGTGTATCTTCATGAAAGAGCACACCGGCCATCAACCTGACGATCTGGAAGAAAAATACGCAGAAAAGGTCGCATTTTGCAGATCAGAAATCTCCAAAATCCAAGATTATTACCTCTCAACATCACAAGGTTTAAAAAAAGAGATTAGAGAAGATGTCACGGAAATAAAGAAGACTATGGACAACATCAGAAATTCCATAAAGGCTGAAGCGGAGTCTCTGAAAGAGCTGGTGGATAGGGTAACATCAGACAAATTGGAACAAGCCAATAAAATAGAAGAAACACTTCTCAAAACATTAAATTTACAGGAAAAAACTTATGAGGACTACACTGAATATCTTGAAAAACTTCTGAAGGAGTTTCACAGGTACAAGTCCATCACCAATTTCAGAGTTTTATTTTCTGAGGATTTTGATAAATTGAAAATCCAGTCCATACCAGAGACAACACAGCCTGTCCTACCAGTGTTTACTGCTGGCCAGTTCTACAAAGACGATGTTTGTAAGTTGCTTGGTAGCGTAAATTTTCCGAACACCAAACCTGATAATAGAAGAATAAAACCCATGGAGAATGCCTCTACACAGTTAAAACTTACAGGGAAACAGACGAGACGAGACGTAGAGAAATCAGATGTGAAACCAACACTGTCTCTGTCCTCCTCTGTCACCGAGGTCAGGGAGTACAAAGTACCAGGTGTTGGCAGGGTATATCATATATCATCGGGTAAATCAGGCAGACTCTGGGCCAGTGATGAGAGTGGTAACCTTGTCCAAACAGATCTACAGGGGAATCAGCTACAGCAGATAAAAACCAGTGGTGGATATGGCTATCACACAGTCACACAGGACGGGGATCTGATCTATACAGACAGAAAGAACAAAGTCATCAATAAGATAACACTGGATAACAAAGGAACTAAATTCATTAAAACAGGGGACTGGAAACCAATCAGCATACACTCCTCCCGCATCAACGGGGACATACTGGTGGGGATGATAAAGGATAAAGAGGCTAAAGTCACCAGGTACAACAAGACAGGAAAAGAAATACAGAACATACAAAGAGACAACAAAGAACAGGAACTGTATAGGAATCCACACTACTTCACAGAAAACATCAATGGTGATATTTGTACATCAGACTCAAACAAAGATGCTGTAGTGGTGGTGAATAAATCAGGACAACACAGGTTCTCCTACACAGGTCAAGGGTCAAAGTTTTACCCCAATGGTATCTGTACTGATCTCCTTGGTCACATCATTGTCTGTGACGGTTATTTTGGTAATAATTCACTTGACATCATTGATCAGGATGGTCGTTTCTTGTCTCTACTACTCTCTAAACAAGGGATACGTCCCTGTGGTGTATGTGTGGATGATGAGAGCCACCTCCATGTGGGACAATTTCACACCACCACAGTGACAGTCTACAAGTATCTACAGTAAATCTTCAAAGTAAAGATTTATGTCAGCCGTCATTCAATAGCATTTGTATACAAGACATTTATTTTGTCTTCGATCTAAATCATTGGGAATGTTGTATCAACGTTATTTATATTTTAAACATCTTTCTTTGAACTTATTACTAAATTAAGAAATGAAGATAATAATTTTTCTATTGATCGACGTATCAAAGAAAAAATTGACCGGAAAACTTTTTCATCAATGCGCTACGCGCATTGATGAAGTTTTCCGGTCAATTTTTTCTTTGATACGTCGATCAATAGAAAAATTATTATCTTCATTTCTTATCATTTAATAAAACATTTTCAAATAAAAAAATGTGAAGTGTCATTGATCAAAAATGTAAATAATGTAAATGAAGCGGCGCGTATGAATACAAAACAACAACAGCAACAATATTCAAAATGGATTCGCCTTCAGCTGATGCAGAGCTACTGGGCTGAATTTAATGGATTAAACACAAATAGTGAGTTAAAATCTGAACCGGCTGAATTGAAAACGAAAGGAAAATACATGCAATAGCTTGTGATATCATTCACTGTGCAGAAAAACTCGTATTAAAACTAGTTTTCATGTGAGATCGCTGGAAAATGCAACTGGACATAACCATCCAAGGAAAAGCGATCTTGGACGAAAATAGCTGATATGTCGACAAAGAATAGTATGTATAAGCGACTTTTGTAAACGTTGTGGTAACTAGATAGCCAGTGATGTACTTTTAAAAATGGTATATATCTGCCACTTGGAATTCACCGAAGGAGTTGATGCATTACTCATAGCTTTTCTTTACGACGCTTATTTTGATGACCGATCATCTACGTGTGTAAATTTAAAAATTATCGCTACCAAATTTGACCAGCAGTGTTACCGTGAAAGTTTATATGCCTATATGTTCGTTATAATATTGAAATCCTTAAAAGGAACAGCCAGCCTCGTAAATGTTGATTGATCTCAAGCAGACGAAATCGTGAGAAGACGCTTAATTTTCTATTTCGTAAATCAAACAAAGTGTTTTGTTTATTTTTGAAGGTTAAACTTTCAGGTTTTTATATTCACAAGTTTGCATTTTGTTTGCTGACAATAAAACAGACACAACTTTACATTTTGTTGACAGAGTTTATCTTGGAAATTCCCGTTCTATAAATAGTGTTAGATCAGAGCAGTTGAGAAAAGTAGATCCGGCTAAAATTTTATTGATGCAGGTATCAAAGAAATTTTTCAACCAATCAGAAGCGCCGATATCTCATCAAACGAATAAATATTAAATGATTTGATTATGAAAAGTTAGTAAAATTCACTAAATTACTATTAACGTACATATATAAGTAAGTTAGCTAAAAGAAACAGCCAAATCGTCTCCTGTGAGACTTTGAGTCTGGCATCATCATGATTATTTCGTCCAGTCCGTGATTTTACTTTGGTCGCTGTACGATGAACAGGGCGTGTCAATTTCAGTCCTGTCACTTTCAGCCGCTGTAGATTTCGACCAATCGATAAATGGGGCGTGTAGATTTCAGTCTGGCTGTTTCTATACAGCTATGAATTAACTATAACTTTCCGTAAGAAACAGAGGAAATTATACTTGGTAGTTGTAAATATCGTACAGTGAGTCTTCCTCGCTCGGTCGTCCGAATGTTTGACCCATCGTAGTTTGTATAGTGTTTTATTTCATGACGAAAGGAATATGCTGATCGTTCAAATTTCAAATTTCAAATTAAACGCCTAGGTCATTGTAAAAGACTGTTCTACATGTATCGTCTTGTTGGTAAGTTACAAAGTTAACCATTTAGTTAATGGTCAACAAATAACCCATCAGATCTGAAATAAACAAACAAACAAACAGTTTGACTATGAAATTTGAATATTTTTCTATATCTTTGAATGAAGCTCTTCACATAAAGGAGATAAATATTGCGTAAAAATGACCACAACCATCCATGCAGCCCTGAAACTGAATAGTTCATCCGGACTAGAGGAAAGTTTTTTTAAGGTCATTATCAAAAGTCTAATATTATCTCAAAATTAAACATTGCTAGTTTCATTGGATTTGTATTCATTCGATTACTTTTAAACTTAGTTTAAAGATCAGACAAAATGCATTTTTCTGAATACTTTTTTCTGATTTAACTATTGTCTTAACAATTCGTGAATCATTTGTGCGTTAATGCGTTAAACATAATATATTTGACGTGAACTATATTTGGCGGAAAATAAGTTTTTTCAACGAGATGGCGTGGACTTGAATTGGCGTATTCTTGAATGTTCCTTTTCTTATACATATATCCATGGCTTGATTTAGCAGATGCTACATTCCACCAAAGACGCTGAATAGAATACACAGCCATGTGTACTACGTTAATAGTATGTTGCATGAATAAAATCGTAGATATATTTCTTCCAATCGGAGTTTTGAACTTTAAGGTAACCTTCTTGTCAGAAGTGAGCAATTAGTTTTTATGGTTTTTGTTGCAATTTTTAATTCCAAGCAAAACCGGAAGCAGAAATTCCATTGAGACTTCTAATTCCTGGCATTTTTGTGGCTAGATTTTTTAAAAAGATTTATTAACAGTGATTTTGATTTTTTTTTTCGGCTTTGGTTTTTGGTTGTTTTTATAAGGGGGGGGGGCCTTCAACTCTTGTAAAAAAAAATGTTGTACATGTAATGCAATTGTTATGCAATTTAATTAGATTAGGTGTTATGGTGTATGTTATGATGTTATTGCAACCAAAGTACCATACCCACGCACTAGTAGTTTACACACATCAATGTTTGGTGAAAGATTGTCTTATTCATTACTTCGGTGTTTGCTTTACTTGACAATATTAAAATGTTTGAAAAATTACAAGACCTATATATTACTACGTGCTATCATTCATTTGGGGTCGAGGTTCTTAACGCAAACACGGTTTATTTGCGAAAAAAAAATCGCCATTGGATCCCAAGACGACCCAATGGTCTGTCGTATCACTCAAAGATGACATTATCTTTCGAACTTGTTAGTCGAAAAAAGATAGATTGAGGCTTCACGGATATAAGAAGTAGTTTATCACTAAAATTGTTTGTTTTGAAATTTGTCTTTTTTTGTCGTTTAGCCCCCCCCCCCCTTTTTCCCCCTCCATTCCCCAAATTATTTTGGGCTAGTTTCCTTACATACTCTGATAGTTATAAGTCGTCTACTGTACGAGTGCTTGCGATCAATTGTTGTTTATTCTAGTAAATTGTCATAAATCAACATTTTGAAGTCAATTGGTAGAAAGCGTGTTTCAAAACTACTTAAGGTGTAATGTCCCTCTGATAAGAGAGATAACTCCTGTAGAAAAAAATCTCACTTTGTTTCTGTTAACTCACAATTATTAAAGCATGTAGCAACAAGGGAGGCGCTGCTGGGCCCTAATTTTTGTTTGAATGCGATATTTATTTAAATTCAAATAAGAAAAAGAACATTTTAACGGAATGAACTCCAACTTTTAGCAGGAGGCAAAAAAGTAAAGAAAGCATCTACGCAAAATTGCAAGAAGCGAGTCATATTGATCAAATTTTTATGAGGCAATATCTACATGTATATCCCTACTCCCCACAATTGATTAATTTATTTAAAAATATAACTAAATTTTCTTTAGTAGTTCAGTACATGAACAGTACATATTTGATGTTTTAGGCCAGAAAATTTTTGGATGGAAAAAAGGTTTTATTTCTCTATTTATAGCTCGTTCACAGAGGTGAATGAATTATAATTGAGAAAAGTGTGGCCAAGACAATTGCAAACTTTCGACTTAGTAACTTATCATCATTTGAAACTTATAGCATTTCCTTTGTTTAAATCTGGATATTGGAGTTTCTATTCTGAGAGAGCAGATATGGGACATCAAAATCTAAAAACCAATGTCACATTTAATTCAAGACAATATACCACTATATGGAGATGATACCAATTACTGGAAGACAATTAATTTGATTTCCATTTGTGTTATGACAAAATGCTCTGGTTTACATTTTTAGCATGTTTAAAACGTAATGATATGGATCCATTTACTATTATGTTATCCAAACTTAAAAACAGAAAAGCTTTTCTGAAAAATTTGACAAAATGCTCTGGTTTACATTTTTAGCATGTTTAAAACATAATGATATGGATCCATTTACTATTATGTTATCCAAACTTAAAAACAGAAAATCTTTTCTGAAAAATTAGAAACTGTGGCAATTTATCATGTACTGTATGTAAAACATGTATGTAAAACCTTCAATAGTCGATGATAAAGAAAGGTAACTCTTGCTGATTGAAGCATTTTTTGTAACAAACCTATACAATAAAATGTTGTTCTGATCTAAAAAGCAGCGCTTCACTATGTTTTGTAATATGAATTGGCAATGTATATAACTATATATTATTTTCATATAAATTTAATATTTTTAATTTCATGCTGCGATAGTAAAATTTTGCCTTTTTAACCACTATGTCTAGTTTTCTTCATATCATGATTTGACATATTATCAATTTTTGAAAAATCTAGCAGCGCTTCATTACTTCAACTTTGTTTCATTTGAATCTATTGATATTGACTTTGATGAAAATCAATATGAAATATTTTTAAAAATATATGGTGAAATTAATAGCAGAGGGATATTACACCTTAACTTGTTAATTTGTTAAACTTCTGAGCTAAGTTTGTTTTGCTTTTTAAAGTTTAATAACCCCTGTAATGAATGTTGTCCCGTTTTTATGGACCATAGTTCAAAGATTGTGTCAAGAAAATTGTTGTTTGCTTTCAAAAGCAGCACTTATTCCATTGCCTTTTGACATGATATTTTATTTTGCTTGCATGAAGATGTATATATATATATTTATATTTAAGGAGGCCGACTTTAATTTGCATTGCGCATGTTTTTGCGCATTCTAATATAATACAGTTGATTTATACTTCTTATGAATTTTTTTCGATATCATTTATAAAATTGAACACAATAAACAAAATACAGATAAAAATATTTACATTTTTAAAGGAAAGTTTTATTTTTAACACGATTTTTACGTTGTGCGGTAGGGGAGCATTGCCATTGCGCTTTTATGACGTTGTGATAAAATGAAGCTTTGTAGGAGTAAATTCTAAGAAATAACATAAAAGAAAAAGTAAAAATTGTACGCTGTTGAAATTTTATATACAGAATGATGCTATCCTCGAGGACATTTTCCTTATTTTTGGAATGAATCCATTATACCAATTATCATTCGTGATGATCCAAAGATATAGCAAAATTTGGTGCATTTTAATATTTTGAGATGGCCCCAACTTAAAACCAGACGGTATAATTTTGTATTTTTTACATATAAGGTAGGAAATGATATTACTTATCATATATAACAATTTGAGAAAAAAAGCTATTGTGTTATTTTTTTTAAACTGCTTTGATGTGCGAAAAATGACAGTTTCCTATATATTCCTATAGAAAATGTACCTCTATTTTGAGATGGTCCCTAAAAAGAACCAGACGGTCGATTTTCATGAACCTTCGCAAATAAACTAGAGTTGGTTTAAATTACATATGGTTAAAAAATAAAGAGTTATGCTATTGTAGTTTTTCCGCAAAAAACCGAAATCGGCATCCTTGAACTTAGCCATGGACTTGTTTTGCATTCAGAATCAACATATTTCAAGTTATTCGTTTTACAAAATGTTTCTTTTATTCAATTTCTGGTAAAAAAAAAAAAAAAAGAAATACGAACAATGAACATTTATAAAATTATATGAAAATAAAGAGAATCAAATAAATTTTTCAGATATATTTAAAAGTTTTATATTTGTCGTCGTTTAATGTGAGGTATTGTATGTGTGTTCTTCATGTTATTTGCTTTAAAAAAAGCTCGGATCTCCTCACCATTTTTCATAATAATTTTAACGAAACCGGGATACTGTTTTGGTATTTTTATAGAAAAATTCAAACAAATAGCACTTTCAATAAATACATGTACTCGTAGAATGCGTTATATATCTATACAAGCAATTGTTAAGGAGCTACATGAACACATTACTCTGCGTATACCACTTAAACCGTTCCTACGACATAGAATTCACCCAATTCTACTTTAACTGAAGCATAGTTATCGTTCTTTTGGTCCCAAAGACATCGTGACGTCACTACCATGCTTTGGCTTCCTTTCTGAGCCGCAATCACAGAAGCGATTATCTTGTATCGCGTTATGTTCAGCTGCTTTACTCTTTCTTTGATGACATCACAGGTTAATTTGCATTTCCCCCCTAAAACTGAAGAATCGTAGGTTGTTATGGATTTGATATTTTCTTCTAAAACCTCCGATATAATGCTTCGTATAGACGATTCCCTAAATTTGGCATCGGGGCTCATTTTGTAGGTATTTTCATACTTGACATCTAGTTGCGGCAACTGGTCACCGGAAGTAGCCACGCTATGGCGGTCGTGGTCTTTGGTGGGGTGCTTGGCATGGCTTCCTTTACTGGAAGAGATCGAATGCGAGGTATCCCGGTGTGAGAAAGTCCTCTGGCGTCCCGTGTAAGCCGCATGCGCGGGACTCGTATTCGCGCCTTTCCCGTGTCCGTCGCCATGATGAGGGGCCTTGTGGTGATCCTCGGGATGTAGGTGTTTATCCTTGTGGTGGTGGTGATGATCCTTCTTATCCTTCACTGTTTTGTGGTCACCTTTTTCCTTCATTATTGGCACTGGGGATTCTTGTTCCTCTTCCTTCTGGTAAATTTTTAAAAAAAATGCAATTAATTACCTTTACAAAATAGATGTGTCCAAAATGCACTACTCCATACTTCTACTGGCGTTATTTCTCTTAGATATTTTTTAATTGAAACTTTAATTGAAACTAGGGTTACATGTAAGTTTTGTCTTATCAAATGGGACAAAGCATTTCAACCATCTTGACACATAACTGATATTGATTACTCATATCAGGCTTATTATACCAGCATGTGTATGTCACGTGCTTTAAATAGTTAGAGTAAAAATTTTTAGGAACAACATAGAAAACTTCATCATGAAAGATTTTGCGTGTAGAAAACGTGTCAGCATATGACTCCATAATTAAGACGTCAGTATTCTCCTACAATAATTTATCTATGGACATTTTGATTGACAACTGGATGGTAATCATCTAAAATTAATGTGACAAGGCGGAGAGGGATACTTATTTTCATTTATATGACTTGCACTTTTTGGAGTTGATATCAATCAGCCCTTCTGTGCACTTATTTTGGCAAAACGGGAGTGATACAATGTATGGACCTAAACACAATCTTATCATCAATACGTATAATTCAGATATTTTTTTGTTGTCTTACATGTATGTATGCCAGAGTTGAATAAGATTTGTTCGCAGTCATTGTCATGTTTACCAAACTCCGCGGCATTTCTACAGCGGTAGCGCTTGGGATCAAGCGCCGACTTTACAATCTAAAGAACCAGTACGGGTGTAATTATTTGTTTGTTAAAAAATGTTTTGGATACAATAATTTTTAGAAATATTTCGATTACTGATGCATAATGCATCGTAAAGTTTGATGGCGTAATTCTTTTTTTAAATATTACTCAACATGATTCATAAAGGATTTTCCTTCTATAGCTCGGAAATCTAGTCAGAAAAGCTCGAGAATTCCTATTTTGCGTAATTATTCAAACACAGCTAAGAAACTACTTGTCATGCTTTACTTACTGTTGATTTTAAAATACTAGTAAATGATAATCAATCGATCAACTGCACTCCCGACGGTACTTCAATACTTTGATTTATATAAGAGTAATCACAGTCTTTGGTAATGAACCAACTCTTTCTAACTACTTTAACTTTTACCATTAAATGTAATCGTGCAAATCGTGCAAACTCTATTTTATGTTAATTTTGTTATAAATCGTTGTAACGGAAAAATGGTGTGCATGTACGCGTATAAGGCAACTTGTCTCACTTCAAATTACCTTTGTCTTTATTTTTAACTGTACATCAGAAAATATCTTCAAAGAAATAACGCCCATCTTTTAAACACGGCCTCTTTCCCTAATCGAATGGCGGACCGTTTCTAATATGTTGTGAAAAAAATCCTTACACAAACATTCATTAGATCTGCCTTGTCAAAATATTCCTTCTTCTACGTCTTGCGTCATTAGATGGTTATTTATAAAGTACAAGCTTGACTATTTATGGAATTGCAAAACATCTTCACAAGAGTAGTTAGAACCATTATAACAGGAGCTTGGACTTTGGGTAGTTGTGTCAAACAGCAATGTGACGTATGCCTGTCTATTTCATTGCTGCCCACTCAGTGAAAGCTCATTGAAATCAACACGATTTGTCTGGCTTTTGAGCTAAGTCTACGCAATCGGTGCATATTTCACTTGAATCCAGCGTCATTTTTAACATGTTTAGACGCAAGAAATGATAGCTACGTCCTACGGAAAGTCCAAGGCCTTGTTAAAATGGTTAAAATATTATGTGGCGATTCAATCAGCCAATCAGAGAGAGAGAGAGAAAGATATTTACGCATGGAACAACTCTAACATCCCCGTGGCATTTAGGAAGAAAAAATATTTGGATCACTGATGAGATCTTCATACTGATTAATTAACACATTTATACGAGCAAATTACACACCACTGAATCATTGTGTGGATAAGATACATGTACATAATCTAGATATATCATCACCTGCACTTATCACATGAGTGACAGATCTACATGTACATACTGATTGACATATATTTTTTAATGCTGAAAAACTTAATCCCAAAAATTGGTTAACAGAGAGCCTTTTTAGACAAATGATATACAGTAAGCATTAAATATTGTGGACTCATTTTTGCAGGACCTTAAAGATTTTTTTAGACAAAACTTATCAATTAAATTCTAATAATTGTCAAATTTTTGAAAATCATGCATGTTTTTAGGACTCCTTTGCTTTATTAGTCGGTAAGACATATATCAAATTTTTTAAAATCTGTTAAGTCATGTGATTACATGTTGCCCTATATAAAATCAAAAATTAATTGACTTTTAAATGTATTTGAATAACAAGTATGATTTTACTTCCATCAGAGGTTAATATTTATCTTGATCATCTTCAACTCGTATGAGAGTTGCAATACATGTAATAGTTATCTAGTTATTAATAAAGTCAATAACTGATTTTATTATATATTGTACAGTACCCATCAATTTTCCCTTTTTGATACTAGCTGTTAATTCTACAGAGTATGATCTGATTTTCTGGCATTATACACAATAAAAAATTATTTGCTCTTTCATAACGCATTTTAAAAAATTGCTTTGTGCAATAAGTAAATATTTAACATTGGTCTAAAAAAGATGGGTTTTTATTAAATAGTGTAATCATTCTTTTCATTCTTACAGTACATGTTCCATGCATACATGCAAACACAATAACTGGCAAACCAACTATCAATTCTATCCCTTGAGTTAAATTCCCAGAAAAGATTCCACCATAATTCATTACATGGTTTTCATTTAAATCTTACTGTATATAAAGCAACATGCTCAACTTTAAATGGCTTGAAATTATGAAATTACATGTAAATACTTAATTTGATAACCTTTATTTCAAGTAACATTTTGTCGGCTCTCTTGTTACCATGATTGCACAATTATTTATGTTTCTTGTGGTAATTCCTTACTTTTTTTCAAGTAATTACACATTTTTAGCCACATCAAGCTACATTTAGATGTTCTTCAATCTAAATACACAATTACTCCTAAAGTCCTTGCTGCAGAATAATGTTTTACAGTAAGCATGAGCAAAGAGAGATAACTCTATGTGCAAGCCATCCAGATGTATTACTTTCAGTGACATAATATCTTTGAAATCGATATACACTGTATTAGACCAATGCAATAAATGACATATTTTTTGGGCAAAAGTGAAATAAACTCTAAAAGCTTCTAATTTAAATTTTAGAATTTCATCAATATACATTTACCCTCTTGCATGTTCTACATAATTTGATATTCATAAAATACACTAAGCAGGTAAATAAAAAATGTTACCTAAGAAATAACAAGCATGCAACTACATGTACTGACTCACAATCTGAGATATATCTGTTCATTGATTCATTGTCTATGGATAGCATTTTAGCAAAGAACAACTATTCTATGTAATAATCATTCAGAACTGACCTCCATTCATTGCATCAATAAGCACTTGTTTCCCTGTGGACAGGTAGTTTTTCAGAGCAGGGAAGTCGAATATTTCCTTCATATACTCCACATAATCCAACACAGAGTCTATGACCTGAACACTGAACTCTTTACCATCAACAGTGTATGTAGAAAGACCAACTTTGGAGATATCAGCATTCAAATCGGGACAAATCTTGTACTGACTGATGCTTTTTGTTCTTTCAAATATTTTGTCTGGTACATTTTCTGGAGCTGGACCTATAACAAATTTTTTTTTAAAAATAGGATTTCTTTAAAATGAATAATAAAATCCTGCAAGCATAAATTGTTAAAATTATGTCACCGGGTTAACAAGTGTCTGAGGTGTGTGACTGTCATTTAATACATTGGGTCTCAGAAGCTTAGTGTTTAGAGCACCGACACGTTACGCCAGAGGCCCCGAGTTCGAGTCCCCTTTGAGACATGACTTTTTACCACCTGTTACACATCTGTTAACCTGGTGACAAATGGTCACCTAATTTACAATTACCAATTTATCCTTTATACCTCTATATAAAATAAATTTATCAATCTTTTACCTCCTCTGATTTATATTTTTATTTTCCATATATATCGGTAATCAAAGTCAATCAGTGTATTAAATACCTAAGCCAAGTCAAAACTAATTTCAAACTTCTTGAAAACTCAATCAGTTAAGAGTTTTCATTTCAAACTTGAAGACATACGGATACATAATTATTCTCTATGCAAGAGTACTTTTATCCCTTTTTCTGCACTACTGTTCTTCATCCATATTTTTAACTCAAGTCTTGATGGTTAAATCATTATATTTGCATATGCATTGTTCTCTCCCACTGTAAGTCCATACGGAGGAACTGCAATTATATTTCTATAATCGCAATTGCTCCGTCTGTATACTATGACGTCATAGAGGTGTGACGTCATATACTTTTCCATAACATTATAGATTTAAACCACTATACGATATATCATGTGTTTTTCTCCAACTCCATAAAATTGATGTATTTAATATTAAAACCTGTCCTATAATAACATTTTAAAAGAATTACTGTTATAACATATCATTGATTCGGTTAACAAATCTATGTGAATTAAAAAGATACATTACAGTCTAAATGTTTATTTTTGATGCAATAGCTAAATGTCAAGGTCTAAGCTAATACAGGGTATTTGCGAGTAGTAAAATGCAAATATAAGTAATAAACAACGATTATTTAGTGAACATGGCGTTATGAATAGCAACTGCTCTGCTAGCATATTTTCCATGATGCGCTAGCGCGCATCATGGAATATGCCAAAAGAGCAAATGCTATTCATAACGCCATGTTCACTAAATAACGTTGTTTATTTCTTAAATAATATCTCACAGAGAAAAATATTAAAATCTTAACCACACACAAATTGAAGTTCTAAATAAAATTTGAAAAATTATGTCATTTCAAGTTTAAACCGCAAATAGTTCATTTTCTAATTTTGACTTCATTTGACTCTAACTCAAGGCTATGTAGAAAAAAAATACTTTGAGTTGAGATAAGTCTTGGTATATTGTGTTGCTCTTAGAATGCATTACCTCCATTTTCAGTATTGAACTTTATGCCAAAATCAGCATCTGGGCCCCCAGGATTGTGACTAGCAGTCAAAATAATTCCACCATTAGTTTTGTATTTACGAATGACACAGGATACTGCTGGTGTTGACATTAAACCATTCTGAGCAACTATTACTTTAGACACCTGAAGTAAAATGCCAGAGAAAATTGAGCAATATCTTACCAACCCATGCTATTCAAAGTTCATGAAGATTCTTATCTAAAAAAAGAATTAATGGATTAATGTATGCTTGCAGCTTATATATAAAAATTTCAAAGTGTTTCTGTATCTTCAAATTTTAACAAAATATAACTTTTCAAAATAGTCTTTTAGTAAAACAGTGCATTTTTATGCGAGCTAATTTTTTATTTATTAATATTTTGATTTCAATTTACCTAGCCTTTTGCAATATATATCTATACAATTAACGTTAAAAATTGTGAATAGCTCCCAATATACTAAGGCAAATAGTTCTGCAGATTGTCAAGTATAACCAAGACATACCCCATTTGCTGCACACATTTTAATGATGAGCAATGTTGCCTCCTTTTCATAGTATCGTCCATCGCCTCCGATGACTAGAGTCGAACCCTCTATTTTACTTAACCCCCCTTCCAGTATACTCTGCACAAAATTTTCCGTGTAATTTTTTTGCAAGTAGACTTTGACAGCTTTCCTTAGTCCGCTCGTCCCCGGCTTCTGTCCCTCTATCGGGGAAGATGAAACTGTAGTTGATGAGTATGACATTGCCGCATACAGTATCGTGGAAGCTGGCCTTGACAGTCACCTCTCTGCCACCTGCAGGAAATGTGTCACGCAGTATAAATGTGAGTGTTAGAAGAGAACAAAACTGGATAATCTTATTCCGGAATAAATCTTTCTCACCCCCTCAAATCAAAACAAACATTTTTAATTAACTAAAGGGATGCATTCTCTTAGAATGACAGACACGTAGCATCAGGGAACGGGAGAGAGCCCCCAAACGTCTGTTTTACCGTCAATTTTGTTAACTTTCCTTTCATATTTTACATGCTCTAATGAAGGGGAGGGGCAACTTCTTCAAAATTCAATTTTTTATAGGTTAATCTAAAATTTTTGATAATGTTTGTTGGGGAAAAAAGTCACATGCATGAATCTAGAGGGTGTAGGGGAACCGGACTCCCTAAAAATTTTATTGATCCAAATAAATGGAGTAAATTTACTCACATTGAAAAATTATCAATAATACCCCCCCCCCCCCCCCCGCAAAAATTATGAACCAGGTCATAAATTAGCATTGGCCAAACCCTATCACAATTCTAGAAATCCTATAATACTGTAAATAATGAAGAAATATCTAATATTTGTATTAGCATTTGATTTGTTAAAGTGAAACTTCTTATATTTCAAACTCTAGAAAAATATCATCTGAAACAATTTTTTTTAAAAAATGGATGAAAATTCTTTATAAAAATCCGGTAAATTGATTGAAATATTAGTAATGATTAAGTCTTTAAAAATCCGACCGGGTGCCTCACTTCAACGTTACTTTATCTATTAGCCTATAATCATATTTTATCCTTAAAAATAAAAAATAACGATCAAATTTTTGGGAATCAAAACCGTTTGAAAATAGATGAGAGCTGGTATAAATATGTTCATTTATGCTGATATGATCAGATAGAGATATTCCAAAAAATCATCGATTGGTATATTAGAGGAAGATGGAATATTAGATATCCTAATTCCAAGCACTGAAAACTGCATGGACACAACACGCCTGATGAAAAAATGATGGCCAAAATATTCTGTACTCTCACCTTGATAAGGACTGCGAACGATAGCATTGTCTATCCGCCTAACTAAAAGTCATTTTTTGATAATTCTCTAATCAAATTTATTTTTTATGATAATGCATATTCTCATTAAATACATGTATAGATGATTTGGTCAAACAAAGAGAGAAAACTTTGTATTTTGGGTTAAAACAGTTCATTTCATAATAGAAACTAATTTAGCATATTCATACCAAAGAGTTTGCTGTTTCACGGGGGGGGGGGGGGGGGCATATTTCTACAAACCAAAATACATTCCAAAAATGCGTTTTGCACTTGATTTGTAACGTTTCAAAATTAATTAACAAATACGAATTTTCCCCACTCACAGGGACCAATTTTAATGAATTTTTTTAGACCTCCGAAAGCTTGCTTAAAAATTAATAATATAACTACAAATTTTATTTTGATATAAATTAATTAGGATTTGATAATACCTTTTAGTAGATAACTTTGTTTTTAAATATCTGGCAGAAATTCCTAAATATTTGGATGTAAAATGTAGGCGGGATACGGGCGATAGCGTTCACAGTTCTTTACTGAATTTATATCACTTTAACTTTGAATAATAATTGAAAATGAATTATATTAATCTGAGAACGCCATCTGAACAAAACGTAAATAAAATATTTCAAGAACCAATTTTGAATGACAAACATTTTTTTTAAAGAACAAAACAGTATTTTTTAAACACTGGGTTAGAATGCTTAAATATCATTTTTATATGTATAAAAAAATCTGTTTGTTCGATTCATACGCGGATCTAGAGGGGGTGGGGATCCAAGATTCAAATTTATATATTAAATTTACCGAAAATTAGCCTCGGACCCCCCCCCCCCTCCGTCAAACACAATTATCCCTGGGACCCCCCCCCCCCCCCACCTTGCAATTTTTTTTCCGAATCCGCGCATGCGATGGTGGATTCAAAACAACAGGTAAATAAAAGCCTAAGGCAAATCTTGCATGTGGATATTATTCTATAGAATAAAATAAAGTTTTACTCGATATTTTAGAGAAACAATTGATATTATATTAACATAAACGACAGTACATTTTGTTTGTGTGCTATATTTTACAATTAAACTTGAAAAAAAAACACTTCATTACATGTTCTTATATATCCACCTCCGTCATTTAAAAATAAATTAAATCCGCGCCAGATTTACCTGGCTTCTTAGAACGAGGAAGTATAAAACAAGTCTCGTAAGTTCTCATTTAAATCTCTCTCATCGACATTCCAACCTACTTTGTCGTTAAATATTTATCACAGGAAACAGTAAGTATAGAACATTTACATGTAATATATGCCAATGAATTTAAGATACATGTATCTCGATCTCATGTATTTCATAATTATATCTATAAGAACTT
The DNA here is from genome assembly GCA_015776775.1 of Magallana hongkongensis. Taxonomy (NCBI): domain Eukaryota; kingdom Metazoa; phylum Mollusca; class Bivalvia; order Ostreida; family Ostreidae; genus Magallana; species Magallana hongkongensis. The sequence continues at coordinate 29,102,971 of CM027473.1, read as the reverse complement.
TGTTTCACATATATCTATGGACACAAAAAAGGATATTTTATTAAAGTGGGTCACCTTCTTAAGGTCAAGATCTAGTAAATGGTTCCAAAGTGTCTTTTTGTGATATAATTATTATGAAGTCACAATTGATTTGAAGAATCGTTTTCCCGTACTTTACGGCTCTAGAGGAATTATGTAATTAAACATTTTTTTTTACATTTTGTGTTAAATCATGCGAAAAGTAATCCCGATACCTATATTCAATTTGACATCATTTTAAAAAGAAAGTCAAGAGCTTGTTTCATTCCGTTTTGGGGGAGACTGTAGGCATTCTAGATATATTTTATTGGTCAAAAATGGACAAAACTTCGAAATTTGTTCCCCCTTTCCTTCAAATTTAATTGAAACTGACAGTTTAAAACATTATTTTTCATTGTGTTTACCGACTATTTTAGCCCCGGTACACGCTTTAACAAAGCTATCGTTATGAAGCATCATTGAAAGAATTTATATGTTGAATTTCATAAACCTGTAGGCAACTTTCATCTACTAGATCTTGACCTTAATATGTGTAATAGCTAGAGTTCACAAATGAATTGCGACTATCACCTTTAAGAAAGCAAATGCTGAGGCGACGGAACCGGGAGGGGGGGGGGGTGGCCTCCCCTAAACATTTATTTTTGCAAAGTTTCACATGACCATAACCAAATATCTTTTTTTTTGGCTTGTCAAGATTTTTTTTTTGTAAGTCTATCCCCCCCCCCCACTTTTCAATTTTGCTTCCGACGCCACTAAAATGGGAAGAGTCTATTGTCTATTACTGAAACGATTTATGACTTCTTCAGAAAAGTGCATGACAAGCAAAGACTCCATCATGAAAGAATGACATTCGGATATAATTAAGCAAATTGATACTATAATATTGCATACTCTGTCGATTTATTAAAGTTTAGAAAGCAAATGCAATGAAATGAATGTGAATGTAGTGTTCTGTAGATCAAAGAGAAGTAACTCTGTTCATTCGAGTGCGAAACCAGGCTTTTTCTATGGGAGGGGCTAATTTTAATAAATTGCGTATTTATTTCTGTATTAATTATGTTTTGAAATAATGAGATCCGAGTGTAATTTTAATATATGGCGTATTAACTTTTTTAGTTATTTTTTTTTTCAGAAATATAATGAGATCATAGATATAAAGTAGGCCAGTAATATGCTTATCAGCAATAACCTTCACTTCCAAAAATAAAATCTTTTAGAGATGGCAATGTCTGCAGAAGAAGAAATACAGGCGATGGCCCAGCACTATTTGGTTTGCTGGCACTGAAGACTGTAAGAGGAACTGTCAGTTCTATTGCAATCCTTGTCACCAAAGATTGTGTAAACGATGCAGAGACGAACATCAGAAGAGTCAAGATACCAAGGACCATGAAGTGGTCACTTACAAACAACGCAAACCACAACTTCCAGAGGAGAAATGCAATCTCCATCCAAAACGAAATGTAGAAATTCTTTGTAAGGAATGTAATGTCCCTCTTTGCGCTAAGTGTATCTTCATGAAAGAGCACACCGGTCATCAACTTGACGATCTGGAAGAAAAATACGCGGAAAAGGTCGCATTTTGCAGATCAGAAATATCCAAAATCCAGGAGTATTACCTCTCAACATCACAAGGTTTAAAAAAAGAGATTAAAGAAGATGTCATGGCAATAAAAAATACTATGGACGACATCAGAAATTCCATAAGGGCTGAAGCGGAGTCTCTGAAAGAGCTTGTGGATAGGGTCACATCAGACAAATTGGAACAAGCGAATATAATGGAAGAATCACTTCTCAAGACACTAAAATCACAGGAAAAAACTTATGAGGATTACACTGAATATCTTGAAAAACTTCTGAAGGAGTTTCACAGCTACAAGTCCATAGACAATATCAGAGTTTTATTTTCTGCTGATTTTAAAAATTTAAAAATCCAATCTATACCAGAGACAGCACAACCAGTTTTACCAGTGTTTACTGCCGGTCATTTCTACAAAGACGAAGTTTCCAAGTTGCTTGGTAGTGTAAATTTTCCAAACATCAAACCTGATAATAGAAGAATAAAACCCATGGAGAATGCCTCTACACAGTTGAAACTTACAGGGAAACAGACGAGACGAGACGCAGAGAAATCTGACGTGAAACCAACACTGTCTCTGTCTTCTTCTGTCACCAAGGTCAAGGAGTACACGGTACCAGGTGTTGACAATGTATGCCATATATCACTGGGTAAATCAGGCAGACTCTGGTTCAGTGATTGGGTTGGTAACCTTGTCCAAACAGATCTACAGGGGAATCAGCTACAGAAGATACAGACCAGTGGTGGATATGGCTACCACACAGTCACACAGGACGGGAATCTGATCTTTACAGACAGAAAGAACAAAGTCATCAATAGGATAAAACAGGATGATACGATCACTGAATTTATTAAAACAGGAGACTGGGAACCAATCAGCATACACTCCTCCCGCATCAACGGGGACATACTGGTGGGGATGAAAAAGGATAAAGAGGCTAAAGTCACCAGGTACAACAAGACAGGAAAAGAAATACAGAACATACAGAGAGACAACAAAGGACAGGAACTGTATGGTGATCCACGCTACATCACAGAAAATATCAATGGTGATATCTGTACATCAGACTTATACAAACGAGCTGTAGTGGTGGTGAATAAATCAGGACAACACAGGTTCTCCTACACAGGTCAGGGGTCAATGTTTATTCCCTATGGTATCTGTACTGATCTCCTCGGTCACATCATTGTCTGTAACGGTTATCCTGGCAATAATTCACTTGACATCATTGATCAGGACGGTCAGTTCTTGTCTCTACTACTCACACCACAACAAGGGATACGTCCCTGGAGTGGGTGTGTTGATGATGAGAGCCACCTCCATGTGGGAAAATTGATCACCAACACAGTCACAGTCTACAAGTATCTACAGTAAATCTTCAACGTAAAGATTTATGTCAGCCGTCATTCAACAGCATTTGTATATAAGACATTTATTCTGTCTTCGATCTAAATCATTGGGAATGTTGTAAAATGCATTTGCTATAACACATTTGCTATAACACTAAATAAACTGAAAACAAGAAAGCTACCACCAATGTTCATGAATACGCCCGCCATGGCGTGAATTTTTATGTATTTTTAAAGTACATTCATGCGGGATATGAAGGTAGCGACATTGCAGGAAAAATACATAACCCGCGTTAGCGGCCGCTTTGTAAATTTTTCCTGCAATGATCGCTACCTTCATAACCCGCATGAATCATCAAGGAGAGCATTTTATTATTTATATTTTAAACATCTTTCTTTTAACTTATTACTAAATTGATTATGAAAAGTTAGTAAAATTCACTAAATTACTATTAACGTACATGTATTAGTAAGTTAGCTAAAAGAAACAGCCAAATCGTCTCCTGTGAGACTTTGAGTCTGGCATCATCATGATCATTTCGTCCAGTCCGTGATTTTACTTTGGTCGCTGTAAGTTCAAACCAATCGATGAACAGGGCGTGTCAATTTCAGTCCTGTCACTTTCAGCCGCTGTAGATTTCGACCAATCGATAAATGGGGCGTGTAGATTTCAGTCTGGCCGTTTCTATACAGCTATGAATTAACTATAACTTTCCGTAAGAAACAGCGGAAATTATACTTGGAAGTTGTAAATATCGTACAGTGAGTCTTCCTCGCTCGGTCGTCCGAATGTTTGACCCATCGTAATTTGTAGTGTTTTATTTCATGACGAAAGGAATATGCTGATCGTTCAAATTTCAAATTTCAAAATAAACGCCTAGGTCATTGTAAAAGACTGTTCTACATGTATCATCTTGTTGGTAAGTTACAAAGTTAACCATTTAGTTAATGGTCAACAAATAACCCATCAGATCTGAAATACAAAAAACCAAACAGTTTGACTATAAAATTTGAATATTTTTCTATATCTTTGAATGAAGCTCTTCGCATAAAGTAGATAAATATTGCGTAAAAATGACCACAACCATCCAACCCTGAAACTGAATAGTTCATCCGGACTATAGAGGAAAGAACACATGCTATTTTTTAGGTCATTATCAAAAGTCTAATATTATCTCAAAATTAAACATTGCTAGTTTCATAGGATTTGTATTCGTTCGATTACTTTTAAACTTAGTTTAAAGATCAGACAAAATGCATTTTTCTGAATTCTTTTCTGATTTAACTATTGTCTTAACAATTCGTGAATCATTTGTGCGTTAATGCCTTAAACATAATATATTTGACATGAACTATATTTTGCGGAAAATAAGTTTTTTCAACGAGATGGCGTGGAATTGAATTGGCGTATTCTTGAATGTTCCTTTTCTTAAACCCCTGTCACACATGAGCTGCGTCCTCACGGCGATCCCGCTGCGTCCCTAAATAATGTAAAACGTCAAGGTAAACGCAGTAGAGTCTCATACAGCGCCGTAAGAACGCAACGGCATCTTCGTCCGTCGCGGATGGATCGCCTTGAACATTGAAGAACGCCATGCGACGGCGCGCACTTTGAACATGCACAAAGTAGATATATTTCTTCCAATCGGAGTTTTGAACTTTAAAGCCACCTTCTTGTCAGAAGTGAGCATTTAATTTTTATGGTTTTTGTTGCAATTTTTAATTCCAAGCAAAACCGGAAGCAGAACTTCCATTGAAACTTCTAATTCCTTGCATTTTTGTGGCTAGATTTTTTTAAAGATTTATTAACAGTGATTTTTTTCGGCTTTGGTTTTTGGTTGTTTTTATAAGGGGGGGGGGGGGCTTCAACTCTTGTAAAAAAAAATGTTGTACATGTAATGTAATTGTTATGCAATTTAATTAGATTAGGTGATATGGTGTATGTTATGATGTTATTGCAACCAAAGTACCATACCCACGCACTAGAAGTTTACACACATCAATGTTTGGTGAAAGATTGTCTTATTCATTACTTCGGTGTTTGCTTTACTTGACAATATTAAAATGTTTGAAAAATTACAAGACCTATATATTACTACGTGCTTTCATTCATTTGAAGTCGAGGTTCTAAACGCAAACACGGTTTATTTGCGAAAAAAAATCGCCATTGGATCCCAAGACGACCCAATGGTCTGTCGTATCACTCAAAGATGACATTATCTTTCGAACTTGTTAGTCGAAAAAAGATAGATTGAGGCTTCACGGATATAAGAAGTAGTTTATCACTAAAATTGTTTGTTTTGAAATTTATCTTTTTTGGCCATTTAGCCCCCCCCCCCCCCCCCTTTTCTCCCTCCATTCCCCAAATTAATTTGGGCTAGTTTCCTTACATACTTTCATAGTTATAAGTCGCCTATTGTACGAGTGCTTGCGATCAATTGTTGTTTATTCAAGTAAATTGTCATAAATCAACATTTTGAAGTCAATTGGTAGAAAGCGTGTTTTAGAACTACTTAACTTGTTAATTTGTTAAACTTCTGTGCTAAGTTTGTTTTGCTTTTTAAAGTTTAATGACACCATGTATTGAATGTTGTCCCGTTTTTATGGACCATAGTTCAAAGATTGTGTCAAGAAAATTGTTGTTAGCTTTAAGAGCAGCACTTATTCCATTGCCTTTTGACATGATGTTTTATTTTGTTTGCATGAAGATGTATATATTTATATTTAAACTTAACCATGGATTTGTTTTACATTCAGAATCAACATATTTCAAGTTATTCGTTTTACAAAATGTTTCTTTTATACAATTTCTGGTAAAAAAAAAAAAAGAATACGAACAATGAACATTTATGAAATTGTATGAAATATAAAGAGAATTAAATAAAATTTTCAGATATATTTAAAAGTTTTATATTTGTCATCGTTTAATGTGAGGTACTGTGTGTGTATTCTATATGTCATTTGCCTTAAATAAAGCTCAAATCTCCTCGCCTTTTTTATTATAATTTTAACGAAACCGGGATCCTTTTTTTGGCATTTTTATAGAAAATTCAAACAAATAGCACTTTCAATAAATACAAGTACTCGTAGAATGCGTTATATGTCTATGCAAGCAATTGTTAAGGAGCTACATGAACACATTACTCTGCGTATACCACGTAAACCGTTCCTACGACATAGAATTCACCCAATTCTACTTTAACTGAAACATAGTTATCGTTCTTTTGGTCCCAAAGGCATCGTGACGTCACTACCATACTTTGGCTTCCTTTCTGAGCCGCAATCACAGAAGCGATTATCTTGTACCGAGTAATGTTCAGCTGCTTTACTCTTTCTTTGATGACATCACAGGCTAATTTGCATTTTCCCCCTAAAACTGAAGAATCGTAGGTTGTTATGGATTTGATATTTTCTTCTAAAACCTCCGATATAATGCTTCGTATAGACGATTCCCTGAATTTGGCATCGGGGCTCATTTTGTAGGTATTTTCATACTTGACATCTAGTTGTGGCAACTGGTCACCGGAAGTAGCCACGCTATGGCGGTCGTGGTCTTTAGTGGGGTGCTTGGCATGGCCTTTACTGGAAGAGATCGAATGCGAGGTATCCCTGTGTGAGAAAGTCCTCTGGCGTCCCGTGTAAGCCGCATGCGCGGGACTCGTATTTGCCCCTTTTCCGTGTCCGTCGCCATGGTGAGGGGCCTTGTGGTGATCCTCGGGATGTGGGTGTTTATCCTTGTGGTGGTGGTGATGATCCTTCTTATCCTTCACTGTTTTGTGGTCACCTTTTTCCTTCATTATTGGCACTGGGGATTCTTGTTCCTCTTCCTTCTGGTAAATTTTTAAAAAAATGCAATTAATTACCTTTACAAAATAGATGTGTCCAAAATGCACTACTCCATGCTTCTACGGGCGTTATTTCTCTTAGATATTTTTTAATTGAAACTTTAATTGAAACTAGGGTTAAATGTAAGTTCTGTCTTATCAAATGAGACAATGAATTTCAACCATCTTGACACATAACTGATATTGATTACTTATATGAGGCTTATTATACCAGCATGTGTATGTCACGTGCTTTAAATAGTTAGGGTAAAATTGCCCATTTTTTATGAACAACATAGAAAACTTCATCATGACAGATTTTGCGTGCAGAAAACGTGTCAGCATATGACTCCATAATTAAGACGTCAGTATTCTCCTACAATAATTTATCTATGGACATTTTGATTGACAACCGGATGGTAATCATCTAAAATTAATGTGACAAGGCGGAGATGGATACTTATTTTCATTTATATGACTTGCACTTTTTGGGGTTGATATTAATCAACCCTTCTCAGTTCTGTGCACTTATTTTGGCAAAACAGGAGTGATACAATGTATGGACCTAAACACAATCTTATCATCAATACGTATAATTCAGATATTTTTTGTTGTCTTACATGTATGTATGCCAGAGTTGAATAAGATTTGTTCGCAGTCACTGTCATGTTTACCAAGCTACGCGGCATTTCTACAGCGGTAGCGCTTGGGATCAAGCGCCGACTTTACAATCTAAAGAACCAGTACGGGTGTAATTATTTGTTTGTTAAAAAATGTTTTGGATACAATTATTTTTAGAAATATTCCGATTACTGATGCATAATGCATCGTAAAGTTTGATGGCGTAATTCTTTTTTAAAGTATTACTCAACATGATTCATAAAGGGTTTTCCTTCTATAGGTCGGAAATCTAGTCAGAAAAGCTCGTGAATTCATATTTTGCGTAATTATTCAAGCACAGCTAAAAAAACAACTACTTGTCATGCTAAATTACTTACTGTCGATTTTAAAATACTAGTAAATGATAATCAATCGATTAACTGCACTCCCGACGGTACTTCAATACTTTGATTTATATAAGAGTCATCACAGTCTTTGGTAATGAACCAACTCTTTCTAACTACTTTAACTTTTACCATTAAATGTAATCGTGCAAATCGTGCAATCTCTATTCTATGTTAATTTTGTTATAAATCGTTGTAACGGAGAACTGGTGTGCATGTACACGTATGAGGCAACTAGTCTCACTACAAATTACTTTTGTCTTTATTTTTAACTGTACATTAGAAAATATCTTCAAAGAAATAACGCCGATCTTTTAAACAAGGCCTTTTCCCCTAATCGAATGGCGGACCGTTTCTAATCTGTTGTGAAAAAAATCCTTACACAAACATTCATTATTTAACTTTCATGATCTGCCTTGTCAAAATATTCCTTCTTCTACGTCTTGCGTCATAAGATCGTTATTTAAAAAACATAAGCTTGACTACTTATGGAATTGCAAAACATCTTCACAAAAGCAGTTAAGTAGTCAACATGCAATATCCCTATCTCTTTTTAGGTGGCAATTTCGAACAAAGGGAATGGAGGGGTTTTCGTTAGTTCGTTAACTATTTGCGCTCTCGTTACCTAAGGAAACGGCAATTTACTTTAAAAAATGGCTAAATCATCTGCTCATATGTCTAAGTCATTGAAACTTCTTCTCATGTACTTAAGTTTTGCTCAATTTATAGTAATTGTTAAGCATTCATTTTCCCACAACTTTGATAATAAATGGTTGTAGATTTAAAATGTCTAATAGGTTTGGTCATCAAATTGTATATCGCCGTGAATAGACATATTACCGGTGTTATATAGTGCCTTTTCCCCCTAGCCATCTTTCCCCCCGGAAGAATGGCTATATAGCAGTTCTTCCCCCCGGAAAAATGGCTATATAGCAGTTTTTCTCCCACGGAAAGCTGACTATATAGTGGGCTTTCCCCCTTTTTATAGCCAGATTACCCCCACGGAAAACCTACTATATAGTGGATTTTCCCCCCATTTTTACTTTCCGGCCATCTTTATTGCGGACCATTCGTGACAATAATTTGCAATAACTGATATGATATTAATTTCTCACAAAAAAGGATAATCATGGCATTTATTTTTTTCAACCCCAAATATGAACTAAGGCATGCGCCTTCATAACATGCATATGTCATCATCGTTTATTTCACCTGTTCTCACCCCTTTTTGGAACACCTTTTACACGGATTTCGGAATACCTCGAATCTTTTTCATCTAATCGATGCTTATCTATGAACACGTGAGAACACATTTGAGTGAAAAAACGCCGGTTTGGAAATTTAATTTTCCAATGTATTACCATCAATGTATAAGCTTAAAAACAATTATAATATATTTCTTCTTCTAAATATCAAACGGGAGACAGGGTGCAATGATATAATGAGAAACTGAAATGTTTTAGTTTTACTTTGATTGATGGGGTTCGAAATCATGGGTGAGGGGTATTTTAATTATGTATTAAAAGCATGTGTAAAGTTAGTGTTTACAATTTCGTTTTAAAGTTACGCATATTCATATTTTTAAGCACATTTCTACGAAACGCGAGAAATTATGATGTAAACATTTTTAAAAACAATGAAATGTCTTCACAACCAGAACAATGTCGGTATCTTTGCTGGTTACTTTGGAAAATGTGAAATGGAGCCTGAACTAACTTTATGTTTATATTGTCACTCACCATTTGCTAATTATTCCACTTTTATGTTTGCAACTTGATTTATAAATATACAATTTTGAAATCGATGCCATATAAATCAAGATATACGATTCAATTACCTAAAAATTTATACTATAATAATTTGTTTCATATTTTTGCAATTAAAATTTACTTGTGTACCATATTATTTCTACGAACAATTAAACAAGGGTAATTAAAAAAACAAAAACAAAAAAACCCCCAAAAACAACCAACACATATATTGTGATGAGCTGACTTTTTTTTAAATATAAGCTTGTTCTTCTAATCAACTAACAAGTAAAAAAGTCGTATATTTTTTTATAATCTAATTATTTATTATATCATTAGTCATCTTATGAATTGATTAAATGTTTTGAAGAATAATGAATTTTTCTCGGGTACCTTTTTAAAAAATTTTGTTCGTAAATTTAAAAAAAAGCAGCAGAATTAAATGTAATTTTCAATCATTTTGATAAAGAAATATATGAGTGATTGTGTATTTTTAAATGATGTTTTTACTTTTAAATGACCGTAAAAAAAGGTGCATGGGGTTATCTAGAGTTTTTGAGAAATGGGGCCCTAAAAATACATATTCTTTATAACTGGATTTCAAACATCGGGCTCGAAAACAACAAAGGCTCCTACCCTGCATGGGGGCTTAAATTTTTGGTGACATCTACTAGTGGTATACCACTACCACTGTGAAAATATGGTTAATTGGTCATCTCTAGAATTTGAGATTCGGGTCCCCACTTATAGAACACTATTCAATCATTATAATGGGGTTTTAAACATAGGGCCCTGAAACATCAAGGGTCACTACCCTGAGGGCTGAAATTTTCAGAGTCATCTTCAAGTGGTAAATCACTGCCACTATAAAAATATGGTAATATGGTCATCTCTAGTTTATGAGACATTGGACCCTAAAGAATATGCACTATAATTATTATAAAAGGATTTTAAGAATCGGGCTCTGAAACATCGGAAACAATTTTCCTCTAAAACGGAGGTTTAGCCTGGATGAAATTCTCACAAACAGACAAACAGTCTGATAGATTTATCAAGAAATTCTTAAAACATTCTCGTTTAATACAATTTCAGAACTTGTAAAACTTTTTTTCAATAAATTACCTAAATTAAGTTCTATGTGTAATTCCATTACACACATGTTCAACTTTCAGCATTGTCTATAAAAATAATAAATCGGCAAAACGAAACTTAACCTGTACAGATGAATGCAGATATACATGTATGCAACTTGGGAGTGTAGAAACATTGATTTTAATCCTAACTGGATTTCCATAAATATTTTTTATAAAATCTGAACCAAAAACGTGAGGGAGAAACCCTACTATGGGGGAAAAGCTACTATATAGTAGCTTTTCCCCCCGGGGGAAAAGGCTACTATATAGTAGGTTTTCCTGGGGGAAAAGCTACCACGGGGGAAAAACTGCTATACAACACCGGTATATGAAAATATGAATACCGAAATAAATTATCCTGATCAAAAGTTTAGAATTGTTCGGTTGCTATTTTCATTCTTTAACTTCATATTTTGTTCCATGTAGTCAGTCGTTAGTGATTTTATAAATACCATTAGTTACTATTTATCTACAATAATAAATAAACCGTCGTTTTATCAAATAAATGACAAATTATCAATACATACAGGTAATTATTCATTTCGGGGGGGGGGGGTTGTAGGGGGGGGGGTGATTTTGAATTATCGATTTCTGATTTGTATTTACCCACTTACTTGCTCATTTTTTATTCTTCTTGTCCTTCCCGTTTTAGGTCGAGGTGTTTTAATTCGTGATCGTGTTAGCGACATTGAAATATCCCTCATATCCAAAAACACTATCCTTATTTTAAAAAAAACAACCCACTATTCCGGATGTCTATCCTCTGATAAACACGAACGAAATGCTCAAACGTCGTAAAGGTTTCGGGTTTCTTCGAGTGGTCGTATTTGCAAATGGATTTCTCCTTTTTCCCAACAACCCCTGTTTGACCCGAGAGCTTACTAGTACATTGTTCAGTTGCTAGTCGCTATCTGTCAGTTTAAATGCAATCACACTTGTTGAAATGCACAGACAATACACAATTGACCACTGAACTAACATTTGTATAAAAAATTCCTTGGAATTACGAGAAAAAAGAGGTACTCCTAAGACCCTTTTTTATTCGTATATCATGTCGATTTAAATGATCAGAATAAAAGTCGATTTGAGTGAAGTTTAAATAAGCATTAAACACCTGCTTGATAACTTTACTTTTAAAACAAAAATCGACCCCAAAAATCGCATCTAGAGTGATCTTGACGTTTAGGAGAACGTGGAAATGCAAATATCTTTGGCAAATATTTGATTTTTCAGATACACAACTCATTGAATCAATATCTTGAAAACGGCCAAACAATGGTTTCTTTTGGTTTCAAGGAGACGTTTTAAAAATTTTTTGAAAGGGACTGTCTTGGAGTACAGTATAGTCAACTTGTAAGTGTCTGTACTTCCGTGCTTTGCAAAATCATTAAAGAAAAAAATTGGTCCAGGTCAAAAACTTGTATTTACTGACAGAAAGATGTTACTTTTTGTTAAACTTTTTTATCACACATTAATTTGGGGAAAATAGTTTAGCTTATTCTTAAACCTGTATTAAGTAATGCAATGCCATCAACATATATGTCAATGTTTATAGCCTTTGCTTGGTATCGTCGAGTAAAAAGAAAGGTTCGTGTTGCCCCCGAATTTCCAGGCAACAGTCCATATCTTAAGTACTGTTTAGCTTTTATGGGGATTTTTCTTAAAACTGTTTGGGCTTGTGCGATATTTTAACTACGAGTTAATGACAACATGCGTCAAGTTTTGTTAGAAGCGGTTGTCACATTTCTGAAAAACAGGTCCTTTAAATCGTTCCAAACTTTGTGTAGCGGTTCTCTAAATTTTAGAAATCAGTGTGAAATCGATACTTGGGCGTTATCAATCTCGCTTATCGCTTTTGATCTTCTATTGATTAAAACATTATTGATATATCCCTCCTCGTTTTAAATTCTCCTATAAGGACTCTAAACTTTGTAAACTTTGATTTGAAAAGGTCGCTAAACGATGTGCTAAGAATCCAATTAAAATTTAAATTTTACATTAAAAAAATATAATTTCCAGCGATCGATAGGGGTCTTTGTTCGTTTGTGTCATATTGTTTTAGTTTGACAGGGTTTGGTGGTGTATATTGAATTTCTAAGTACGTATTTTATAACACGCATTGTGTCTATGCATTTTATTGCGATAAAATGAATAATTTATGGCATGCTTGATACAAGGACAACTTGAATGACAATGTCGTATCCAGACGAACGGAACTTAACTGTTACTTGTAGTTATCTCTCTCTCTCTCTCTCTCTCTCTCTCTCTCTCTCTCTCTCACACACACACACACACAAACAAGGGTAGATAATGTCAGTATTACGGTACATACTTGTATATACTTGACTCATTAGCGATTTTTTTACTATAAAAAAAATTAATAGAAGACATTGCGCATAACAAAATATCTTTAAATCGAAACGTATCATAAAAGTAAGAAGAAGAGTATAAAATTTTAACCCATGACGTGCTAATCTACGATGCTTTCGCTTCTATATAGGCAATGTTAAGGGAGGAATTGGTGAAATCAAAATCATTTCATTAGTAAATAACCATAAACAAATACAGAGAATGTTGTAACGAAAATACAACATGATTACGGAAAATGTATAGATCTATATATTTTAAGTATTGTTTTCTCTTATACGCTGTTTGCGTTAAAAATCGAATCGTTTGAGTGATCAATGAATGTACATGTATATTGATTTTGTCAATTTGGAAATTTCTGCACAAGTTTTAGGCAAGTGTAGTCTTGGATAAAATTTAAAAAGAGGGTTTTTTTTAACTTCATATCATGTCCCAGGGTTTTTATCGTGTACTACTTCGTTGGCAGACTAATGTGTTTATAGCTGTACAATGTCATGTAGTATGAAAATCCACGCAGGGAGGGTAATCTATTTTTTATGATTGAAATTTCGAGTTGATAACGATATTCCTGTGATGAGAAAAATGCCAATTTTTCCTTCTAAGAATACTACTAGTACAAATAATACAATATATGTTTTGTTATTTTTCAAAATACTTTTTTTAAAACGCCAACTTGAATGAGAGGAAGAAGTTGATGTTTTGCGGGACTGTTTTCATTTTGCCACAAAACTTTGTGTTTCAAACCGTTTTTTAATTGTGGCTTTTTTCTTTTTTTTGGGGGGGGGGATGGGGGTGGCTCGGTTTGGGATTTTTTTTGGGGGGTAACATCACTTTTTTTAATTACTTAAAGTATTTCTTCTTGAAAATATCGATAAAAGCCCCCCCCCCCCTTTCCAAAAAAAAAAAACCCCCAGCCTGTGACAAAGATTTAATTAGTTTTTTTAGAATGGTTGTCATTTTAAAACATCATATTGACAAATTAAAATTGTAAATTGATTGATCTGTCATTTTTAAATATTTGGAATAGGATGCAATTCAAGTTCCAAATCAAATTAACACCAGTTCAGTCTGTAAGTATATTTACCTCTGATTGTTGTTGTTTTAAACGAAATATTTTTAAAGAAGAATTTTAAAATCTATAATATACTACCTTAAGGTCACTATAAACTTTTGTCAGGTCTAACATTTTTTGTGCTCTCATAAATCATTCTGTCAACTTTTCCGATCGTGATTGGTTTTTGAATAAGTATTTGATGCATTATTGGTGTAATACTCCATCGAAATATTCAAAACAGGAAAAACTTTAGTGCGAACTTTTTCACTGATTTTTTTTTCTATTGCTAAAATTATTTTTCATTTTCTAATATATTTACTATTTATTGGCAGAGCTGAAGGAACACATTGTGAACCTTCATGTGTAGTCAGACAGTGAGGGTAACGCATACAAACCAGGTGAATCCTTTTTGTAATTTTTTAATATTTTCAGATTAATTTGAAAAAAATATTAAAACTTACGTTTTGACAGCAAAATTCACAACAAACTGTTTAGAAGGCAATGGGACGACGTGCTTTATAACGTCGTCAGTACCTTATTCCCCGAAAAAACCTCAGCTTGATTCTCTAAGCCCCAAAACTTCAGCAAAATTACCCCTAGAAGCATGTAATCGTTGCCGTTGCTTAAGAAATTAATCAGAGCTAATCCTGAAAAGACCCACTTTAAACAAATTTCAAAGCTCGATAGGGAGGCCCTAAGTCAAGTATCGATCAATTCGTTATCATGCCGTCGGTGAAGAAACATTGCATGTGGTTGTATTCTCAGCGGAGAGAGACCAAGAAACAAGGCATTATTTTCCAATGTTTCCAAACAAGTCATATCGCTGGGCTCTGATTACATTCCTTTTACCTGCCATTGGCAAATGTTTGTCCAGTTGCTCAACAAAGTAGTTTCTGAATAAAATGTAAACGTAGCTGTTAAGGAATTTGATTGAATTACTGGAGTGCATTTCCTGCCAGCATATCGAAAAATATTTTATTTTTTATTTTAAGAGAACAGATGAAAATCTGAATTGATTTTTACTTTCCGAGATACTGCAAAACTGCCTTTCCGGGAAAATGAATCTTTATTCTGCAAACATGGAAACCTGTCTTTAAAAGATTGCATCGTCGACGATTCTTATTTGATAAGTTGATTTTAATACTACATGAACAAGTGATGTAAAACTGCTTTTATATTGAAAGAAGTTTAATTTTAAAAAAACTTTTGCCTTTAAAACATATTATATTTTATTTGTTTGTCATTATTTTTCGGGGAAAGATTCTCTCTGCACATCCCCCCTCCCCATCTTAAAAAACGATTTTACGTGCTTGAACATTAATGAGATAAATGTTAAATTGATTCTCTCGATCCGGTCAGTGCAATAAGATACACGTATATGTTGGTCGTAGCCACCAGTCCGCTCCCCATCCATTGATCTTAAACGAGGACTAAAATAAAGGAGAGTCAGTTGTATATACATGTATGTAAACTTCGTTGCATATTACCTGGATAAAAATGAAAGACTAACTTCGTTCTGCGAATTCCGGACCATGGCTTGCGACGATAGGTTATCAGTGAGATTTAGTATTTTCGTGTTCGTATGAAGGAAGCGCACACCAGTCTAAGACGTGCTAAAATAAGAAATGAACGTAACAATGTTATAATTACTAATTTTATTTTTGGGGAAATGAGTTAGTACACGTGCGCGTCTTTGTGCACTGATCTAGCAGTTCCATGCGTGGATCCAGAAAACTTTTTCCGGGGGGGGGGGGGTCCGACGGCTATTTGAGTTTGCCGGGGGGGGGGGGGGTCTGGACCCCCCCCCCCCCCCCCCCGACCCTACCCTCACCTCTAGATCAGCGCATGAGTTCCAAATTCGATAGTATGAAAATCCAGTGCAGTGGAATGGAGTTTAACCTGGATCACATTCTGACCGATATGATTTATGTACATGTAAATGAAAGTGATACTCATATCAGAAGTGAGGTCGTCCAAGCTGTGTAGTTGGTGAAAATAGAAAGGATTTGTAAATATCTTTCTGATTTTTTTCTGCAATGCTAGATACCTTAACAATGGGATAATAATATATAAAGATTAAGAGAAATAATAATTTCTGAGAGCAAAAACAAAATAATTTTTCAATATTAATTTGAAATTGTAAAATTCTGAATTATTAATGTGATTTCACGAATAACCCTGCGACCGAGATGTCAAAATATAAACTCATTTCATGTACGACTTGGTCATCTCAAGTCAGCTGATTGTTATTTTTGGAAGTGCCTCTACTATTATTTGACAAAGTCTAACTTAGGGACGTAAATACCATAACTATCATATTTGCATATTGATAATTTAGATCACAAGGACTATGACCTAAAAAGCATATGAGAACAAACTTACTCTAATCCATACAGATACCATTTCTTTTGTAGTTTAGTATTTTTTTTATAGCTACAGTGTATTTGAGTTATTCCTAAAATTGGAGAATGGAAGGTCCTTGTGGTATGGATCCTTCTCGGGGTAAGATATTTGTTTTGGGAGTTATTGGACAGCTGTTGGACAAGTAATTAAGCTGCACTGATAAAAGTCGCATGCATTTGGAATATTTTTAATACAATTAAATATTTAAATATCCAGGTGTAAGAAGTTGGCTGAACATTAATAGTTTTTAAGATACATGTAACACAATTATAAAAAATAAACTCTGTGTCACAGTTTGATAATTCAGGAGTACATTGTAAACATGGAATAATAAGTCATTTTACTCTCAAATTACAAGTAACAATTTTGCAAAATGTATATTTTGTGCATTTTCAGCACCTTACAGGTTTCTCGTCCTTTTCTTCAACTGTATGCTGACATTCGGTAGTTATTTCTGTTTTGACATGCCAAGTGTTTTGCAAGACGATTTTACCAACAGTGAAGTGAGTATAATATGAACTCATTTTTGAAAGTAAAAATTTTTTAAAATTATTCAGTTATTTCTGTTTTAATTGTTTTGCAAGACAATTTTGCCAACAGTGAAGTGAGTATAAACTCATTTTTGAAAAAAAAAAATTAGTTATTAATAAATATATAATGATGTAGATTATAACTGTTTCTTACGTGTGCAATATAGGAATTAAGTTAATAGGTTTGAACCTATATATTTCATCTATAACAGAACTGTACCAATGTTACCGCTGGAAATGTGAGCCACCAAGTCTGTGACTGCGATGGCTGCCTGGGAATGTCCGACGATGACTACAATCTGCTTTATGCTATTTACGCCTGGACGTTAGTATTTGCATCTTTCAGCATTCAACCAGTTTAAAGAAGAAATATGATAATAAGGACGCAAGATAACAATTAATGTTGTTATTTAATAAGTGCAACTTGGAATTTTCCTAATTTTTATTATTGATTGTAAAATAGCAATTTCCAGTATTAACTGTCTATCTAATAATCTCGAATTGATATATATTTCATCTCCTCAAAAGCCATTATCATTTGATGTTTTGAATATTTATACATGTATTAAGGAAATTTTCAGAAAAAAGATTCCTTTATCTATATAAACAAGATTTGATGTTATTTTGCATTGTTTTCATTACAGAAATGCTTTGGTGGTTATAGGAGCGGGATTTTTAATCGATAAATTGGGAAACAGATGTGAGTCGACTCTTTTTTTCAGCAGTAAAATAATCATCACTGTATGTGCACCCATGCAGCCACGTTTCTGTTTTCAAAAGAAAATTACAATTTGATATACAAAATGAAAAGTGCAATCATACTTTACAGATTCAAAATGAATTTTCTGAAACAAGGCTCGATCATCATGTACATTGATAAAAAGATGTATAAAATTATTTATTGATCAACCACATGTATATAGTACATGTTGTAGTATAAAATTTGAACATGCACAATCTAAAGATAATTGTAATTTGTCAATTGATTTCGATTACAGTGGGTGTTTTCCTGTTTTCTTTCCTCTGCGTTTTGGGATCATGTACATTTGCTGCTGGTGCCTTCCTTAAGGGGACATCCTATTTGCTGCCAGTCATGTTGCTTGGAAGATTATTATTCGGATCAGGCAATGGCTCCTTAACAAGTAAACAGTTCTTTGATTTATTTTTTTTCAATCTTATTTTCAAAAGCACATAATAGTACATGTAGTAGATGTCTTATGACTTTTGAAATGGCTTGAAAATTAAATTACTTTGATTGCATGAACTAAATTTCTTGTTAGTTTTTGTTATGTAAGAAATCCTCAACCTTGTTTTGAAAAAATCAGTATCATTGCAGATAAAGTTACAGAATACTTTAATTTATAGATAATTTTGAGCAGAAATGAGGTGTCACAATCAAAACTTTTTCTCTTCAGTCGTACAGAACAGAATTACAGCATATTGGTTCAAAAACAAAGAGCTGGCCCTGGCATTTGGAATCACTCTGGCCTTCTCTAGACTCGGGAGTGTTCTGAATTTCTTCCTTACACAGAGTTTTAAAGATGTGCATGGTTTACCATGGACTTTATGGGGAGGTAATTCAATTTATGTTTTTCCAAAGACATTCAATGAACAGCATATTGAATTACAGTATTAACATATTGATGCATCTTAAATTTTTTTTTACAAATTTTACAAAATTATAAATTAACATTATTATTAAAAAATTCTATAGTTTATAATTGAAGGCCCAAATTGGCTTCCTTCATTTAGCAGAAAACAGCACCTTAAGTAACCCCTAAAAAAAGATAGTGTAGATATTGAACTGGGTTTGAACCTAAACCTTTCCTTTAAAATGTTCTAATCGTGGTGTTTAACATAAATACCGGTATACAGAAGACATTGTATTGAGTGTATAGAAACATACATATATATATACTAATTAAATGTTCATGTCTGCCCTAGCTCTTTCAATCATCCAACTCTTTCCTTCTTGTATATGTCTATTTAAATGTTTTATGTACACTGGATGTTGTATGTACAATCTTCATGTTGCCCCTTGAGAACCTTTAATTGGTAAATAAAGAAATTGAATTGAATTATACCAGTTAGCAACCAAGTCAAACTTTATTATTTATTTCAGTTGAACCTAAAACCTCAAATATTTACATGACCTACCATTATGATGGCAAATATCCTCACCCAGTGCATTACTAACTCAATATCTTTGTTATCACTATGATAGGAGCCATGCTGTGTGGACTTGGTTTTATCTGTGCCCTTGTGGTCAGCTTCCTTGACAAGATGGGGGTCAGGGCCTTGGGGGATGAAGATAACCTCAAAATGCAGTCCAAGAAGCTGGTAGGTCAAAACAGGGCTTTCATTAAAGAGCGACAGGAGGCAATTTATTAATATTGCTGTTTAAATTTCAAGAATCAGAATTTGCCACAGCCTTTAAACTAAAATAGTGTTTGAAAAACAAACTGTATGCAAGAACCATAAATCCCCTCTTCAGATGGTTAAATTCATTTAAAAAACTTCTATGACGTCACCCATTGTATTTAGTCAACGTTTATTTTCACTATTCAATCAGCAGTTGTTGGATATATTAATATCCAACTGATGGGCAGTTGGATATTTTTAATATCCAACCGCCCATCAGTTGGATATTCAAATATCCAACAGTGCATCAAACAAATAAAAATGACAAAATGTTGAAAACGTGTATTTCAACATAAATCCAAATTTATAAAACAGAATCTTGTCATCCATACATGTATATCCGATAAGCCACGAATGAAAATTAAGCAGAAATACATGTATTTCCTTTTTCTTAATTTTAATAGACTTGGGATCACATATTAAATCACTTCCATAAACACTTTTAGACTTCCTCTTTGAGCCTTGAACCATAACACTCCTTTTCATTAGTTTTAACAATAAAAGGAATATTGTCGCACTATGACTTCGTAAGACTCCTATCAAATTTTTTCACAAATCATCGTCTGTTAATTTACGTCAAAATTCTGATTTTTCCTTTCTCATTGCAAGTCTAAAATATCATTCAAACGGTATCCGTGCCTTTCCCGGAACTGTGGACTTCTATATTTTGCGTTAAAAAATTCATCATCTAAATCTATGTCTGCTCAGTACAGCGGAATGGTTTTCTTTAACATGAGCACTTCTTCACTCGTCCATGAATAAAAGGTGTGTTTGGTAAGACTATTGTGTATGGTACTGTCGGATTTATAAATGAGCTAGGTGCTTTTGTATAACAGCACAGTTGGATAAATGAATGGGTCATTGCTTCTCTGAGGTCCAGTGAGGGGAATTTTTTTAAGTGAGATAAATAACTCGATAGTGTTGAATAGTTTAGAGAAAACATCCCCTCCTCGGGCCTTCGGCCCTCGGAGAGAATGTTTTCTCTAAACTATTCAACACTATCTCGTTATTTATCCATTACCTCTTTACTTCTTAATGATTAAAAGTTCCTTTAAAAGCGAGTTTTCCAGAACATTACTTATACTGTATGAAATCTCTCACCTATTAGGTCAATATACAAATGAAAAAAATTGTCAAAAATTTCAATTTTAACTTAAGATATATAGTTTTTGTACAAATAGGCACTTAAAATACATGCATTGTAGACATTTATAGAATGTTTTGTAAAAAAAGTAGTAAGTAAATTAGTCCATGTCACATTGTTTTTCATTTCTATCTCTCTTTTAAAGAAAGTAACAGACATCAAGCATTTCTCCCTGTCTTACTGGTTGTTGGCCCTTGCAATTATGTTCTTCTACAATGGAGTCTTTCCCTTTGTGGCAGATGCTAGGTAAGATTTGATAATGCTATTCTTGGTACACATTTGATTATTTCAGTGAAAGGAATAACTGTATTGCTTATATTCAACTACAGTATTTCAGAGTCTGTTCTTTTATTAGTGTATCTAAATGTTTAGGGGAGAAATCTATTACATTTGTAGTTTAAGAGTATATTGTACTGGGGTAATCATGGAAATTTCACCTTTCAAAGAAATTTAATATTCTGATCCAGTTTAATGTGACATAACTCATAAGCAAAATTTGGATACATTTTAATATGCATAGTTCATTGACTCACTATTGCTTTTTCCAGAAAGTAGAAGTGTTTATATATGATACTGACACTGCTTTGTTGCTTACATAAGACATGGTATGTTACAGTAAATTCATTCACTTGAAGTACCATATGGATCCAAAAGTCAGTGCTTACATAGCTGGGGCAGTTTATGATGTTTCTATGGTGCTGTCACCCTTTCTAGGAGGGATTATTGTGAGTACTATATGTAATATACAATGTATTATTGCAGAAATGAAAAAAACATGAGTAAGAAATACAAATGTATTATACCATGCTTATTTTAACAGAAGAGCAGTTTCGCTATAGCTTATTTTAAATTGTTTTATCCAATAAATTATGTATTGACTCTGGACTTAATTATTGCCCCTGTTGTATTTTTGTAGGATGTTATTGGGAAGCGGGGCATTCTGGCCCTCCTTTGTTCCCTGCTGACCATTCCGCTGTTTGGACTTCTAGCCTTCACCACTGTCTACCCCCTCGTCTGTACCCTGTGGCTGGGAGTCACCTACTCCTTTGCTGCTGTGAGTCCTGGTTACAATATTTATTCAGAGAATGTGAATTTTATTTTGCTCCTGTGAATATAAGTTTCTTTCAATTGTTTAGGGAACAGAAATGTTATTTGTCTTTGCAATTCTTTGATTTACATGTATGTTGAAGGAGGGAATGACTAACGTGCAATAATCACATACTAGTATATATTAGAGACCAGTACTTGACTGTCAAAAATTTCTGGAACTTTTTGTTATACAGAATTGTTTATTAATCACCCTTCACTAGATTTAAAAAAGTTTAATGTCCATGGCTCTTTTAAGCTATTTAAACTTCAAGGAAAATAAGAGTATTATATGAATGAATGTAGGAAAATACTTAAACTTAATTAAATTCTAAAGCTAAAACACTCAGTACTTTGAATATACTTAAATACTCAAATACTTTCATGCTGATTTCATGGAACAATCTCCAGCTTCCTTATTTGTATGTATCCTAAATTTCGCAATGTAAAAGTATATTTTGTATCTTTTGATTTGCTTTTATTTCAGGCTAGCTTGTGGCCCTCCATTCCACTCGTTGTTTCCCAAGCAACTGTTGGAACAGCCATGGGACTGACCACGTCTATACAGATGATTGGAATTGGAATCTCCAATCTTATCGTGGGCCAGATCCTTGGAAAGAATGACAAGTCAGTTCACCTCTATTAAAACTTTGGAATCATCATTGTTTGTGGGGGGCCAATGTTTGTGGCTTTCATGGATAACTCTTGCCCACAAATTTACATCCCCAAGAATGTATATACAAGCATTTGTTAAATACCTATTAAAATAATCCTTAACTTGCTACCAACGAAATTACGACCCCAAGAACCAGGAAAATTTTGGCTGCCCACGAACATCGACCCCCACGAATAAAAATGATTACACAGTATATTGTGACATTAAGCATCAGTAATGAAGCTATTGAAGAGTTTATTTTACATTACTGTAAGGATGTAACAAACTAGTTCTCTTCTATATTCCAGAGACCAGGATGCAGATCAGACACTGAGGAGATGGAAGTTTGTGATGATATTCTTATTGGCCAATTCCTTAGCTTGTGTGGCCACAACCACTTTTCTGAACATTAACGACAAAAGAAAGGTATGTTCAGTGTACTTTATTTGGCCCTTTCTAAAGAAATGTTTTTTTAACTGGGTTGATTATCTGAGGAAGGTTATAACCTAGAAATCACATGAATTGAGTGGTTTATATACAGTGTACCAATGCTTGGATTTACATCACCATGTACATATATCTAGTGGAAGTGTTCTAGTTTCATTTTTTTTCTTTCCCAGGGTGGCATATTGAACATCAGTAGAAAAGAGAGGCAGCAACAAGAGTTTGAGAAATCCATAAAGCAGAAGGATGAAGACGACGAAGAAAAGCCATTGTTAGGAAGGCGGGAACACAGAATTAATTAATGGCACTCATAGTTATGATTAAGAGTGAAGCTCTGAGAAGTGGGGTGTTATATTTATTAAAAAAAAGCCGTAAAGATCTAAAGATTATATTATTTCGTAGGGGAAAAGGACGGAAATAACAGAGGAGTGAATACTCTATGCCTGTATTTTGTATGAGAATTGTTCTTTTTGGTTTATCAATCTTAAACATGGAAGAGTAGTAAAAGAAAACAAACAATAGATCGGGAATTTATTGAAATGTAGGCAAGGTTTTGATTTTCTTTTGGCCAAAAATTGCATGAGACAATCGAAATTGGGAAAAATTTTCCCAATTTGTTTTTTGCAATGATCATATTGAAAACCTTTATAATTACATACTTTTATTTGTATTATGATAGCCTATAATAACACATTCTCATAACTTGCAAAGACAATAATTGTTGAACAAAAAATGCAGGAATATAAAATGGTGATTTTTTGTCAAATTTCCTAGATATAATAAGTTCAAACTTTAATGGTTTTAAATGCTGTACAGTAAATACCGGTTTACAAAGCATTGATTAGTATTAATATGCAATTAAATAGAAAGAACATTAAATATGGATGTCATGTTGTTTACCAGTATGCAATCTTACTTGTAAATGTTTGTTTTTTGTCATTACATTGTATGAATAATTATGAAAGGAACTCATTTCACCATTAGGGATGAAATTGTATTTATGTCAAACTGCATTGGATGTAAATTTACAAGCTTAAAGGAAAGTGTAAACTATCTGTTTAAACATGTAACTTTAATTACATACATACTAGTACAGTGTTCACACATGTATTGAGTACTTGTAATATGTACTAGTATAACTATTGTTATTTTCATTCATAAATGTGCCAAAAGAATATTATTTAAAAGTGTTTTGTGTATACCCATGTGTAGATTGAAACTTTGAAATTATATAACTGAAGGATGTGAACATGTATGTTGGTTGTATCTGTCTCTCTCATCAATAAAGGTTATATTTTTACTTAATTAAGTTTTTTCCTGATTTGCAGTGAATACCTCTTGTGCCTTACCAAGTTCCTCTAAAAAAAATAAATCAACCCGAGTCTGATACTTATCTTATAAAGCTATTTAGCTTTATTGGATTTGATCATGCACACCCTGACCAAAATTCTCAACTCATAGTACTCATATAATGATTCCTTATTCCTTCAAAAGATAAAAACAAATATGCAACTGCATTGTGTGTAACATGCATATTTTTTTCTTTCTTTTGTGAAGGGGGGGGGGGAGATACCGTTATGGTTAATGTATAGGGAGTATCAGGTTCTAAAATTGTCCGAAAACTTTATTTTTTGAAAATATTGTCAAGATTCTAGTAATGTTAGTATAAAGATGTCGACAATATAATAATTACGCCTATTAAGATAGAAGACACAATATTGATTAAGGAATAAGGAATTATTCTTTGAGTATTACGAGATGATCAGTATATATAAAGGGCTTTATGATACATGTAGATTTTATCTCGCCGTGACCCTAGTAATACTAGTATAAACTCATAGTATTAAAAAAAATATTTCTGATTATTTCTAATTACTTATATAGTATTCAGTACTTATTGACATTTCTTCTGTTGTTAGTAAGTATTCCGAATTAAAACCCGCTTGCGCCTCAACGTGACGTCATGTGTGTAAATGAAATTAATTGTCATTGATTCATGCGTTACATATTTGATTCGTTGTATTATCGGAGGCAAAGACACTGGGAAATGTTTTCTGATAGTATCAATCTTGCGACATAAATTAATATTAGGAACGTTTTGGAAACCTTCAGATTTTTATTACTTATTTTTTCGAGAAAAAAAACAATGAAATTATTATTTACTACTAGTATACTTGCACATTTTTTACCTTTTACAATTTTGATGATTAGCCCTTCATGCGCTAGCACTCGTATTAAGTCGAGGAGGACAGCAGACAATGTATGTAGCATTTCTTGTGGTTAAACTGTTTAACTGGGTGACTTGAGAAAATGTTTAGTAAGCCAGATGACCTGGATTCAAATCTCAGCAAGAACAGTATATATGTAGATCTATAGATGTTACAGAATAAACAATAGACGTTATGTTGTAGTTGTTACATCGACCAACCTTCAATGGTAAGAGGTTAAATGTCACCCCTGCATGTTCAATGCACTTGTTCTTCTGTAGGCAGTAGATATCGTTTTTAAAAGACTTACCCAAAATCCTGACAAAAAAATAAATCTTGATTTGATTGGCACATGTAACTTATATGAAGTTAGAATTAAAATATAGGTTACTCAGATAGATAGATAGATAGATAGATAGATAGATAGATAGATAGATAGATAGATAGATAGATAGATAGATAGATAGATAGATAGATATTCCTAATATTACTAATATTAATGTAAATCTCATCAGAAACGACAATTGGATAAAATGGGGGGGGGGGGGCACTTATTAGAAAATCACGAGCAAATATAATACTTTTTAATTAAGAACAACGCAAAAAATTCAAACTTAATACATTTATCATGATCATGCAGAAAGAACTGTAACCGACAAAAAAAACTACCAGATTTTGTTTTTCCGAACTGTCGGACTGCGGAAAGGAATACATTCTACCTGTTTATCTACCTTTAACAACGAGGAAGTATAAAACAAGTCTCGTAAAGTCTCGTCCAGATCTTTATCTTATCGACATTCCACATTCCAACGCCTGACCTTCATGCAAATCATTTGCAGAAGTTTTGAACGGTAAGTTTTCATCCAAGACCTCTACAATATACTTGATGCCAAATGGCAAGTTTGAAATAAATTAGTTCAATAGATAAAGGGTCCATCAAATAACAGATTAGAAAATCTATTTATATAGAAAACCTTGTAGATATATTTCAGAATAAGTTTATCAACTACTCGATCTGTAGGTAGGTATATGATATGAACATTCATCTTGCATTAAAAATAAAATTCAAAAGCCGTAATGCATTGGTCAAACCTTTCGCATACGCAAGTCAAATGGCAACATATTAAAACGAATATAGAGTACAAAGCGAAACCATTTTTTAAGATAAAATTTCGTTCATGGTTGAATAAACTAAGCTTGTTGTATTTGAATCAGGGTAGTTTGACGCTACCAAGTTTATATGGAATAAAACAAGTTGACTTTACAAAAACATCATACAGAATACCTGTGTACATAAAGATTTACCCGCATTTGCGTGATCTGGGACTCATCTGACTCTAGCCTCTGCGTTAATTATGAAATGACCCCCCCCCCCCCCCCCCAAAAAAAAAATGTCAGATCGTTTTGAGATAGAAGATGTTTTAAGTTGCTCATTCACATGATATACATGTACATATATATACATTATTTGTGGTAATAAAGATCAGAATAATACTGTAAATTCCTAATTTAACGCGAGGAATTAATATCCGCGTAAAATCGCGAGAAGCCCGTCTCACGAATTTTTAAATCTCGCTTTTAATTTTGGGACACATGTAAACAACATGAAAGTAAGATAAAATTTCGGCATTCGCGATTTTATGTTCTCGCGATTTGATGGTAAATCGTTGAATCGCGGAATTAAGTACTCGCGTAAAATAAGGAATCTACAGTAGTTATATCTAAAATCTCTTTTTTATTGAGCATGTTTTGATAATCGGATTCGAAGATATCATTATGCTTTCTTTTAAAGATGGCAATGTCTGAGGAACAAATACCTGACACAGCGCAGCACTACTTGGTTTGTGGCACTGAAAACTGTAAGAGGAATTGCCAGTTTTACTGCAATCCTTGTCATAGACAATTGTGTGAACAATGCAGAGACGAACACCAGAAGTGTCCAGATACCATGAATCATGAAGTGGTCCTTTACAAACAACGCAGACCAAAACTTCCAGAAGTGAAATGCAAGCTACATCCAACACGAAATGTAGAAATTCTTTGTAAAGAATGCAATATTCCTCTATGTCCTAAGTGTATTTTCTTGGAGGAACACTCTGGTCATAAATTTGACGACTTGGAGGAGGGTTATGCAGAAAAGGTTAAACTGTGCCGAAATAAAATCACCAAAATCAAAGAGTATTTCTTCTTAACATCAACTGAATTAAAAACGGAAATAAAGGGAGATAAAACAAGAATAGAGGAAACAATGAACGACATCAGGAAGTCCATAAATGCTGAAGCTGAATCTTTAAAAGACTTGGTAGATAAAGTGACCTCAGATAAGTTAACACAAGCAAATACAATAGAGGATTCACTGAAAAAGTCATTAGAATCCCAGGAAACAATCTTTGATGATTACATTGCGTACATTGATCAACTTATTAAAGATTTTCACGGCTACTTGTCCTCAAGCAATTTCGAAGTTTTGTTTTCTGAAGATTTTGAGAATTTGAAAATCCAGTCCACTCCAGAGACAACACAGCCAGTGCTACCAGTGTACACTGATGGTCAGTTCTGCAAAGATGATGTCACTAAGTTACTTGGCAGCATCAATTGTCCGAACACTATACCTGATAAAAGAAAAATAAAATCGATTGAGACTGTCTCTACACAATTGAAACCTACAGGCAATGAGATGATACGCGACAGAGAGAAATCTGACGTAAAACAAACACTCTCTCTGTCTTCCTCTCTCAGCAAGGTCAGGGAGTACATGGTACCAGGTGTTGACAGAGTATTTCAAATATCACTAGGTAAGTCAGGCATACTCTGGGCCAGTGACAAAAAAAGTAACCTTGTCCAAACAGATCTACAGGGGAATCAGCTACAGGAGATACAAACCAATGGTGGATATGGCTACCACACAGTCACACAGGATGGGGATCTCATCTATACAGACACACACAACAAAGTCATCAATAAAATAAAACAGGATAATACAGCAACTGAATTCATAAAAACAGAAGAATGGGAACCAATCAGCATACACTCCTCCCGCATCAACGGGGACATACTGGTGGGGATGATAAAGGGTAGAGAGGCTAAAGTCACCAGGTACAACAGGACAGGGGAAGAATTAGAGAACATACAGAGGGACAACAAAGGACAGGACATGTATGGTGATCCACACTACATCACAGAAAACATCAATGGTGATGTCTGTACATCAGACTTGAACAAACATGCTGTAGTGCTGGTGAATAAATCAGGACAACTCAGGTTCTCCTACACAGGTCAAGGGTCAAAGTTTTACCCCTATGGTATCTGCACTGATCTCCTTGGTCACATCGTGATATGTGATTCATATACTAAAATTAATACAGTTCATCTTCTTGATCAAGACGGTCAGTTCTTATCCTTTTTACTCCCAGAGCGAGTGAAATCCGTTAGTGTCTGCGTGGATAATGAGAACAATCTCCATGTGGGACATTATGATACCAGAAAAGTGAAAGTGTACAAGTATCTACAGTAATTTCATGTGTCTGCAGTCAAACGTGAAGATTAAAAACTTAACATAAATGTATACATTTTCTTACTATTTTATACATATTCATTGTACATACCTGTGTAATAATATTTTGCAATAGTATTTTTCACATTTATGAAAATGCATGTAGTGCCTTTGAATACTGTCTTAATAAAAAAAATTTCGCTATAATGCATTTAACATTGGATTACATGTATACGGTTCATGTGCTAGTAAACATGTACCTATCTACATAAAATTTGAAGGTCTCTTCAGTACTTCTATATTGATTAAAAGAACCTTTAATCAAAACAGAAATAAATGATATCAAAATATGTTGGCATTCAGATCCACAACGAGAAAGAAAGTAAATAATCGAAATATAGAATGATAAAAAATGGAGACTGCTCCTGTACAGATTACCAAAACGAAACGTGACAGAACTTTTGATATGAACTGAACACCAGTATGACTAGACAGTAAGAAAGCATTTATTTTGAGCGTTGTGATAAGGTGTGGGGGTGGGGGTTGCATGTAAAATAACTTGTAAAGTAAATTTAGGCTATAGTTTTTGAACTATATAAACGATGAATTGAGGCAATCTACTGTGACCAAGAAAGGACCACGTTTTGTGTTTAACCTTCTACAGAAACAAACATGGGAGACATTCTGAATGTCACACTATATGACTAAACAAACAGAGCAAGAGATCCACGAGCCACACCGCTAACCTGAGCAATAATTTACAATTTAATTCCGATTCACAAAATATAGTAGCTATCTCTCCCTCCTTCTCCGCAAAGATAGCATTGATGTCACAGTGGGGCCACATGAAGAGGGTATAGTTTTTACATTGAATTACATATTTCTTTTTTAATCTAAGAAAATGGAAGTTTTAAATAGTGAAAATAGAGGAATAATTGAAAGAATTATAAGAACCAATATCAAATCATACTGTTGCTCCTGCGATCACACAGATGACATTATATCAATTATAGATGTTATAAGATATACTACTAGTAAGTAGCTAGTGTGTTCAACTAATTGGGTCACTGAGGCAGAACTACTGTGCCACTGTGTGGCAGCCAGCTAATTTACTACATAGACGGTTTAATTCTGTGATGTGCATTCATCATTATGTAATTTGTATTTTAATATCATTTTGTGATGTGCTTTTCTCATAATATGATATCAGAAATGGGCGAAACGTCAAAAGAAGTTTTAAAGTTGTCTTAAATTATTATTGGATAAATGATTTAGCCAGAAAACGAAAATGAAAGAAGCTTTAAGAAAATTAGGATTATTGAGTCTAATTTTGCGTTTTACCGAAGAAAGAGAATATATACACCAGATTTGGTGTATTATATTCATCAAAGACGCAAACATTTGTCATTTAGGAAACAATATACTGACACTACTGCCCTTAACGAAATTCTTAATCAATTTAAACTGAACTTCAAATAGAGGATCTATATAGTGAAATCGAAATAAATCAAAATATACTTGATCATTGATACTAGTAATTAAAGTAGGGACACGTCTATAACGGTGCAAAATGACCCCCCCCCCAAATTAAAAAAACAACAACAACAAACAAACAAACACACACTCACACACACACGCACTAAAAAAACAAAACCCCATCCACTTGCTTTTGTAACTTAATACAATCCTAGATTCGGGAAAATAAAACAAATTAGTTAATAACTGGTACATTTGAATTCTAATTAAAGATGAAGACTGCAATGCAATTTTGTCTGAATTAGGGATTGTGTCATATAAACGCAACAAATTTGGGTGATATGCTCACTTACTCTCTAGTTAATTATATAATCTGTACAACAGATGTAAAAATAGACTCCTGATTAAAGCAGATTAGCAGATTAAAAGTAGAAGAGAACTTTAAACATAGGGATAGTGATTTTCATCAACTCCACTCCACCCCTTTTCCAGGGTGCGTCTTTTTACCCCAATGAACCCCAATGATACCCCAATGAACCCCAATGATACCCCAATGAACCCCAATAATACCCCAATGATACCCCAATGAACCCCAATGATACCCCAATGAACTTTGAAATACCCAAATGATACTAAGTATGTTCATAATTGATACACTTAATGAATTTTATGTAACAACATGTAACACAAATGAAATTTCAAGTATGTGCCGTTTTTTCACCGATTGGGCCATATCTTGTGATGGGATTTTATTAGAATTTTTTAAGCTAAAATTTGACTCAAAGATTGTTTGTAACCTGTAATTATGTCTTGATGGGAGCTTTGGTCATTTGTGCTAGTTTAACATAACTTTAAGAAAAAGAGACATATCGATTCTTTTCCATTAGAGAAAGACTTCAGTTTTTACTTCTACGTCTTTACGAATAAATGCTGAATGCAGAAAAAGGAAAGTTGAATGAGATAACCCCCTCTCTCCCCAATTGCTTTTTAATTTTGCTCCCCAATTGCTTTAAATTCTTATTTGGGACAGTAATAAAAATTAAAGAGAAATTTGACATTGGAACAAATTGAAATTATCATCCATTTCAGTGTGGATTTTTTAAAACCATGCCAGCTCCTCTAAATATTCAGCCATGGTTTGGATTTTTTATTTTAATTTTAAAGAATAGTTTTTAAAAAAGGAATTAAGAAAACTTTCTGGGGTATCATTGGGGTTCATTGGGGTATCATTGGGGTATCATTGGGGTTCATTGGGGTAAAAAGACGCACCGCCTTTTCCATATTGCTGGATCCGCCTCTGGAGTCAAGTGAGGTGGATGGCTGATAAGAGCCACTTTCATTAAAAGAAATCAAGTCTGTGTCAATGAAACTTTTGCATCATTAGATAATTTACGTTTGGGCCCATAAAGTTTGCAAACAAGATTAATATCTTCCAAACCAGTTTTGACTTTTGCCACTGGATCTTTGTCTGCCATATTTAAAAGTTGTCATCATAACGTAAATTGCACACAACATAAGGATGTTTGTACATAACATAAAGATATTTTCCACTATAAAATATACACATGCACAGTTTATCTGTCTTAATATATACTACGTATATATTGGTTTACAGGCTTAATTACTATAGAGGCGTGATTGTGCCGAGGTTGTTACTTCTTAGGCAAGTCATCTCAGCGGGGGAGGATTTGATCAGGATCTCCTCCCCGGTAGAGTAGACACGCCCATAAAACAAACACCCGCCTACATACAGAAAAGGTCTTAATTATACACCTTAAATATCTAGTACATTGTTCTAAATAAAAAAAAACAAAAATGTTGTCCACCGATTTCTCTTGACTAAGTCCAAAGCCCGGTTCATAACTGAGAAACATGATTGAAAGAAGCTTATTTTGTCCATCTTCGATACGTTTTATCATTGAAACAATTCGAACAATCAATGTCGGCATACCCGGTATGCTCATATGGAAATAGATCATAGAATAAAATTATATTTGCACTAGGAAATCTTGTATGCGCAATATTGATATTATAGACAATATGAGTATAGGTCCTTACTTAGACAAGCCATCTCTCCCAGACAACCAGGGATGACAACTTTCTCGTTCTTCTGATAAAGATCAAACATACACCCTGCTTTGAAAAAAATCAATGTTGATTTGATCCTATTTTTAAGGTCTTCCGTTGGAAACGGAAGACCTTATTGTTTTTGCTTTGTTTCTTTTCCTCTATTATTAAGGTCTTCCGTTGGAAACGGAAGACCTTATTGTTTTTGCTTTGTTTCTTTTCCTCTATTATTATTATTCTTTTTTTTTTCTCCCACGTTTTCTCAAAAACGCTTCAGTCGATTTTGATAAAACTTTCAGATCTTGTTTATGACAACATTTGTAAGAAAAGTACGTGGGATTTTTTTGGTCGTCACTTTCGGTCCCGAGATATTAAAGATTTTATGTTTTTGCTTGTTCACGAGTTTTCTCCAAAAGTATTTAAGATAGAACTTTCAAATGTTCAGAGATCGTAGAGAGTGAACGGCCGCAGTGTACTACGCATATCCGAACGTCCGTCGTCACTTCCGGTCGTCAGCGGAAGGAAATGAAAAACCTTAATTTTTCAATTTTTTGAACTTGAATTTTTTTTATGCTACTATTCGATAGAGACACTCTAGAAACCTCTGAATATGAAATCTGTTTTAAAATCGATCCATGCATTTTCGAGATTTTGGGCTCCAAAGTTCTGAAGCGAGAGTCCGCGTAGCTCAGTCGTTAGAGTGGTGGACTTGTGTCCAGGCGACCCGGGTTCAGTCCCCGAGTGCCGATTATTTGTTCTTGCTTAACTGTGTTTTGTTTAACGATTTTATCTTTATAATGATGGATTTGAATGTTTTCCGTTTTCTTTTTGTTATAAATAAAAATAATAGCGGCTTTTTTTCAGTACAAATATAGAGCTGCTCGCTAATTTCGGACGATTGTCGCATTGCCGGTGTAATGAAGAATAATGACCCCCGTAGAATAATGACCGGGGGTCATTTTTCTACGTAGAATAATGACCCCCCGGTCATTATTCTACGCCGAAAAATGACCCCCCGGTCATTATTCTACGTAGAAAAATGACCCCTTTGCCTGAAGAATAAGTGTCATTTTCATAAAAATGAGCACACTCCACATGAAGAAAAGTGACCCCTATAGAATAATGACCCCCTTGTAGATTAAAGTTTTTCAGTATATTTTTTTTATTATTTGTGAAATAATCTTTACACTATTGTAATTTTTACTGCTGCAGTTTACAGAAAGTAACAGAAATCATAATTCATATTCAAATAAACTTAAAGTGAAAGAAGGGGTATATCTTAGAAAATAAAAATCCTTCCATCGGGGTATGGTTGTCATCTTAACAATTACAATTACATATATCTATGGCCATGGTGTTCCGATATGGCCACTTCGACCTAAGTTGCAAAGGCGATAGTGCGAAGGCGAAGGAGCAATAGTGCGAAGATGCGACGATGAAGCGCGAAGATGTGATGCTTAAAGTGCGAAGGCGTAGGAGCGATAATACTATCGTTCCTTCCCAACTTGCACTCTGGCCTTCGCATCGTCGCACTTTCGCCTTCGCCTTTTTTGATTGCATTCAGCAAGTCTCGGTCGATTACATAGATTTTAATACAGGCACCGTACTCGCAAAGGTTTTCCGATTAATCCATGCTATTATTGGTACGCATGCGCTAGGCCATCGCGCTTTCTATGAATGTTTATAAATATTTTAATGTGTATATGTGACATATATGTTTACCAGTGCTGGCTATGTCTAAACATTATCTACTCCACACAAAATTAATTGTCCGCCACAATAAGTACATATGCACTTCTAGACTAATTGTATTTGATCAAATAATAGAATATCATAAAACAATATAGTATTATATGAAACAATATCATATTGCGATAATACATCATAACATTGAAACATATGATATTATATTGTATAATTAAGCATTGAATCACCGTTGCATGAATCAATGCTTATATATACGTTTTTTAAACATGTATTTCCTTCCCGCAAATATGATTTTTTTTAAAAGCTCTGTCTTATTCAACGAGTAATGCGAAATTCACGCAATGGCCACTGGAACAGCCGAAATATGCTGACAAAAATAGTGCACAGCGATTTAAATTCTAATAACACATATTTATTTTTATTTCTGTAATTTAATGTATTTACTCTAAGAAATTAATCAATTGACTTCATTTTAATGTCAAAATATATTTACATCAATGAAATATTTATCTGCGTAAGTATAATATCAGGTCGTTATCTGGTTTGAAGTCGCGAGAAGAGTCAGTTCTTGTTCTTCGAGAAATACTGAAGGAATACTTAATGTATTCATACGCACCAGATTTGGTAATTAGGTATCTATGTTGTGCGTAAATATAATTTGATACAACATTGTATCATATAAATGATACAATATCATGGGATAGAGTAAAATATTATATAATACAATCATATTATACATATTGTATCATATGATACAATAATATATATTTGAATATCATAAAATACAATTTCATGTGATATGATAATATATCATATAAACCAATATCATGTTATACAATATCGTATGATATGATTTTTATAATATTTCAATATCATATATACAATTTCATGTTATATAATTCTATATTACAAAAAACCAATATCATAATATACAATACTGTATGATACAATATCATAAATTATACAATATAGTATCATAGGATGCAATATTATATATAGCAACATTATATGTAATAGTATCATGTGATTAAATAATTGATAAATAATACAATATAATATTAAACAATATTGTATCATAATAATAAATACTATACATAACAATATCATGATACAACATCATACCATAAAATATCAAAAAAATTGATACAATATTTTATCGTATCATATACGTTTTACAATATAACATATTGTATGATATTTTATCATATTAAACAATAGTGTTTCAAATCATACAATACTTTATCATAGGAATCATGTTTCGTCATTTAACAACAACCACATCTATCTATCAAGCAGGTTTGAGGGAGGTAGGAGATTTCTCTAGCATCCTTGATAATGGAGATCAGGCTCTGCATCTAAAGCAACCTCTGCGTTTCATTTATAATATAGTTAAATCAACTATGCAAGCTATCATCTACATGTATAAAACATGTGACCTGTTCCAAAAAACTAAACCTCATCAAGAATCATAAACCTATGGCTCTGATTCAGCATTCAAGCCTGTCAGGTGCATCAGTATCATGAGACGCACCATCCATGCAAGATTGGTGAAGTTAAGACCAGTAATAACTAAGATATCATCATCAGAGGGCAACAGCAATTTAAACTTTTACCTCCTCCAGCATCTCCAACCTATCATGGCTCTGATTCAGCATCCATGCCTGTCAGGTGCATCTGTATAATAAGACACACCATCCATTCAGGTTAGGTGAAGTTAGGACCTGAAATAACTAAGATATATATTTTTAGCATCCTTAATAATGGAGATCAAGCTCTGCATCTGAAATGACATATGTGCTGGAATTATATGAATTCATTCATATTACAGTTTAATCAGCTATGCAAGTTTGAAATAGTACTATTATCTATTAAACATGTTACCTGTTCCAAAAAAACTTAACATTATCCAGCATCCGAAACCTATCGCTCAGACTCAGCATTCAAGCCTGTCAAGTGCATCAGTATCATAAGACGCACCATCTATGGAAGTCTGGTGAAGTTAGGACAAGTAATAACTAAGATATCATCATCAGAGGGCACCTGTTTCAAAAACTTTAACCAGCTCCAAAAACCTTAACCTCCTTCAGGATCCGAAACCTATAGCTCAGATTCCGCACTCAAGCCTGTCTGTTGCATCAGTATCATAAGACACACCATCCATGCAAGTTTGGTGAAGTACGGACCAGAAGTAACTTAGATATCGATATTAAAGGGCACCTGCAACAAAAACTTCAACCAGCTCCAAAAAAAAATTAACCTCCTCCAGCATTTGAAATTAAAGTTAGGACCCAGATTCAGTAGGTCCAGATGCATCATCCATGTAATTTTGGTGAAGAGAGGACAAGTAATAGCTTAGACACAGGAGCTGCAACTAAAACTTTAACCAGCTCCGGACGCCGACATCAGGGGTATAGCATATGCTTCCATCGACTTCGTCTCGGTGAGCTAAAAAGGCGAAAGCGCGAAGATTCGAAGGGGAGAGTGCGAAGTTGCAAAGGCGAAGAAGCGATAGTAGTATCACTTCTTCGCCTTCGCAACTTAGCACTTTCGTCTTCTCATCTTCGCGCTTCGCCGTCGCATCTTCTATATTCTTTATATTGTTTATGAATTATACTTGCACTGAGGATTTCCACAATACAAACTGCTGGGTATACTAGTTCATACCCCAGAATTAATGATGAAACCAAAATTATGAAAGGTTTACTCCACTATTAGGCATTATAACCAAGCTGAAGTCAGTAGGCACTGACAGCAGCCATTACGCCAGTAGAGGTTAATGGCCAATAAGGAAAATCGTCAAAGTACTGAGAGTACTCGTACAGAAAATATATTTTACTTTATCCTCGGCATACTTTAGTAAGTTTAGTTAATATCAAGATGATTAATGCTTCAATAGTTTGTATGAGCATTGGTTACTTTGGATACAATAAAGATCGTGTGATCAAAATCAAGCGGGATATAAACCCCTAACATGCGCCCTAACCTCTTATCAACGCTTTTAGAAACAATCTTTTCTTATTATAATCGATCAGTGTTTATTATCTATTAAGATTTACTATAGTCAGGTACTCTTCACAAATTTGCTCTAAAAGAATAAAGTATATTCATGATCACAAAACAACATTACAACAAATGTTTAGAATATTGATGTTCATGTATTACGTAGAAGAAAACAAAACTAACGCAGAATGATTTTTTAAAAATCACTTTCCCCAAGAAATGTAAATAAGAAGTATATATTCATATTCCTACGTTACCTGCCCCTTTAGTCTTTTCCCATAAAGATATATACATGTATCATTCTTCGATTGACAATTCATTCACCAATGAATATTGCTTATATCATTACAACAATTATTCTTTCATGATTATTGTTCGTTAATTATCACACAATATCCTCATTGTGTATGAATGTTTCTTTATTTGCGTCATTTCCCGCCGTATGTCGACGGGCGAAGTAACATATAACTGTTAACAATCAATTTGTGGCAAGTGTTATGTGTTATGCACGTACTTGCTACGGATATGAACAACTATATACAGCGATTTATTTACAAGTTCGGTGTTTATAACTTCAAAATCAGTTGAACAGAGTGAATAATGTGAAAAATTAAGTAATTTTAATGTCATATCTTGGATACGGGGTAACCAATTTCTATTCATGTTTACGGGGGGGGGGGGGGGTCATTTTTTTATGGGGGTCATTTTTCTTCATGTTTAACATGAAGAAAAATAACTCCTGGGTCTTTTTTCTTCAGAAAAATCCAATTATTCTTCAGCTAGGGGGGTCATTATTCTACGTAGAAAAATGACCCCCGGTCATTATTCTATGGGGGTCATTATTCTTCATTACACCGGCATCAAAGACATGCCGCCGAAGCACCCCTGCAGTTCGACCGCATTAGAGTTCACTGGATCGCTTTGCCGGCATCAAAGAAATGCCGCCATGTCAATGATTGTATACACACAACATTTAGCAATGCACCAACGTTTTAGTATTTCACATGGCTTAAAAAGAAAGGTTGTTTTGTATTTATTCAAACATTTAGATATGTACATGTATGCATGTATACATGCGTTTATTGACAAATGTTGCGTTTATATTGAATTCCTGAACACTAAAATCAATCTCTCTCTCTCTCTC
Organism: Magallana hongkongensis; assembly: GCA_015776775.1. NCBI lineage: Eukaryota > Metazoa > Mollusca > Bivalvia > Ostreida > Ostreidae > Magallana > Magallana hongkongensis. Next base: position 29,065,120 of record CM027473.1, on the reverse strand, counting down.
TCTCTCTCTCTCTCTCTCTCTCTCTCTCTCTCTCTAAAAGATCTACTACAGGTAACATGGAGTAATGAGGCTAGAGGCTAATGTACATTTGACGTCAAAAAAGTAAATACGTATTTTTTTCTAGTTACGGGATTTTGTCTACGGATGTTATTTTTTGAAATTCACTGTTCAATGATTTAATAACAAATCTATTGACTGTCTGGGATTAAAAAAACGATTTTTATTATCAACTGAATGCTTAACATTGGTCATTTAGACATAACACTTGGGTATCGTTTGGATTCGGGAAAATGGGGAATAAATAATCATACTATATTTCTAATGATGTAGGTTATTTTATTTGCTGACTTACCAGAATTTTTTATTATGCAGTTATTGTCGGCAAAGAAAAACTTGAGACAAAAAGAAATATAATAGATATGAAAAAGCAGATAAACCAATTATAAATTTCTTTGTCAAATCAGAGACATAAATGTTATTTATGTCTCTGATCAAATCGATTTCTGATTAATCTCTCTCTCTCTCTCTCTCTCTCTCTCTCTAGATCTCTCTCTCTCCCTCTCTCTCTCTCTCTCTCTCTCTCTCTCTCTCTCATCATACATATGTAGTGTTTAGCATGTAAATTTTATGGCATTTAATATATCTTATTTCGTAAAACTTTAAAAGTAAAAAGTAAATCCATAAATTGTGTTTGATGTAAGATTTTAAAAGATTATTGCAAATGTTTCTCGACTTGTTGCAATACTGCTGTTGTCATAGGCAAAATCCCATCGTGAGCTCTGGACCGGTAAATGTCAGAGTAAAAATAAACTGGCGACTTCGAGAGAATAATTGCGTATATCTCCGCTATTGTAAGACCCATCAACTTAAAATTCGGCAGGAGTGTATCTCAGACATTACTTTTATGAAACATACATGCACGTTGCGAGTGTTTTAAAGATTAATTGATTTTTTAGGATTTTGAAGCGAGCTGGTAGTTTTCTATCTGGGTCAGAGTTCGACCTCTTTCTTTATTTATGGTTTCATTGAAATTAATGTTGAAATGGGCTTGGCCCCTGTGCAGCCGCATAATATTTCTGTTGCATGTATATTTCTTTTTTTCTGTTTAGTCTGAATCTACGATAGCGTGTGAACTACTTATGAATGTAAGAACTGTGGAAATTACTGCATCAAATTTTTACCGAATAAATTTACGTGTTACTGATTTCGTTATTTCTACATTTATAAAGATTTTATCAATCCTGCTGAAATAAAACAGTCAAACATAATAGTAAACGACACGAACAAAAATTCTCAACACTGAAATACATGGGTAAACTGCATCAGTCATTGTTTTAGGTCTTCCCCTAATAGTTGTTACACGAATCCGAGATCCACACCTCAAAATTCTATTTTCGATTTATTTACGACGAAAATCAAGCTCGGGTCTTTTCACCCCCCTCCAGACAAAAACACGCGTCAATATTTCAAATGACCTCGCACTGTTACCAAACCTAAATAGTCAGACATCTTACACTTTGTTTTTCATCTCATACAAAAACTCAGCTCTTCTCCCGGGCGGAAACGCCCCAAATTCAAACACAAATTCGGGAATTATTTCGCGTCAGCCATGTTTTGAGTACCTGTAAAGGCTGTGTGTTCTAATCTCGCCGGAGCCAAGATTTGTTCTTTATTTCTTTCTCTCCTTTTTATTTAATTTTCTAACTAAAATAATCAACATAAAAGGGTTGTTGGACTGTAGTACAAGTTGAAAAACTCTCTTCAATTAAGATTTAGACAAAAACAGTCTTTTATTATTAGGGTCTTCCGTCTTCAGCGGAAGACCCTTCTATTCTTATTGTTATTAGGGTCTTCCGTTTACAAAGGAAGGTCCTCTTTTTTTCTTCGGTTTCTTTTTATTACAGGTTATTAGACCTGTTATTAAGTCAAAAGACCTCTTATTTAATATGAAATAAAATGGGACTGGTCCTTAAAATTAAGGATCCTACAGGGTGGATAATCCTTCATCCATCGCTCTTTTAGATCACATCTGCATTTCCTGATATGTTTCGTTGATGAAGATAAAAGGCAAGGTCATTTCCTGTTCTAAAAATCGGACGGAAGACCTCCTCGTTGCTTGCAACGAGATCGTGTCTAGTTATTATTCTTTTTTTTTTCTCCCACGTTTTCTCGAAAACGCTTCAGTCGATTTTGATAAAACTTTCAGATCTTGTTTATGACAACATTTGTAAGAAAAGTACGTGGGTTTTTTTTGGTCGTCACTTCCGGTTCCGAGATATTAAAGATTTTATGTTTTTGCTTGTTCACGAGTTTTCTCCAAAAGTATTTAAGATAGAACTTTCAAATTTTCAGAGATCGTAGAGAGTGAACGGCCGCAGTGTACTACGCATATCCGAACGTCTGCCGTCACTTCCAGTCGTCAGCGGAAGGAAATGAAAAACCTTAATTTTTCAATTTTTTGAACTTGAATTTTTTTTATGTTACTATTCGATAGAGACACTCTAAAAACCTCTGAATATGAAATCTGTTTTAAAATCGATCCATGCATTCTCGAGATTTTGGGCTCCAAAGTTCTGAAGCGAGAGTCCGCGTAGCTCAGTCGTTAGAGTGGTGGACTTGTGTCCAGGCGACCCGGGTTCAGTCCCCGAGTGCCGATTATTTGTTCTTGCTTAACTGTGTTTTGTTTAACGATTTTATCTTTATAATGATGGATTTGAATGTTTTCCGTTTTCTTTTTGTCATAAATAAAAATAATAGCGGCTTTTTTTCAGTACAAATATAGAGCTCTTTTCTGTCAACTGCTCGCTAAATTCGGACGATTGTCGCATTGCCGGCATCAAAGACATGCCGCCGAAGCACCCCTGCAGTTCGACCGCATTAGAGTTCACTGAATCGCTTTGCCGGCATCAAAGAAATGCCGCCATTTCAATGATTGTATACACACAACATTTAGCAATGCACCAACGTTTTAGTATTTCACATGGCTTAAAAAGAAAGGTTGTTTTGTATTTATTCAAACATTTAGATATGTACATGTATGCATGTATACATGCGTTTATTGACAAATGTTGCGTTTATATTGAATTCCTGAACACTAAAATCTCTCTCTCTCTCTCTCTCTCTCTCTCTCTCTCTCTCTCTCTCTCTCTCTCTCTCTCTCTCTCTCAGATCTACTACAGGTAACATGGAGTTATGAGGCTAGAGGCTAATGTACATTTGACGTCAAAAAAGTAAATACGTATTTTTTTCTAGTTACGGGATATTGTCTACGGATGTTATTTTTTGAAATTCACTGTTCAATGATTTAATAACAAATCTATTGACTGTCTGGGATTAAAAAAACCGATTTTTATTATCAACTGAATGCTTAACATTGGTCATTTAGACATAACACTTGGGTATCGTTTGGATTCGGGAAAATGGGGAATAAATAATCATACTATATTTCTAATGATGTAGGTTATTTTATTTGCTGACTTACCAGAATTTTTTATTATGCAGTTATTGCGGCAAAGAAAAACTTGAGACAAAAAGAAATATAATAGATATGAAAAAGCAGATAAAACAATTATAAATTTCTTTATCAAATCAGAGACGTAAATGTTATTTATGTCTCTGATCAAATCGATTTCTGATTAATCTCTCTCTCTCTCTCTCTCTCTCTCTCTCTCTCTCTCTCTCTCTCTCATCATACATATGTAGTGTTTAGCATGTAAATGTTATGGCATTTTATATATTTTATTTCTGAAAACTTTAAAAGTAAAAGTAAATCCATAAATTGCGTTTGATGTAAGATTTTAAAAGATTATTGCAAATGTTTCTCGACTTGTTGCAATACTGCTGTTGTCATAGGCAAAATCCCATCGTGAGCTCTGGACCGGTAAATGTCCGAGTAAAAATAAACTGGCGACTTCGAGAGAATAATGCGTATATCTCCCCTATTGTAAGACCCATCAACTTAAAATTCGGCAGGAGTGTATCTCAGACATTACTTTTATGAAAAATACATGCACGTTGCGAGTGTTTTAAAGATTAATTGATTTTTTAGGATTTTGAAGCGAGCTGGTAGTTTTCTATCTGGGTCAGAGTTCGACCTCTTTCTTTATTTATGGTTTCATTGAAATTAATGTTGAAATGGACTTGGCCCCTGTGCAGCCACGTAATATTTCTGTTGCATGTATATTTCTTTTTTTCCGTTTAGTCTGAATCTACGATAGCGTGTGAACTACTTATGAATGTAAGAACTGTGGAAATTACTGCATCAAATTTTTACCGAATAAATTTACGTGTTACTGATTTCGTTATTTCTACATTTATAAAGATTTTATCAATCCTGCTGAAATAAAACAGTCAAACATAATAGTAAACGACACGAACAAAAATTCTCAACACTGAAATACATGGGTAAACTGCATCAGTCATTGTTTTAGGTACTTCCCCTAATAGTTGTTACACGAATCCGAGATCCACACCTCAAAATTCTATTTTCGATTTATTTACGACGAAAATCAAGCTCGGGTCTTTTCACCCCCCTCCAGACAAAAACACGCGTCAATATTTCAAATGACCTCGCACTGTTACCAAACCTAAATAGTCAGACATCTTACACTTTGTTTTTCATCTCATACAAAAACTCAGCTCTTCTCCCGGGCGGAAACGCCCCAAATTCAAACACAAATTCGGGAATTATTTCGCGTCAGCCATGTTTTGAGTACCTGTAAAGGCTGTGTGTTCTAATCTCGCCGGAGCCAAGATTTGTTCTTTATTTCTTTCTCTCCTTTTTATTTAATTTTCTAACTAAAATAATCAACATAAAAGGGTTGTTGGACTGTAGTACAAGTTGAAAAACTCTCTTCAATTAAGATTTAGACAAAAACAGTCTTTTATTATTAGGGTCTTCCGTCTTCAGCGGAAGACCCTTCTATTCTTATTGTTATTAGGGTCTTCCGTTAACAAAGGAAGGCTCTCTTTTTTTCTTCGGTTTCTTTTTATTACAGGTTATTAGACCTGTTATTAAGTCAAAAGACCTCTTATTTAATATGAAATAAAATGGGACTGGTCCTTAAAATTAAGGATCCTACAGGGTGGATAATCCTTCATCCATCGCTCTTTTAGATCACATCTGCATTTCCTGATATGTTTCGTTGATGAAGATAAAAGGCAAGGTCATTTCCTGTTCTAAAAATCGGACGGAAGACCTCCTCGTTGCTTGCAACGAGATCGTGTCTAGTTATTATTCTTTTTTTTTTCTCCCACGTTTTCTCGAAAACGCTTCAGTCGATTTTGATAAAACTTTCAGATCTTGTTTATGACAACATTTGTAAGAAAAGTACGTGGGTTTTTTTTGGTCGTCACTTCCGGTCCCGAGATATTAAAGATTTTATGTTTTTGCTTGTTCACGAGTTTTCTCCAAAAGTATTTAAGATAGAACTTTCAAATTTTCAGAGATCGTAGAGAGTGAACGGCCGCAGTGTACTACGCATATCCAAACGTCTGCCGTCACTTCTGGTCGTCAGCGGAAGGAAATGAAAAACCTTAATTTTTCAATTTTTTGAACTTGAATTTTTTTATGTTACTATTCGATAGAGACACTCTAAAAACCTCTTAATATGAAATCTGTTTTAAAATCGATCCATGCATTCTCGAGATTTTGGGCTCCAAAGTTCTGAAGCGAGAGTCCGCGTAGCTCAGTCGTTAGAGTGGTGGACTTGTGTCCAGGCGACCCGGGTTCAGTCCCCGAGTGCCGATTATTTGTTCTTGCTTAACTGTGTTTTGTTTAACGATTTTATCTTTATAATGATGGATTTGAATGTTTTCCGTTTTCTTTTTGTCATAAATAAAAATAATAGCGGCTTTTTTTCAGTACAAATATAGAGCTCTTTTCTGTCAACTGCTCGCTAAATTCGGACGATTGTCGCATTGCCGGCATCAAAGACATGCCGCCGAAGCACCCCTGCAGTTCGACCGCATTAGAGTTCACTGAATCGCTTTGCCGGCATCAAAGAAATGCCGCCATTTCAATGATTGTATACACACAACATTTAGCAATGCACCAACGTTTTTAGTATTTCACATGGCTTAAAAAGAAAGGTTGTTTTGTATTTATTCAAACATTTAGATATGTACATGTATGCATGTATACATGCGTTTATTGACAAATGTTGCGTTTATATTGAATTCCTGAACACTAAAATCTCTCTCTCTCTCTCTCTCTCTCTCTCTCTCTCTCTCTCTCTCTCTCTCTCTCTCTCTCTCTCTCTCAGATCTACTACAGGTAACATGGAGTAATGAGGCTAGAGGCTAATGTACATTTGACGTCAAAAAAAGTAAATACGTATTTTTTTCTAGTTACGGGATATTGTCTACGGATGTTATTTTTTGAAATTCACTGTTCAATGATTTAATAACAAATCTATTGACTGTCTGGGATTAAAAAAACCGATTTTTATTATCAACTGAATGCTTAACATTGGTCATTTAGACATAACACTTGGGTATCGTTTGGATTCGGGAAAATGGGGAATAAATAATCATACTATATTTTAATGATGTAGGTTATTTTATTTGCTGACTTACCAGAATTTTTTATTATGCAGTTATTGTCGGCAAAGAAAAACTTGAGACAAAAAGAAATATAATTCATATGAAAAAGCAGATAAAACAATTATTAATTTCTTTATCAAATCAGAGACGTAAATGTTATTTATGTCTCTGATCAAATCGATTTCTGATTAATCTCTCTCTCTCTCTCTCTCTCTCTCTCTCTCTCTCTCTCTCTCTCATCATACATATGTAGTGTTTAGCATGTAAATGTTATGGCATTTTATATATTTTATTTCTGAAAACTTTAAAAGTAAAAAGTAAATCCATAAATTGCGTTTGATGTAAGATTTTAAAAGATTATTGCAAATGTTTCTCGACTTGTTGCAATACTGCTGTTGTCATAGGCAAAATCCCATCGTGAGCTCTGGACCGGTAAATGTCCGAGTAAAAATAAACTGGCGACTTCGAGAGAATAATGCGTATATCTCCCCTATTGTAAGACCCATCAACTTAAAATTCGGCAGGAGTGTATCTCAGACATTACTTTTATGAAAAATACATGCACGTTGCGAGTGTTTTAAAGATTAATTGATTTTTTAGGATTTTGAAGCGAGCTGGTAGTTTTCTATCTGGGTCAGAGTTCGACCTCTTTCTTTATTTATGGTTTCATTGAAATTAATGTTGAAATGGGACTTGGCCCCTGTGCAGCCACGTAATATTTCTGTTGCATGTATATTTCTTTTTTTCCGTTTAGTCTGAATCTACGATAGCGTGTGAACTACTTATGAATGTTAGAACTGTGGAAATTACTGCATCAAATTTTTACCGAATAAATTTACGTGTTACTGATTTCGTTATTTCTACATTTATAAAGATTCTATCAATCCTGCTGAAATAAAACAGTCAAACATAATAGTAAACGACACGAACAAAAATTCTCAACACTGAAATACATGGGTAAACTGCATCAGTCATTGTTTTAGGACTTCCCCTAATAGTTGTTACACGAATCCGAGATCCACACCTCAAAATTCTATTTTCGATTTATTTACGACGAAAATCAAGCTCGGGTCTTTTCACCCCCCTCCAGACAAAAACACGCGTCAATATTTCAAATGACCTCGCACTGTTACCAAACCTAAATAGTCAGACATCTTACACTTTGTTTTTCATCTCATACAAAAACTCAGCTCTTCTCCCGGGCGGAAACGCCCCAAATTCAAACACAAATTCGGGAATTATTTCGCGTCAGCCATGTTTTGAGACACCTGTAAAGGCTGTGTGTTCTAATCTCGCCGGAGCCAAGATTTGTTCTTTATTTCTTTCTCTCCTTTTTATTTAATTTTCTAACTAAAATAATCAACATAAAAGGGTTGTTGGACTGTAGTACAAGTTGAAAAACTCTCTTCAATTAAGATTTAGACAAAAACAGTCTTTTATTATTAGGGTCTTCCGTCTTCAGCGGAAGACCCTTCTATTCTTATTGTTATTAGGGTCTTCCGTTAACAAAGGAAGGCTCTCTTTTTTTCTTCGGTTTCTTTTTATTACAGGTTATTAGACCTGTTATTAAGTCAAAAGACCTCTTATTTAATATGAAATAAAATGGGACTGGTCCTTAAAATTAAGGATCCTACAGGGTGGATAATCCTTCATCCATCGCTCTTTTAGATCACATCTGCATTTCCTGATATGTTTCGTTGATGAAGATAAAAGGCAAGGTCATTTCCTGTTCTAAAAATCGGACGGAAGACCTCCTCGTTGCTTGCAACGAGATCGTGTCTAGTTATTATTCTTTTTTTTTCTCCCACGTTTTCTCAAAAACGCTTCAGTCGATTTTGATAAAACTTTCAGATCTTGTTTATGACAACATTTGTAAGAAAAGTACGTGGGATTTTTTTGGTCGTCACTTCCGGTCCCGAGATATTAAAGATTTTATGTTTTTGCTTGTTCACGAGTTTTCTCCAAAAGTATTTAAGATAGAACTTTCAAATTTTCAGAGATCGTAGAGAGTGAACGGCCGCAGTGTACTACGCATATCCAAACGTCTGCCGTCACTTCCAGTCGTCAGCGGAAGGAAATGAAAAACCTTAATTTTTCAATTTTTTGAACTTGAATTTTTTTTATGTTACTATTCGATAGAGACACTCTAAAAACCTCTGAATATGAAATCTGTTTTAAAATCGATCCATGCATTCTCGAGATTTTGGGCTCCAAAGTTCTGAAGCGAGAGTCCGCGTAGCTCAGTCGTTAGAGTGGTGGACTTGTGTCCAGGCGACCCGGGTTCAGTCCCCGAGTGCCGATTATTTGTTCTTGCTTAACTGTGTTTTGTTTAACGATTTTATCTTTATAATGATGGATTTGAATGTTTTCCGTTTTCTTTTTGTCATAAATAAAAATAATAGCGGCTTTTTTTCAGTACAAATATAGAGCTCTTTTCTGTCAACTGCTCGCTAAATTCGGACGATTGTCGCATTGCCGGCATCAAAGACATGCCGCCGAAGCACCCCTGCAGTTCGACCGCATTAGAGTTCACTGAATCGCTTTGCCGGCATCAAAGAAATGCCGCCATTTCAATGATTGTATACACACAACATTTAGCAATGCACCAACGTTTTTAGTATTTCACATGGCTTAAAAAGAAAGGTTGTTTTGTATTTATTCAAACATTTAGATATGTACATGTATGCATGTATACATGCGTTTATTGACAAATGTTGCGTTTATATTGAATTCCTGAACACTAAAATCTCTCTCTCTCTCTCTCTCTCTCTCTCTCTCTCTCTCTCTCTCTCTCTCTCTCTCTCAGATCTACTACAGGTAACATGGAGTAATGAGGCTAGAGGCTAATGTACATTTGACGTCAAAAAAAGTAAATACGTATTTTTTTCTAGTTACGGGATATTGTCTACGGATGTTATTTTTTGAAATTCACTGTTCAATGATTTAATAACAAATCTATTGACTGTCTGGGATTAAAAAAACCGATTTTTATTATCAACTGAATGCTTAACATTGGTCATTTAGACATAACACTTGGGTATCGTTTGGATTCGGGAAAATGGGGAATAAATAATCATACTATATTTTTAATGATGTAGGTTATTTTATTTGCTGACTTACCAGAATTTTTTATTATGCAGTTATTGTCGGCAAAGAAAAACTTGAGACAAAAAGAAATATAATTCATATGAAAAAGCAGATAAAACAATTATTAATTTCTTTATCAAATCAGAGACGTAAATGTTATTTATGTCTCTGATCAAATCGATTTCTGATTAATCTCTCTCTCTCTCTCTCTCTCTCTCTCTCTCTCTCTCTCTCATCATACATATGTAGTGTTTAGCATGTAAATGTTATGGCATTTTATATATTTTATTTCTGAAAACTTTAAAAGTAAAAAGTAAATCCATAAATTGCGTTTGATGTAAGATTTTAAAAGATTATTGCAAATGTTTCTCGACTTGTTGCAATACTGCTGTTGTCATAGGCAAAATCCCATCGTGAGCTCTGGACCGGTAAATGTCCGAGTAAAAATAAACTGGCGACTTCGAGAGAATAATGCGTATATCTCCCCTATTGTAAGACCCATCAACTTAAAATTCGGCAGGAGTGTATCTCAGACATTACTTTTATGAAAAATACATGCACGTTGCGAGTGTTTTAAAGATTAATTGATTTTTTAGGATTTTGAAGCGAGCTGGTAGTTTTCTATCTGGGTCAGAGTTCGACCTCTTTCTTTATTTATGGTTTCATTGAAATTAATGTTGAAATGGACTTGGCCCCTGTGCAGCCACGTAATATTTCTGTTGCATGTATATTTCTTTTTTTCCGTTTAGTCTGAATCTACGATAGCGTGTGAACTACTTATGAATGTTAGAACTGTGGAAATTACTGCATCAAATTTTTACCGAATAAATTTACGTGTTACTGATTTCGTTATTTCTACATTTATAAAGATACTATCAATCCTGCTGAAATAAAACAGTCAAACATAATAGTAAACGACACGAACAAAAATTCTCAACACTGAAATACATGGGTAAACTGCATCAGTCATTGTTTTAGGACTTCCCCTAATAGTTGTTACACGAATCCGAGATCCACACCTCAAAATTCTATTTTCGATTTATTTACGACGAAAATCAAGCTCGGGTCTTTTCACCCCCCTCCAGACAAAAACACGCGTCAATATTTCAAATGACCTCGCACTGTTACCAAACCTAAATAGTCAGACATCTTACACTTTGTTTTTCATCTCATACAAAAACTCAGCTCTTCTCCCGGGCAGAAACGCCCCAAATTCAAACACAAATTCGGGAATTATTTCGCGTCAGCCATGTTTTGAGACACCTGTAAAGGCTGTGTGTTCTAATCTCGCCGGAGCCAAGATTTGTTCTTTCTCTATTTCTTTCTCTCCTTTTTATTTAATTTTCTAACTAAAATAATCAACATAAAAGGGTTGTTGGACTGTAGTACAAGTTGAAAAACTCTCTTCAATTAAGATTTAGACAAAAACAGTCTTTTATTATTAGGGTCTTCCGTCTTCAGCGGAAGACCCTTCTATTCTTATTGTTATTAGGGTCTTCCGTTAACAAAGGAAGGCTCTCTTTTTTTCTTCGGTTTCTTTTTATTACAGGTTATTAGACCTGTTATTAAGTCAAAAGACCTCTTATTTAATATGAAATAAAATGGGACTGGTCCTTAAAATTAAGGATCCTACAGGGTGGATAATCCTTCATCCATCGCTCTTTTAGATCACATCTGCATTTCCTGATATGTTTCGTTGATGAAGATAAAAGGCAAGGTCATTTCCTGTTCTAAAAATCGGACGGAAGACCTCCTCGTTGCTTGCAACGAGATCGTGTCTAGTTATTATTCTTTTTTTTTTCTCCCACGTTTTCTCGAAAACGCTTCAGTCGATTTTGATAAAACTTTCAGATCTTGTTTATGACAACATTTGTAAGAAAAGTACGTGGGTTTTTTTTGGTCGTCACTTCCGGTCCCGAGATATTAAAGATTTTATGTTTTTGCTTGTTCACGAGTTTTCTCCAAAAGTATTTAAGATAGAACTTTCAAATTTTCAGAGATCGTAGAGAGTGAACGGCCGCAGTGTACTACGCATATCCGAACGTCTGCCGTCACTTCCAGTCGTCAGCGGAAGGAAATGAAAAACCTTAATTTTTCAATTTTTTGAACTTGAATTTTTTTTATGTTACTATTCGATAGAGACACTCTAAAAACCTCTGAATATGAAATCTGTTTTAAAATCGATCCATGCATTCTCGAGATTTTGGGCTCCAAAGTTCTGAAGCGAGAGTCCGCGTAGCTCAGTAGTTAGAGTGGTGGCCTTGTGTCCAGGCGACCCGGGTTCAGTCCCCGAGTGCCGATTATTTGTTCTTGCTTAACTGTGTTTTGTTTAACGATTTTATCTTTATAATGATGGATTTGAATGTTTTCCGTTTTCTTTTTGTCATAAATAAAAATAATAGCGGCTTTTTTTCAGTACAAATATAGAGCTCTTTTCTGTCAACTGCTCGCTAAATTCGGACGATTGTCGCATTGCCGGCATCAAAGACATGCCGCCGAAGCACCCCTGCAGTTCGACCGCATTAGAGTTCACTGAATCGCTTTGCCGGCATCAAAGAAATGCCGCCATTTCAATGATTGTATACACACAACATTTAGCAATGCACCAACGTTTTTAGTATTTCACATGGCTTAAAAAGAAAGGTTGTTTTGTATTTATTCAAACATTTAGATATGTACATGTATGCATGTATACATGCGTTTATTGACAAATGTTGCGTTTATATTGAATTCCTGAACACTAAAATCTCTCTCTCTCTCTCTCTCTCTCTCTCTCTCTCTCTCTCTCTCTCTCTCTCTCTCTCTCTCTCTCAGATCTACTACAGGTAACATGGAGTAATGAGGCTAGAGGCTAATGTACATTTGACGTCAAAAAAAGTAAATACGTATTTTTTTCTAGTTACGGGATATTGTCTACGGATGTTATTTTTTGAAATTCACTGTTCAATGATTTAATAACAAATCTATTGACTGTCTGGGATTAAAAAAACCGATTTTTATTATCAACTGAATGCTTAACATTGGTCATTTAGACATAACACTTGGGTATCGTTTGGATTCGGGAAAATGGGGAATAAATAATCATACTATATTTTTAATGATGTAGGTTATTTTATTTGCTGACTTACCAGAATTTTTTATTATGCAGTTATTGTCGGCAAAGAAAAACTTGAGACAAAAAGAAATATAATTCATATGAAAAAGCAGATAAAACAATTATTAATTTCTTTATCAAATCAGAGACGTAAATGTTATTTATGTCTCTGATCAAATCGATTTCTGATTAATCTCTCTCTCTCTCTCTCTCTCTCTCTCTCTCTCTCTCTCATCATACATATGTAGTGTTTAGCATGTAAATGTTATGGCATTTTATATATTTTATTTCTGAAAACTTTAAAAGTAAAAAGTAAATCCATAAATTGCGTTTGATGTAAGATTTTAAAAGATTATTGCAAATGTTTCTCGACTTGTTGCAATACTGCTGTTGTCATAGGCAAAATCCCATCGTGAGCTCTGGACCGGTAAATGTCCGAGTAAAAATAAACTGGCGACTTCGAGAGAATAATGCGTATATCTCCCCTATTGTAAGACCCATCAACTTAAAATTCGGCAGGAGTGTATCTCAGACATTACTTTTATGAAAAATACATGCACGTTGCGAGTGTTTTAAAGATTAATTGATTTTTTAGGATTTTGAAGCGAGCTGGTAGTTTTCTATCTGGGTCAGAGTTCGACCTCTTTCTTTATTTATGGTTTCATTGAAATTAATGTTGAAATGGACTTGGCCCCTGTGCAGCCACGTAATATTTCTGTTGCATGTATATTTCTTTTTTTCCGTTTAGTCTGAATCTACGATAGCGTGTGAACTACTTATGAATGTTAGAACTGTGGAAATTACTGCATCAAATTTTTACCGAATAAATTTACGTGTTACTGATTTCGTTATTTCTACATTTATAAAGATACTATCAATCCTGCTGAAATAAAACAGTCAAACATAATAGTAAACGACACGAACAAAAATTCTCAACACTGAAATACATGGGTAAACTGCATCAGTCATTGTTTTAGGACTTCCCCTAATAGTTGTTACACGAATCCGAGATCCACACCTCAAAATTCTATTTTCGATTTATTTACGACGAAAATCAAGCTCGGGTCTTTTCACCCCCCTCCAGACAAAAACACGCGTCAATATTTCAAATGACCTCGCACTGTTACCAAACCTAAATAGTCAGACATCTTACACTTTGTTTTTCATCTCATACAAAAACTCAGCTCTTCTCCCGGGCGAAAACGCCCCAAATTCAAACACAAATTCGGGAATTATTTCGCGTCAGCCATGTTTTGAGACACCTGCAAAGGCTGTGTGTTCTAATCTCGCCGGAGCCAAGATTTGTTCTTTCTCTCTATTTCTTTCTCTGCTATTTATTTAATTTTCTAACTAAAATAATCAACATAAAAGGGTTGTTGGACTGTAGTACAAGTTGAAAAACACTCTTCAATTAAGATTTAGACAAAAACAGTCTTTTATTATTAGGGTCTTCCGTCTTCAGCGGAAGACCCTTCTATTCTTATTGTTATTAGGGTCTTCCGTTAACAAAGGAAGGCCCTTTTTTTTCTTCGGTTTCTTTTTATTACAGGTTATTAGACCTGTTATTAAGTCAAAAGACCTCTTATTTAATATGAAATAAAATGGGACTGGTCCTTAAAATTAAGGATCCTACAGGTGTATAATCCTTCATCCATCGCTCTTTTAGATCACATCTGCATTTCCTGATATGTTTCGTTGATGAAGATAAAAGGCAAGGTCATTTCCTGTTCTAAAAATCGGACGGAAGACCTCCTCGTTGCTCGCAACGAGATCGTGTCTAGTTGCACTTATAATTTGATGCTAAAAAGGAAAAGCCTTACTTTTCGAATACTAAATCTTTTTAATATTAAGACGCACACTAAAGTGCGATCTATCGAAAAGACATTATATGAAATGACAGCTGATGGAACGATGCTAAATTCTGTACTTTTATTAATGATTAAACCTTTTTAATAATGAAACTTCACATGAGAGTTTGCTTAAAGGATTTATACATTCAGATGGGACCGTTTACATAATATTTCAATATTATTCAGCAAAAATATTCTAAAAACATGACACAATAGATTAAATACTTATTTTTGGCAAAATAAAATGCCCCAAATGTCACCAGCAACAATATTAAGATAGTAATTTTTTTTATTTTTGTAATGACACGCACTTTTTTTTGTAAAGCTTTAAATAATTTTAGACAACCTAATTCACGGATATTTACAAAAGACTCAAAACATTACATATCTAGCTCTGATCAAAGAACCCCTATTTCGACATAAATTTATGGTAGTCTCGCCCATTTTAATACAAGATAGATTCTCGATTCCTTATATAGGATAAGTGGGACAAAAACACTCACAAAGAAAAAAGAAAGACTTGCTCTACCTAATTTATAACGTAGTTGTAAGATAAGAAAATTCGACCAGTATAATAATCGACGTTTCTTGTCAGATATTGTATAACCTTGTTGTGATCGTTTACACAAATTGGTGAAGGAATTGAAGACATGCCTAAAGAAAATATGTCGAAGTTAGGCATACACCGTGTCACATGCCAAAAAGTTTTATTGAAAACGTTTAAAAAATTGGATTTGATAGAAACAAATATACTTACCCCTCCCCCCACCCACCCCCCTCTCACACACACACATACACAAGCCACGTTTGTGGAAAGGCTTTAAGCCCGGTCCAGCTTTCAAAAGCTTATGGCTATGAATATCTGTATGTTTTGGATTTTTTAAAAGAATGATTTGTTCTGATACAAGACAAATGTAAAAATTGTTCTAATGGACATACATACAACACAACTAATGTTTTACATCGCTAGCAATGGTAGAAGTTATCTCGAAAACCAATATGTCTCGAAGGATAAAATATTTTACCTTTAAAAAGATAACGCACGATAACAAATCTTTAACACTTAATGTCACATAAATTTCCACTTTGACCAAGTTGTACCTTGTATTAAGCGTCTTATCTATCACAATTTCAGACTCTGACAAGACCTGCAGAGGCTAATGATTATATGGTAAAAGTAAGTAAAATCATTTTAGTTTTTCATATATCCCATTTTTGCAAAATTTCCTTGTAGGCTATCAACTTTAACTTTAAAGTGAATCAATTAAGAAGTAAGATTTCAAATCAACATCTTGGGTATTGTCTTGTAACAAACAATGTCTGTGACATCATGAGGAAGAAAGCATCATCCTAGACCATATTTCAGAGTTCAACAACAACTTAGTTTTTATTTATTAGTAATACATATGTAATTCGTGTGTTAGTGATTTTAGAATTTCCAGTCAAAGGAAGATATGTTCAATTCAAACGATCCCTCATAAATGTACATTGTAGAAAGTAACCACTGAGCAAAACATATTTGAGCAGCCTTCTCTTCCTATATGCTATTCAGGAAACTGGATTGTCCACTTACACGTTCTATAGCCCTAATTCAACGCCTTCTCTTGAAACAAAATCATTTACTTTCTCTATTGACCGATAAAAAGTTTTTCGTTTCGCTTTACGTTAAGCAACATATGAGTTTACCTATCACAGTGTTAGATATTTGACAACACTCGGTCTACTGAATCATATCAAAATATCTATATTACTTGGAAAGGAATAGCAAGATGAGGAAAAAATCTGATTTTCATTTACGAATCTAAAATCTCTAACTTTGATTATTTCTGAATAAAGTATATAATTTTTAAAAATCTTGAAATTTCATTCCCAATGAAGTTTGTCTTTAACGAGACCGGGTCTCATTTTCTATTTCTTGAAGTTTTACTTCAGTGTCAATTATTTTTTGATTAAAAATATTTTATATATCGTCCCGATTTCTTAGGAGTTGTACCGAAAGTTGTCAAAGTTTACTATTGAGCAAAATGGAGAATTGTTGTATATGCGCAAAATATTAACCTTTTTTCTGTAGTTTTTGTATTTCTGCCCTAAGGTTTTCCTGTATGAAAACTTTTGTAAAAATCTTGACAACCTGCTTTGGTCCAGCAATTATATCAAAGTTGATTTTTTTCAATGTCCAAACTCTTTTATTTTACGATATACATTGGCAAAAAAATTCATTATTAGAAAAATAATTTCAATTGCTTAATATATATTTCTTGTGATGTCATGTAAAAAAAATCCTAACTAAAAACCTTTGCCCGCTTCATATTTTTCTCCGGCTTTATGCATAGTTTACATTACAGGAAAACGATGTTGTCGTAAGCGCCGTTAAATCTTTTTATCAGATTAAGTATATGTTATCACAAATTCTCGATTTACGAACGTAACGAGGAATCTTAACTTTGAATAAAAACAAGATGCAAAAGAAAGTGAATGCACCTACAACTCCTTGAAAATAAAAAGCTGCGTAAAACCATGTGCACTCGAACTGTACTCAACCTCGTTAAAACAGTTGATTTTGCTTAAAATGATGATAAATTATTGACGAAAAGCTAATAGTGATATCAAGACTTTTGAAAATGAGACTAACCGAATCCCAAAATTTATCGTGTCGAAATGTGATAATTATTCTTTATTGAGTATGTCCTAGATTTCTGAATTTTTAAAAACGTGTTGGTTTTAGAAGCCTAAAAATTATCCTATTGAAATTTTACTTGGACCATTTAAACTAAATAAACAGTTTATGGCTAGAAAACCATCAACTTCCATCTCCATTTTACATTTATCTAGACAATAGGTCTTTGTTAAGTCACTCCTTCGTACTGAAATTTGTTACTTGAAGAAGTTTTATTTTATTGGTAATTGATATATTTTCATATGCAAATAAAAGATTCTGAAAATGATTGCCAAGTCAAAACTGATTTACTGATATTGTTGGTAACTAATGCATTTAATAACGCCTTACATAAGCTTTTTTTATTGTTTTATTCTCATGGAATTTTGTCTTCTTTTAAATTGAAGATCAGAATTTAAGTTTTATTTCAAATTATTTAATATTACAGAATAATGCAATAATACTAAATGCAATTTCAGATTTTACAATGTCTGAAGAAGAGATACCCAAAACAGCCAAACACTATTCGGTATGTGATATTGAAAAGTGCAAAAATTACTGCCAATTTTACTGCATTCCTTGCCACTTACAATTGTGTGAACAATGCTCATATGATCATTGGAACAGTCTGGAAAGCAAGAACCATGAATTGGCCTTCTACCCACTATTCACACGACAACTCCCCGAAGAGAAATGCAAGCTCCACCCAACTCGAAATCTATACATTCTTTGTAAACATTGCAATAGTCCTCTATGTACTAAGTGCATGCTCATGGAGGATCATTCCAGTCATCAAATGGATGATTTGGAAAACCATTATTTGAAAAAGGTTGCATTTTGCCAAATAGAAATCTCGAAAATCCAGGAGTATTTCCTTCCAACCTCACAAGGCTTGAAAAAGGATATAGATGACGATATAAAAAAATTAAAAGATGTAATGATTGACATCAGGAATTCTATAAAGGCTGAAGCTGAGTCTCTGAAAAAGCTAGTAGATATAGTAGCGTTGGAAAAAGTGAAACAAGCCGTTAAGATAGAAGACTCACTCCTCAATGCGTTAACATCACAGAAAACAACTTATGATGAATACATTGCAGACCTTGAGAATTTCGCCCAAGAGTTTCATAGCTACATGTCCTCAACCAATGTCAGAGATTTTTTTCCTGATCAGTTTGCAAAATTGAAAATTGAGGCAATACCAGAGGCAGTTCAATTAGCCCTTCCATCGTTTACTAATGGTAATTTCAAACACGACGATGTCTTCCAGCTTCTTGGCGATGTAAACGTTAACAACAATGAACAGGTAAAAAGGAAAATAAAATCTCAGTCTTTCTCTGTCACCAAGGTAAAAGAGTTTACGGTACCAGGCGTTGGCAGTGCATTTCACGTATCAAATGATAAAACAGGCAGACTATGGGTCAGTGATGATGACAATAAACTGGTCCAAATAGATTTACAAGGGAGTCAGTTACAGGAAGAACAAACCAGTGGTAGCCATGGTTACCATACAGTTACAAAAGATAATGATCTGTTATATACAGTATTATACAAAAATGTCATCACTCGGGTAACTCTCGGTAATGAAAGAAATGATTTTATTAAGACAGGAGGCTGGGCACCAATCAGCATATACGCATCTCAAATAAATGGGGACATTCTAGTAGGGATGATAAAAGTTATCGAGGTTAAAGTCACCAGGTACAACACAACAGGGGAAGAAATACAGAATATACAGAAGGACAACAAAGGACATGAATTGTATAATAAACCACACTACATAACAGAAAATATCAATGGCGATATCTGTACATCGGATATTAAAAGACAAGCTGTAGTAGTAGTGGATAAATCAGGACAATACAGGTTCTCATACACAGGTCAGGGGCCGGAGTTTCGTCCCTATGGTATCTGTGTTGATTTCCTCGGTCACATCATTGTTTGTGATGGTATCAGTAACACAATTGACATCCTTAATCAGGACGGTCAGTTCCTGTCTCTTCTACTGACACAACGAGAGCTACAATGTCCCCGCAGTGTATGTGTAGATGTTGACAAAACTATTTATATTGGACAATGTGACACAAACATAGTGTCAGTATTCAAATATCTGTAGAAACAAAAGTAAACCTGTATATTTAACATAAAGATAAATTTCTTTAAACTTTCATATACAGCACAAGCTGAATAAACGCTTTCTTTTAATATTAAAAATAAATTCAATATCTTATATTCTTTAAGGTAGCTGGCGTGTTTGCATTCGTCATCAACTTGGACGATTCTTGTGGCCGTTTTGTGCATATTGGTTTAAGACGTCATAACGGAAACACCTCATGATTTCCCGCTTCGCTTTTATTCCGTTAAATGCTAGGAGTAATTTTAAAAAATAATTATCAATTTTATGTTTGGTTTGAATTATATTTGTGGTTTTTCATGTACGAATCACAAGTAGAAAATGGAAACAATTACATTTTATCATAATAACATAGATAATCCGGAAGTATTGAAGCTATTTTTTCAGTCTAATAGTATCTTAAACTGTACATAAAACTAATTAATATCAGTGGTTTCAGAGCGAAACTTTATCAATGAACAAAGAAATATTATGACACTACAATACAAGCATAAACTATTTACTATATCATGTAACCATACTGGCCAAAAATAAGTGGGAACACAGTCGCGCAGATGTATTTTCTGACATAATAGTGAAGATCTTGATAAGCAAATTAAAAGTCCACGCATGCGATTATCACCCGATTTCGAAATTTGAAAAATTTTTAAGTAATAGTTTACAAGAAAATGTGAAAATCTGGAACCGGATAATATTGCACATGCTGACAAATCTGTAACCACTCCTTCCCTAGTCGCTTGATTATGAATATGAAACTTATTATGCTCGATATGCGTCCTCTGATTTGGAATAAGAGGGGGGGAAATTGAGGTTTATTCAATTTATTATTTTTGATAGATATCAAATAAACGGATCTATTTTAATTTCTCTTGAAATTTCTTTATAATACAATAACAATATGATAGTTTTTTATATTGAAAATAATAAAAATAATTTTTTTTTATAAAATTATAGTTATTTACAGGTCCATAAAATCAGGAGGCACACGGAGGTCCCCCCAAATCATGACAATAATATAATGAATAACTTTTTAAAATTGTTTGTTATTATGCTTAAGTAAGTTTATAATTTTAGGCGCTCTAATCACTTTAAATCGGAAAATCACTTTAACTGTAACAAAGTTTATATAATTGTATGAATCTGTACATATACTTTCTCATTTCTGTAGTTTTGTGGGCTATATTCGAGTAAACAGATAAATATGTGCTATCATTTAACCTTATATCAGGAAAAGTTTCATATCTAACAGTTTAAAATTTATTAGTAAATGTTATCACTAAGTTGTACTTCACCGTCAAATACGGAAAAACAAAAAAAAACAAAATTGTAAAATAATAAAAAACATAAAATTAATAGCAAAAAATCTAGCAATTACATATATACATTTTTTTTAATATAAAACATTTGTAAATCATTCTTTCTTTACGCATAGAAACATTTGATTGATTCGTCTGAATTGTTTAAAAGTTATTTGCAATTTCTTAAAATAACTACATCCATAGAATAAAGAGGAAAAGTAAGCAAAGTTGATAAAAATTTTACACAATGAACTGTGAATCCTAAGAAAATATAGGACAAATTTTCAGGGTGTTTTCCCGTGAGATTTTTATAGGGTAAACACGCGACCCGCCTTAAGGAAAACGGGATTAAGTCTTTATTTGATTAATCGGTTCTTTGTAAAGGTTAATTGTGACTCAAACAAACATGTTTTAGTAAACATTCTCTAAATAGTACCGGTGTGTCGATCTCCAGAACATAAAATAATGTACTAAGATTCCTCTGGTATATTAATATGACTATGTCAAAGCAGACGGCATAAATTGCAGTTGACTATAAATCTGAGGCAGGCAAAGGACTGTGTCGACAATGACAAAATAATATAAGACTTCAAAAACGACACCATTTTACAGAGGACGTAAAATGAAAGTTAACGTTTATTTAATTTTAAAACAATTGGAAGCAAGTTTTCATGAAGTGTTTATAATTGTTCTTTATGTTCATATCACTGTGAATGTACGAAAATTTGTCGCAGTCGCAATGCTTTGCAAATCGTTCAGCAAATTAGAAAACAAACAACAAATTAAGCTTCCAAATTCTGTTGACATAACAAAGTTGTTTTTAACTATTCAACTCTATCAATATCAATGATATAGATTATATATTTTACATACTTCCTTTATATTCCCAGGAGCAATAAAAGCTGCTTGTTTAACAACTTTGTTTCTGGACATCTCAAACACTTTGTTACATTTTTTTTTTATTTGAAATATTGTATATAACTGTTATCTTTATTTATTTTTCTTTATTCCGGTACATACTTTATAGAATATAGAGTACTTTTATTAAACTTCTTTTAAAGTACGTTTGTAGGGTATGAAATGGATGCAAAAAGTTTAAAATCAATTAGTTAGAAAAAATTGAATTTTCAATCCAACAAAACGCTCTAGATAATCAAGTGAAAGACAAACCAAAAACCCCACAACTTTGTAAATAATTCACAGAAATCCTTTTGATTCCAAAGTAAGCTGTCAAGAGGCAATCATAAAATACTAAAAGCTACGAAATTCCTAAAATTTCATGTCAATTAACTTTGAACATTCTGCGACTGTTTTCTTTCAAGGTTCCCTGAGTTAATGCTAAGGGATCTTCTTGCTCCAGCGTCACAAACCTTTGTGGGTTCTGTGTTGTATTCTGAGAAGCAGTAGATTTTAATACATCTATTGAAGACGAACACAAGTTTCTTTTGAATCGAGTGTATTAAAAGAACAAGTTGTAAATGTACATCAAATGTCTCTCCGTTCTGCTTTCCCTCTCCTGTCTGTCTTCCTTCTCTCTCTCTCTGTCTGTCTCTCTCTCTGTCTGTCTGTCTCTCTCTCTCTCTCTCTCTCTCTCTCTCTCTCTCTCTCATATATATATATACTCTACACAGAGACCTAAATGTTAGTGCAGCAGGGCAGGAGGCTCCGGTACCAAGGCCTGCTACACCATTAGGGCACCTGTTAGGACAGCAGACACCAGTAACAGGGCCTACTGCACTATCAGGGCTCTAGAATTAGGGCACAATAATTAGGGCACCAATATTTGGGCTCCTATTGATAGAGCTTAATGATAAAAGAAATTACTAAACAGTAGTTATTTATAAAACAGGATTACATAAAACAAAATCGCTACAATTCAATATTAAATACTTTCAAATTAGCTAACCTTAGAAACTACCTTTATTCATTTACTCTGATTGTCTTAATTTTTTATATCAATCTTTTATAATATAAAATATGTAAATACTGTAAAGTAGGTGTACCTCTTGCTATAAATCTAACAATAAAATCTTTTCTTTTCTGGTTCGTTGGGTTACGCACTCCCGAGGTATTGAGTAGTGAAAATATATATGATTCTTTTTCAGCAATGATCACTGTACATTCATAGCCTGTGCGAATCACACACACACACACACACACACACACACACACACACACACACACACACACACACACACATATTTATTGTGAAAACTATCAGGAGAAAAAAGCATTTTTCTGTTATGTTGACATCTCGCTCCCTCTATCTGAAATTCACTTTAGTCATCCATACTGTATTAATAAAAAGTGCGAAAATTATCATTGTTGCCACTGTGAATGTTACCAAGAAAAACAGCAAATTCTCAACCAAGTGAAAAGTCATCACTATTTGGAATTATGCCTCCAGTCAATGCAGTTTGTACTCTAAATAAACTTAGATTTCAAACGAGTAAGATTTATCCATCATGACATTTTAATAGAAAAGTAAAACATAAGACACTGCTTAATGTAGTCCTCTACTCTGAACTAAAAGATTAATTTTAAATGATAGAATATAGATTAACCACCTAGCAACGGACATAGACATAAGAGGACCCATTGGAATTAAGTGATAATTTTTTGGATATATTTATAACCTCTCAGCATTATTAGCGTTAGCAACTACGTTAGTCTATATTTCTGGAATACGCATGCTCGACTTCACGATCTGGCATTCTGGGAAAACTACAATAGATCAATTGTACGATGACCAGTTCGTTCCATCATAAAAATAAATATGATTCGAATTCTGATGTTTCCTAATTTATTGTCTAACCTACACATAACAGTTCAAGAAAAACTTAGGTCATAGTGTGCCAAGATTGTAGATATCAATTGATAAAACCTAGCTTTCCTTCCCAGCCCTGATTACGGCGTGCGCATAGCCTCCCTCCTCCCTCTACCCCCCCCCCCCCCCCCCAAAAAAAAAACCCAAACAAACAAACAAAACCCCTCAAAATATCTTTTCAGGGTATGTTAGACAGACATGAAGTGTTTTAGAGTATTTTTTCTTGTTTTAATTGTTTACATTTTTCTATAAATTACTGACTAATCTAAGAGTCAAGTTTCTAGTTATAAGCAAGATACAGAGCTTTGTGCACTATACTATGTTTGTACAAAGAGCTGAGGTCATACTTTAATTCGTTTATATTCTAAATGCTGAAAAGAAAATACCAAGTTTCAAAATCTTAAGTTGAATGTAATAAATTCATGTAAACAAAAACATGACTTAAACCAAGGTCTGTATCTTCCTTATGATTTTACGATTGACGCTGAAATTTTGTTTAATCATTAGAAATGTCTTGCCTAAAGAATGATATGCAGTTACTACTTTCTGGTGCCCCTTCTTATATAAATTACATATATAAAATCGACACCAATTTTGATAGTTTTTTTAAACACAAGTAAATATCAAAGTATTGAAGTACTGAAAGCCGGGCTCTTTTGGTGTGTCTTTATGCATATTGTGTAGTAAAGACTGAAAATCTCTCTCTCTCTCTCTCTCTCTCTCTCTCTCTCATAAAAAAAGGAAACTTGAAACTTCGCAAAAAACTGGAGTTTGTTTAAATGACATAAGGGTAAAAAATTATCATGATTACTGAAATTGCCATTTCAAAAGGTCAGGTATCTAGCTTCATTAACAGACTGCTGAATTTGGATCGGGTTCAATATTTCTGTCTGTAAGATTTCGCGTCAGTATTTCGATACACTCGCTGGTACTAAGATTCAGATAACATGATCAAGGCCTTTCATAGATTGGACAGTTTAAGGCTTTTATCCAACATAAAACATTATTTCTTTTGTTTTAAGAATGGACACTATTAGGTTAAGCTGTTGACAATGCTGATATTTTTTTTTTTATTTGAACTAGCCTTTTCTTTAGTTTTTGGAGCAAAGTTTACGTTCTAATGTTATTTTTGGGGGCATGTAATTGTGATCAAGAAGATAACTTGTGAATTTTGATTCTTAAAGATTGAATTAAAAATACAACATTTACTCTACCGTTCTGCCGCTATGGTGAAATTTTGCGTCTTTAAAAAATGTATTGCTTTCCTGTAGCCCTCTAATAAAATAAGCTGCTATTATCCATCAAGTTGAGCACTGTGTATTATTTTTAAGAATGAACAGCTTTTATGTCCATTAATTATTTCAATAATGGACTTCTACCGGCAACTTGGATTTGATTTTTTTTTAAAATTAACATACATTTTCATGTTATTTGTCTACATTTTTTAATTTCAAAATTAGGACAATTAAAATAAATATCCTAATTCTTATTTTAATTCTTGTAAGAATTCAAATAAGATCTAAAAGAGTGAAATGTTTAGAGATTATATTTCTAAGTTAGATAATGCCTTTATTCTTTGATCGCACTTGACATAGATAACATTCGACCCTAAGTATTGGTTGATGTTATAGACGTTGATAATAGGCCATGTTGCGATTGTACCATCTTTCAAACATCTACAGCTTATTCTGTACTAGGTGTAGACAATATATGCTGGCGTTTTAGTTAAGGTCCTCTGCCTTGCAAAACAAACACAGTAGTCATCATGCTTACGAGCTACACAAACAAGTCTAAGAATAGTAGGAATGGTATATACCTTGCCTCCTCTTATTTCAAAACGGCAATCCGAAGCTTTCAGAGTACCAGGGCAAATTCCGATTATTCAACTCTGATTCCTACATGCATTTGGGTGCGAAATATTGAAAGATATTGCCTTTGACTGGATTGCATGATTCAACCTGAATCCTCTTCTTTGCATTGCTTACCTACTGCCCCGGGCTAGTAAAAATGCCATATATCTCTAGCTTATCATTTCTATCCGTAGAAAGCACAATTACGTTCTTTTTTTTCACAGAATGGATAGTTTTCGGGTTTATGTCCTTTACGGAAAATAAATCAGGAAAATAACACACATGGATATTTACTCATTTTTATCAGATTTTGGGATCGATTATCTACCCTTAACGAAGAGGAAGTAGAAAACAAGTCTCGTAAAGTCTCGTCGATATCTTTATCTTATTGATATATCAACGTCTGACAACAACCATGCAATACAAATAGAGTTTTCCAACTGCAGTTTTGTTATAGACCTGTACAATTTTTCACATATATCTAAGGTAAGTTGATGTCAAACATATATATGAGAGAACACCTTAATATATTTCTAAAATAAGGAACCTTTTCCAAGGTAAAAATGAATTTGTTATGAAAATACCGTTTAAAGATCGATATGCATTCGTCAAACAACCAATTAGCACCCTTTCATTGTATAGCTTAAACGGCAGCGTATATAAATGCGTATATTAATGTATGGTGTAAACGGAGGCAAATTAAATATTTGATCGTAAGTAAATTCCACGCACGTTACAAGATGAATCAACCTTATTTGATTTTAATCCGTTTGATTTCACTCTTTGATAAGAATTACTGTAGAATCATCAGATTTTGTGATGGCTCAATTTTCGTGGTGTTCGTGGGTAGCTCTTCCCCACCAATTTACATCCTCAACGAAAACAAATTATGAAAGAGTTATTTTTACTGAAACTGAAAACCGACGCATCCACGAAATGACATCCCCACGAATAAGCATAAAACCCAGAATCCACGACAATTTGCCCCCATGAATTTAAATTATTCCACAGTAGACGTTTCCTGCATTTGCGTAAGATATTCCTCTGACTCTAACCTCGCCTTTATGATCTGACGTTTCCTTCGTAAATTTCATGTTATAAAAGGGGTCAGATAAGTATTTTTGTTTTTTAAAATATAAAATTAATGTTAATATAGTCTTGTTAACAGATTCCAATTTTTACGCGTTTTCCTTACTTGTGTAACTTTTAACTAAATGTCAAAGACTTATCATGATCTCAAGCTAGTTACTTTCAAAACAGTTCAGAACTATAGTTTTCATTTAGAATTGAGCAAAAGCAATTCTAATATAATACCAATATTGGAGCCAATCGTAGTATCAGATTAGGTACAATTAGAAAAAAAACTTTCTTTCATAGATTACAATGTCTGAAGAAGAAATACCCGACACAGCCCAACATTATTTGGTTTGTGGTACTGAAGAGTGTAAGAACAACTGCCAGTTTTACTGCAATCATTGTCATCGACAATTGTGTGAGGAATGCACAGATGAACACAAGAAAGGTCCGGAAAACAATAACCATGAAGTGGTCCCTTTACAGACAACGCAAACCATAACTTCCTGAAGAGAAATGCAAGCTTCACCAAAAACGAAATGTTGATATATTTTGTAAAGATTGTAATGTTCCACTGTGTTCTAAGTGCATCTTCATGAAAGAGCACTCCAGTCATCAGTTTGACGACTTGGAAGAAAAATATGCCGAAAAGTTTGCATTTTGCCAAAATGAAATCTCCAAAATCAAAAACCATTTCCTCTCCACAACACTTGATTTCAAACAAGAGATAAAGGAAGATGTTACAAAATTAAAGGACGCAATGGAAGACATCAGGAATTCTATAAAAGCTGAAGCAGAGTCTTTAAAAGAGTTAATAGAAAAGGTGACATCAGATAAATTGGCTCAAGTCAATACAGTAGAAAATTCTCTTAAAAGGTCATTAGAATCCCAGGAAACAGTTTTTGATGATTACATTGCGTACCTTGATAAACTTGTTAAAGAGTTTCACAGCTATATGTCCTCAAGTGACTTCAATGTTTTATTTTCTGATGATTTTGAAAATTTGAAAATCCAGTCCATACCAGAGACAACACAACAAGTCCTACCGATGTTTACTGCGGGTCAGTTCTGCAGAGATGAGGTCACTAAACTACTTGGTTGCGTAAACATTCCTAGCCATGAACCCGAGAAAAGGAAAATAAAACCCATGGAGACTTCCTCTTCACGGCTGAAACATACAGGGGAAAACATGAAACCAACACTGTCCCTGTCTTCCTCTGACACCAAGATCAGGGAGTACACAGTACCAGGTGTTGACAGGGTATATCATATATCATTTGGTAAATCAGGCAGACTTTGGATCAGTGATAGACATGGTAAACTTGTGCAAACCGATCTACATGGAATTCAGCTACAGAAGATACAAACCAGTGGCCATGGTGGATATGTATATGGCATCCACACAGTCACATAGGACGGGGATCTGATGTACACAGACGAAAGAAACAAAGTTATTTATAGGATAAAACAGGATAATACAACCACTGAATTCATTAAAACAGGAGACTGGACACCAATCAGCATACACTCCTCCCACATCAACGGGGACATACTGGTGGGGATGATGGCTAAAGTCACCAGGTACAACAGGACAGGAGAGGAAATACAGAACATACAGAGAGACAAAGATGGACAGAGTCTGTATGATTGTCCAAACTACATCACAGAAAACATCAATGGTGATATTTGTACATCAGACATAAACAAATATGCTGTGGTGGTAGTGAATAAATTAGGACAACACAGGTTCTCCTACACAGGCCAGGGGTCAGGGTTTCTTCCAAAGGGTATATGCACCGATCTTCTCGGTTACATTCTGGTATGTGATACACCTATAAATAATGATACAGTTCATCTTCTTGATCAAGACGGTCAGTTTATATTATTTTTACTCTCAAAACAAGTGAATTCTACTAGTGTCTGTGTGGATAATGAGAATAATCTCCATGTGGGACGTCATGATACCAACACAGTGAAAGTGTACAAGTATCTACAGTAACTTCATGTGTATGCAGTCAAACGTGAAGATTATAAACTTAACATAAATATATACATTTACTTACTACTTTATACACTTACTTACCTATGTAATTATATCTTTACAATTGTATTTTTCACATTTATGAAAATGCATGTAGTGCCTTTGAATATTGTCCTAATACAAAAAGTCCGCCACAATGCATTTAGCATTGGATTATACAGTTCATATGCTAGTAAACATGTACATAAAATTTGAAGGTCTCCTTAATAATTCTATACTGAGTAAAAGAGCCTTTAACCCAAACCTAAATTTGATATTAAATTAAAATGTTGGCGTTCAGATTTACAACGCGAGAAAGAAAATAAAGAATCGAAATATAAAAATTAAAAAAAAAATAGAGACTGCCCCTGTACAGAGTACAAAAACGAAACATGACAGAACTTTTGATATGAACTGTACACCAGTATGAATTTAGACAGTAAGAAAGCATTTATTTCGAGCGTTGTGATAAAGCGTGTGTGGGTGGGGGTGCGGAAAGCATGGAAAATAACTTGGAAATTAAAGAATGTGTTGCAGTTCCTATGCTAATTTTCCCTAAAGGAGTTGCAGATAAAATAGAAAGATTAACTTATCTGGAAAGTTTATGTTAACTTTTATAAGAACATTATACAAAATTGAAAATGAATTCACAGACAAATGTGGCAAATTTCACGCTTAATAAAAGTGGAATCCTCATTGTTGTGAAAAACTGCCACCTTGAAACAAAATTAATTTAATCATAACGTTTAGAGTAAGACGATTTTTTAAAAACTGCTTTTTCCGATTTTTGTTTCACAGAGGCATATTTTAAAAAAATCTAACTTCTGGGAAAAATCATTTATACATTTGAAATCTAAGAACGCCATTTTTTTCCCCACTAAAAGTTATGTTAAGAATAGTCGGGTGGTAACGGTGTAACTGTGACCGACATTTTTGATTGGGTTCGAATCCCGAACCAGCTGGAATTTTTTATCAGATATTTCTTTTAATCGCATGAAAAGGTAATGTATATAGAAAATTTAAGAATGTCGGAATAAAGTAATTTAAACGCTTGTTCTTGTAATATTTTGTTTGCGTTCTTAATTTTTCTCTTAGATTACCGACTGTTTGAAGTTGTGTGTGAATTATAAACATTTTCTTCTTAGAAGTATTTTAAAACATTGTACGCATCAATATAATAAGTTGATCCCCCCCTTTTTATGAACTATATGCCGATTTCAAAATCATTAAAAAGGAATAAATCGGTAATGAAGCAGTAGGTTAATGACAATATGTACAGATAAAGTTGTTTCCACCTTTTTATCTGGACTAGGCGTTTATATACTATAAAAAAGGTGCGATGATTATGATTACATCTCTGGCTCTAAAGAGCCAGAATCAGATTTATCGATGTTAAGCTCCAAAGAATGACACTTTGAATACGCTGGACCGTAAGTAGAATGTCAAATTGATATAATGTGTTGACATCAAAATACAGAATACATGTATATGGTCATTTGGTAGTTGTCGTGTTCGATAGAAATGCGCGTAAAATGTGTATCACTGTATTTTCCCTACATATGAGATGTGTCTATATATTTAGATATGACTCTTCAAGCGATACGGATACATGTATTTAATTAAAGGTCAATATTCCAGCTGTTTTGCAACACTCTCTTTACAGGCACGTAGCATCGCTTTTGAAAGAGGGGGGGGGGGGGGGGGGGGGCCAGACTCATCCAAGAAATCTTGACAAGCCAAAAAAAAAGGGGGGGGGGGCAGTATATCTATAACTTCAATATACCTAGTACATCTAAAACTTCAATATAACTTCATTTTCACTACCTCTAATTTCCTTATTTTCATATCAGTTTTTTTACATACTCCCAAAAAAGTGGGAGGGGGGGGGGGCAACTCCATGATAATTGAATTTTTATATGTAAATTTAAAACAATTTGTTGCTGCGAGAAAAGTGTGTGTGTGGGGGGGGGGGGGGGCAGCCTCGGACCCCCCCCCCCTTCGAAAAATCTCCCCTCGCATGGGGGCATATTAGGGACCACGCCATGCAGACATTGATCAGTCAGTCAATCATCAATTTAAAAGGAAAATATTTGATAAAAACATGTTTAATTTAAAAATAACACACATGAAGTAATGGATGTTGATCTGATGAATCATGACGTTATTTGCTCATCTTGTCTTAGAGCGCCGCTCCAATCTAAAAAAAAAAGTATTCAACTTTACTAATATTTGAATCAATTTGACAGTCATGCATGAATTGAAATGTTTTGTTATAACAAGTCAGTTTTAGAACCTTTAGTGAATCAGTTCTTTGTAAAGGTTGTGTCCCAGACAGACGAGTTCTGTGGTGGTTCCTTGAATAGTGATGGTCTCTCCAGCGTTTAGAACGAAGCCATCGTACAAACATCCGTCTGAAACGTCAAAAGAACGCTGTAAATTTAGACGTTTGATTAAAGCAGACAGCAGTACTGATGTAGTAGAAATCTCATCAAAATTGTTGTTGATTTATTTTATGCATTTTGAATTAAGCATTACAAACCTTGACCATTGCTGTTTCTTTTTGTTTCACAGTTTCCGCTACAAAAACACACATACAATTTTTAGCTAAGTTTCATAAATGAAACTAAATATTAATAAAGGTTGATTATCAAAGGCCATTTGTTATCAAAGTTTACAATTTTTAGCTAAGGTATAGATAATCTGAGATTCCTGACTTGTCAATCTAAGGGTAATGGTACTCAGGTGACCGTTAAAACCTTTGGGCCTCTTGTCTTAAGAAATAAAGGATCGGTATAGATTTAAATATACTAACTATATACTAGATTTGCTTACTATAAAGGTGTGATGTTGCTGAGGTTGTTTCTGCCCAGACAGGTCATCTTAGCGAGGCAGGGTTTGATCAGGATCTCCTCCCCGGTAGAGTAGACATGCCCATCAAACAAACACCCGCCTACATAGAGGACATGTCTTATTTATATACATATATTGAAATTCCAAGAAATGAAAATGTTTTGCGCGCCAATCTTTAAAAATATTTTTAAAACGGTTTGACCAATGAACCACGCATAAATGAGACACGTGGTTGAAAGACTCACTTTGTCCATCGTCGGCACGCTTCGTCATTGTGTTAGAGCAATCACCGCTGAAACAATTCGAGCAATCATAAACTGAATGCATACCCAGTATATTTATATTGGATGTGAGAATAGTGACGAATAAAATTTATATTTACGGTAGTAAATCTTGCAGGCGAAATATTAATATCAAAGGCCAAAAATTGAACGATGTACACACTTAATATTTCTATATAGTTAATCAGTACAAGACTTACAACAGAGGAGTGAGGCTGGAGTATAAGTTGTTACCCAGACATGTCATCTCCCCCAGACAACCCGCGATGACAACTTTCTCGTTCTTCTGATAAACACGGCCATCAAACAAACAACCAGCTGTAATTATACAAAGTTGACTTTTTTCTTTTGCAGAATGCATATTTACAAAATGCGCAAAGAAAATATCTTACTTTCATACAACTGTTTGAACCATTTATTCTGTGATGAAAGAACATAAGAAAATTAAAGTGGTTTTGTTACAATGCGCATTTGACCTTGACCTGATAAAGCATATGAC
The DNA here is from genome assembly GCA_015776775.1 of Magallana hongkongensis. Classification (NCBI taxonomy): domain Eukaryota; kingdom Metazoa; phylum Mollusca; class Bivalvia; order Ostreida; family Ostreidae; genus Magallana; species Magallana hongkongensis. The sequence continues at coordinate 29,033,060 of CM027473.1, read as the reverse complement.
CAAGACTTATAATCCGACCAGGAGTCGTCGTTGGAAATGTGTCATATTGCGACCTCTATTGATCTCATCTTACATGTAATCGAAATCTCAACTTATCCTGCTTTTACATTGCATACTTACTTTGACCATTGGCAGCTCTCTTGTGTGGACAAACGCCCCTAAAAAGTTACATATGTTTAAAACTAGTGTATAACATGTTATACTTAAACTATTTTTTTCTGTTACCGTACTATAATAAGAAATGTTTACATGTTCTTCGACCTTTAATAAACGTGAATTTGGAAGAAGAAAAATTATTATGATAGTACATGGTTACCCCCATTGCTGCAGATCGCCGTAGGCGTTGTTGCCTAGACAAGTCATGGCGCCTAGGCAGTGAGCTATCACTATTTGTTCTCCGGACGAGTACATTTTGCCGTCAAACAAACATCCTGCAAAATTTTGAAAATGCATACGCATGGACAAAGGTTTAACGAACAAGGGAAGAAACTTTCTAAAATCAAACTAAACGAAACATCGTCAAATTTGAAGATATACACGTATTATTATGCTTTGGAATCACCAGCTAGTGTGTTTTAATTAAATCACCGGTAACTTTTTAAGGCAGACTGGTGTTAAAATTATTACTTCTTTTTTTAAGCAAACACACGACAAAAAATATGTTTGAATTTTTCCGGGAAAACAAGAATGTTCATCCAAATCAGATGCGATGTTGATTTATAGTTTGAATTCATTATGAAGGAATGTTCGTTTAAAAAAATTGAAATAGAATTTTGGTCATTTACCTTCATTTAATATTATTTTTAAAATAACTCCGATTCTAAATTGAACAACGTTATAGTTTTGATTCAATCTCATAAAAGTATATACTAGTACGTTAAAAAAAATATTTGAAAAATAGTTTACTTGTAAACCGTGCATTATTTTTTTTCTTCACAATTTTAACATCTAAACTAATCACCAGTATACATATAGGTACATTCTCCATTGCATATTTTTAATTTTAAAAAATCATCAATTTTCGTGGAAAAAAAATATTTGTGGCAAAGGTACATTCTCCATTGCATATTTTTAATTTAAAAAATCATCAATTTTCGTGGAGAAAAAATATCTGTGAGAAAGATAACTGCATTGGCTTTACTTGTATTAAGCTGCTGCAAAAAAGTAACTGGAAGAGTCATATCCTATATATGCCAATGCGTTGTGGATCTTGGCAAGCAACCAAAAAAATGGACGAAAATTCAACCTCAACGGTTTTTTTTAGGCTTTCGCGGTATTTTTGTCTGTTTCTGAAACGAGTCTTTTGAAAAAGAAAATCATCGTCTTTCTCACCTTGTTCGGCATATGCAATAGACAAAACGGCAGCTGCAATAAGGAAAAACATGTTTGCCAATCAGCGACTGAATTCGTCAAAATCTGAGCAGAAAAGGTTCTTACCAAATCATATATATTCTTTTATATTTATACTCACATGTTAGACCATGCTTCTGGGTTTATGTAAAGAAGATAAGGGAACACGTGAAAAACGGCGGGTCATGGTTATATTCTATAGTTATTCCAAAAGTGGCGCGATGTAATGATATTGTTACCAAGAATTGCGTAGATGATACCGAACTTGACATATATTTATGCAATGTCACGGTTAAAATATATATTCCTTATTCTTTTGAAAAGATATCGAATGACAAAAAAGGGGCCGAAATATACAAGCAGGGAATGACTTAAGTAACCATGACATGGAAATCTTTTTCTTTGATAAAAATATCCGTTTAGTAAGAATATTAGACTATGGGTTGTAACGCCAAAACTGTATGGCCCTTATTTTAAAAGTTACAATCTTTCTTTTGCGAAATGAATTTCATTTTCTTTCATTTCAGAAAAATAAAAAAGTTTAATAATCATTCCTCATATTGCTATGACAGGCAATAGAAGAATTAAGTTTTACAATTGTTTTTAATTTTTATTTTAATTAAATTGGATTGCCAAGAAATATATGATACTAATGCCATCACAAAAATAAAGCAAAGTACATTGTATCTGAGGAAAAAATTTATTAGACATTGTTAAAGAACGCGGCGTCATTGTAATCAATTTTGTCTTTCTAAACAGTAATCATTTTCAAGTACGGAAAAAGTTGGAATTCGCTTTAATACCGTTCTTAAGATATTTACACTAACATTCAATCACGTATCGCAACGCAACCTATGGCTGATCGAATGGCAATCACACAGAACCCGTAACTGATTCGGCTTGTATGGAATATGGTTAATTATCCAAGTGTCCTCAATAATCCGATTTGAACCATGCGCGGATCCAGAATTTCTTCCTGGGGGGGATGGGGGAGGAGTCCGAGGGATAAGTAATAGTGTTTGCCAGGAGGAAGGTGCCCGAAGCGTATTTTCGATAATTTTACTATGTAAATTTAATATTTTTTTATTTTCCGGGGGTCGGGGGGGGGGGGGGGGGGAGGGTCTAAACCTCTCCACCTGGCACCCCTGTAGATCCGAGCATGCTTGGACCACATATAATGAGTTGTTTGTTCAATCTCAAGTAAGTGACACAATTTTTATAATCTCGATTATAGACAACAAATATGTCATAAGTGCATCGTGGTGCATTTTGAGTTGTTTTTTTGTTACACATTGAACTGTAATGAGAGAAATCCAGAGAGAGAGAGAGAGAGAGAGAGAGAGACGGGGGCAAAATATAGAAAAAGGTGGAACAATGGGTTTTTCTATCATAAATTTTAATCATATAACAATAAAACTAAGAGGATAACAACATTACATACTAACAAAATGGACAATTAAAATGTGCTACGTTACATCGTAACCTTACAAAAAAACCATGGTTTTCACACACAACCATGTATATATATATATATATCACATGATTAATCATTTATAGAAGCAGAAAAAATATTTTGTAGAACTGGACAGAATACAATAGTTTTTATCCTCAAAAAAAAAGATAAACTTTATTTTAAAGGGTATATTATGCATGTAATTAAAAGTTATTCCCAAACGCTTTTTCTTGTTACAGTAAAATATGCTTAGTATAACACAATTTACAGTTTATGATGATTCAAAATGGTCTGTCCCAATCACATACAGCTATAACTGTGTTTTACTTTATTTTATTTACAGCAGTCAATGATAATACACGTATCATTTTATCTGTAATACCCAGGCAATATTAAGCTTAATTTTCATTATAATAATTTTCTCTTTTTTTACTAAACATATAAACTTATTTTCATTCATGTAGTTTTGAGCAATAGCAAATCATGTTCAACTCAAGCTATCTTTCTTTTATCCTCATAACAAATGCCCCTCAAAAAGAAAAATCTTCTTGTATGTTTTTTATCAAATTATGTAAAAACAACAGCGGTTGGCAGCTATGATATGGTTATTTTGCACCGTCCAAATAACCTAAATCCTTACACTATTGAGAAATGTTCCTGTGGTCACTCAGTGTAAAGAAAAAGGACTTGGCCATGGAGCATCACGTATTCCCTACGGATTGTGTAGACTTCCAATTCACACTGTACATTTACTGTTGCTACAATTCAGCTGTGGTAGAACAGCTTTATCCAAAAAGCTGGGGATATTTAGTTTTTATAGCATTGATCTACAAAAAAAGAAAAAAAGTTTTGTAAGACATGAATTTTCATTTCATTACATTTTTCTTTTTTTTATACATTAAACTTGCACATATCGAGGAATGCGCAAAACAGTTTATCTTTACACAGCATTGTCATTTTTCAAACCCACAAAAAATATTTTATAAAAATATTGAATTTGATGAGTAAGAGCTAGCAAGTATTTTATTACATACTTGTATACTACTATCATGAGTTAAAACTAACTTTCCTAAGCTAAAAATCAAACTACTCAAGGTACAAATACCGATATTCGGGCTAATCTGATGAGTTGTGAAAACATTTTCATAAAATGGCATTATAACAGATTTAAGAGAAATACTGTGTCATTATTAATGAAGTAACTGAGTTTATAAGCATATAAATACAGTCATATATTTATATTGATATAATTTAATTCTGGTTGTAACGCACTTTCTGATTGGCTAAAAAATTATTTTATATCGTATAAAGAATGTTGCCTACGTCATAGTAAGACTAACGTCTAAAATGCATCAATACGCCTGACGTTACGTTTGAATTTTGTCTGAACTTTACGTCATTTCAAAGGTCAAATGACCGTTTTAATCTACAAAGAAGAGTAAATAAATTA